>JADLZK010011074.1:0-451519 GCA_015847255.1 Hyparrhenia diplandra
ATGCGACATTTGAAGGTTTAGCTCTGGCTCCACTAGTACTGAAAAGCTTTTCTATGGCGGGCGTCCTGCATTTCCTGTAGCGGGCAAGGGTGCCCGTCACCGAGCGAAAGGTCATGGTTAATCCGTGAACCACCGTGGACGGGCGCTTTGCCCGCCCACGTAAATCGACCAGGAAAAAAAAAAAAAACACGTCGATGAGCCCACCGAGCCCATCCCCGGGCCGGCGAGCCCATCCACAGCGCCGCCGAGATCCGCCGCCCGAGGCGGCCTCCTCATCGTCGATCCGGGAGTGGCGGGCCTCCTCCTCGTCGATCACGGGGCGATGGGCGCCTCGTTGTCGATCCTCGCCCGGATCACGGGAGCCGTCGTCAATCGTCGCCGTCGTTGATCCAGCCGGTGCGATGGGCCTCCACTCGCACGGACTCGCCAGCGCCTGCTCGCGGATGGGGGCATCGTCGTCGAGCCGCTCCGCCATCGGGAGTGGGAGGGGGCCGCCGCCCGCATCATCGCGCCACGCCCGCGCCGCTCCGCCTCGCGCCAAGCGGCGCCCGGTGCTGCACCTCCCCGCCGCGGCGCCGCTCCGCCCCGCGGGCCGTCGGGGGAGGGAGGGAAGAGGGAGAGGAGGGGAGCAGGGAAGGGGAGGGCCGGGCGGCCACCGCGTGGGGCGCTCAGCTGTGTCGTCTGCGAAGGAGAGGAAGAGCGGTGCATGGTGTGTCGCTACGAAGGAGAGGAAGAGGCGCATCACTACTATAGAAAATCACTTCCGTGGCGGGCATTTTGGTTTTGCGTGGCGGGCATAGGGGCCCCGTTGCGATAGTATGGTCACGGTTAATCATGGTCATAACCGTGGTGGGCCCTTTACCGCCCGGGCGACATAAAGCGCCCGCCACGGTTAACCGTGATGGGCATTTTTAGGCGTCCACCTTGGATTAATTTTTTTAAAAAAAATACAGCACTAGCTATTATATACAACATTACAGCATATAAATTACAGATTTTCATTTCAGTTTAGCATCACAAGACAAACAGACACATATATACAATACATTCATCATGTATACTCATTCATCATCATCCATACATTGTCTCCAGTACATATATACACACCACTTGAAAATGTTCAAGTACATATATACATTGTCTCAAGTCTCATCATCCATTAACACACATGTATGCAAAAAGCTAGTCGGTGGACCTTTTTCCATAAGTGATAGATGGATGAAGGTAATCCGAGAGACTTAGCATGGAGCGCCATTTCCTTAGCTCCTCGTACTCGGGAAGCAGCGCCAAGTCAGTGTCATCCATAAAGAATGGTCTCCCTTCATGCACGCATTGGTCTGTGACAAACTTACATATGTCTCCTACTGTTCTTTGGAAGTTGTCTTGGGTTATCACTTCCTTCTGCCAATTCTAGATTCCTTTCTTGAGCTGGCGGTAGCTGTGGCTATAATTTTTGCATGCCCTCAGGTACTCACAGGCATAGAACCCACACAGCTTTGATCCAAACGGTGGCTTGGCACACTGCACAATAAAAAAGTGTTAGTAGTAATAATAGTAGTAGGCAGTAGTAGGCAGAATGACTTTTGATATACACGGGGAACTCACGCTTAATTTTGATTCTATTTTTATTGAACCGCTTACATTTCTCGGATCTTCGATCATAGCAGTTCTCATCCTTCAAGTACTCCTCATAAGCGTTATGCGAAAAGCACTATTGTCAACGATGAATTCGACTCTAGTAATTGAATAAGCAGTTCGTCACTTACAATTTCAAGCAGCTTTCAAAGTGCTCGTAGCCTTTTTTGTTTGAATCCGTAGTGAGTCAAAGACCACGGTCCTGCCGTCCTAAGGATAGATGACAAAACATATCCAAAGTGTCCCAAGGTGCTCAGCCCGTAGTGGTAGGCAGAGGATACACCCATTGCCCGACCTTTTTCATTGCTCCTTCTATGTATGTTGCCACCGCCAACTTTTTTTTATTGAGCTGCTCTTTCCATTTCTTGTCTCTCGTCGGGCGGTCAAGTCCACCATCTCTCGGATGCTTGTCGATAGTGGGAAACCCACAATTTGTTTCTCACAAATATGCATTGGAGAGAGATAGTCTATACCTAGGCCAACCTGGATGCTTACATGGGCCATCAACCTACAATGACAAGTCATCGTGGCATAAGTAGTCTTGACAAAGAATCTATGCGGATGCAAGGGGCGTGTGGAAGTCGGATTTCACTCCTGAGCAAACAAGGTTACTTGGCGATGTCAAGGTCCCTCTTGCCACGATGAGTCTAGCCATGCCGTGGAAATCTATGAGGACTGTGCATCTCTCTCCAAGTGGAAGTACTCCGCGAGGAACCTTGACGAGAAGCTTCTCAAAGCGCATTTTCGCGGCCTCCATATACCATAGATGGAATCTCCTTGCCTCCCAAGTCTCCTCGTCAATGAAATTTGGGCCTTAGGTATCATGAACTTCCCAAACTCGTAGTGGTGGGGCATTCTTCCGAGATGGGAAACAAATGAAGTGGTGATTTTGGCTGGAACAACGGGGCTTCAAATGTTAGAGTGTGAAAAGTAGTAGCTAATAACATATTATAGTTTGTCTATATGCTTGTTGTTTACATACCTTTCAAATTCGGTCAGTATGGGAGCCTCTCGAGGTGTGGCTGCCTCTTGGGTATGGCCTCCTCTTCATCGATTGTAGGCTTTCTCGGCGCGGGAGGACACGGCTTCCGCTCGGTTGGCTTCTAGGCGGGGTGGGGGCGGCGGTGTCTTATCCCAAATTTGTTGTTTTCTTCCCGGTGCCACGGTGTCGGCGGTTGGAGGCCTCGAGTGTAAGGTGGTGTCGTCTCCCCGTGTGCGCCTCTATACTTTCCGCCGCATTCCTCGGGCTTGGATGTGGACTGCGGGTAGGTGGGCTTCTTGGATGAGTAGGGATTCTGTGTTGGCTTGCCTCACGCTATCTTATCCCAGTGCTGCCTCCTCATTATCTCCGCCGCATTCCTCAGGCTTTGATGCAGACTGCGGGTAGGCGGGCTTCTTGGATGAGGAGGGCTTCTGCTGTGTTGGCTTGCCTGCGCTATCTTCTCCCCATGTGCCGCCTCCTCATTATCTCCCGTCGCATGGCTCGGGGTTCGAGGCGGACCGCAAGTAGGCAAAGTGTTTGAACGCGGAGGGTTTCTTTGCGCACCTCCTTTGTCATCCCCACCATCATCATCGTCATCACCGCCACCATCGGGTCGGGGTCGGGGAGAACACGGGATCGTAAATTTTGTGATGCCGTGGGGCGTGATGCCGGCCTCGAGCTATCCAAATTTGAATGGCCTCCTTATTCTAGTGCACATCAAAACAAAGAGCATTCCCAAGGGTCGTGATCCCGTTAAGATTTTCAAGCTCAAGTTCATGCTCTTGATACCCTGGCGCCACCCACCCTATGGAGACGGCGGCATAGTTGGGAGGGATCTAATGCTCTTCGTACTCTCGTTATCGTCGTGAGGGTATGCAAACCCCTCGGCCACAACCTTCTTCCTTCCCCCCTGCCGAAGGGCACCAAGAGTAAGCAATGTGTCATTTCCATGATATCTTCGACCGGGTACCTTGGGGTCAATTGCCCCTGTGCTTGTGTCACCGGCACACCGACTGCTGGCGAAACATATGGTTCCTCAGTTCCACCATCTTCGGGTCGTTGCTCGTGAAAGCTTCTACTATGGATTGGCTGATCATTTCCTTCATGGCCTCATCGCGGCCATCTGTCTCGAGCCTTCCTTGTACCTGCGCCTCGTGTGATACGAGGCGGACATCCGACCGCCCCGCGACTCCACCGTCTTCGGCTCTTCCTCGAGCCCATGCCATGGGCGCGGCTGCGGTGCTCGGGGTTTCCTAACACCAAAGTCGGCACATCATGGCCCCTTCGAACTTCTAAGTTCCCGCTGTTCTTAGCCACAATGGCCAATATGATAGCCTTCTCCGCCTCCTTGATCTTCGGGTTGTTGTATTTTTCCATGCCGCTTTAGCTTCTTTGGCCTCTGACCATAGAGGAAGTCCTTTGTCCTCTCATCACGACCTTCGTATGGATCTGTCTCCCGGCCTCCTTTCTAGCCCTTTCTTTGGCCCGCCCGCCCCGGCTTGTGTCCGGCATACCCAATCATGCCCATGTGGTGGGGGTCTTTGGTTCCTCTTTGCGAGGGCCGTGAGGCTGCTCGCTCTTCGCCTTTGCTTCGGGGTGTTCCTTTTTACGCCAAACTCTTCCCATACTTCAGTCATGATCATATTGTATTTCACGGGGGTGACCGCCCTTTCGTGAAAGTCCCCGGTGAGCTTTGTACTTGAAGTTCGGAAGGCTCTTCTTGCCGGGATATACACATGCTCCTCTACCTCTTCCATATTTGCGTTCTTTGGGATACCGGAACCGCCTTACGCATCTCTTGCCACACCCAAAACTTGTCGGTGTCGGGGACCTCCCTCCGGTCGTCATAAAGTATAGAGACCTTATCTTTCACTAGACAGAGCACCTTTGGTTCTTTGTACTTGGAGATGACCTCAAGCGGCAAAGCAATGGCTCTCCCTATGGCCCCACCTCAAGGATGACATGGATATCACTACTCTTCTTGTGCTTCCCATGTTCTCCCCTTCTTAGCTTCGCTTGTCACCCCTTTGCTTTGGTTGAAGCGGTGGCCGTGGAGGGAGCGGGGGGTTCTTGCACCGTTTCTTGTTCCTCCTCGAATTCCAAAGCCCGAGGCACCAACGGTAGCTGATCCACCGGCCTTTGTGTTTCCTCGTTCCTCGGTCGCACGTTGGATCAATTTCCTCCTCCGACGTTTCCTTTTTTCCCTCGTCGGTGTAACGGACGCGCCGCTCTCGTACTCGGTTTCACTTTCGAACTTGGGCTAGCTGGCGCCATTCATGAGCTTTTCGCTTCCGGTTGATTCTCCATTTCAAGCTACAAGATCATATCAACATTTATCATGGCTACTCAAGATCATATCAACATTTATCACGGCTACTAGATGAAGAAGGCAGATTGAACACATAAACATATTTGTTTACAAATAATTGCTCTCAAAATAGCGGGTTGCTGCAATAAGTAGCCTTCCAACTCTGGTTGGTGATCACTGATCCTTGACTAACGTGACAGCCCTACTTACCAATAATTCTGGTTTTAGATAAAAAATTATATGCTCACAGGAATAGGTACTGGACAGCAGGTAAAGTAAAAAGAGTAAGAGAGTAATCTTATGAAACTACATTTCAAGACAAATCTACTCATACCATTTTTAACTATCCAAACTCAAAGCATAAAAAGTAGAACACAACCAAAGATTGAAATGGCTGACTTAAGGCAATGCTGAAATAGATCAACACTCTAAAACCTGGCTGTCACATTGTCTCACTACACCGCTTTCTATCATCGAGCAACAAATTAATCCACCCAACAGTGCAATCACACCCAAGTTATAGAAACTAGCAGATTGCACAAACATATAAATATCTGAACTGTAAACTGAGACCCAAGTTACTCATATCATGGCCAAAAATAAATGCGACATATAGGAACATGATCATTTCCAAAGCTTGTATATAAGAAATACCGCTACTCAAGATCATATCAACATTTATCCTGGCTACTAGATGAAGAAGGCAGATTGAACACATGAACATATTTCTTTATAAATAATTGCTCTCAAAATAGCAGGTTGCTGCAATAAGTAGCCTTCCAACACTGGTTGGTGATCACTGATCCTCGACTAACCGTGACAGCCCTACTTACCAATAATTCAGGTTTTAGATAAAAAAATATATGCTCACAGGACAGCAGGTAAAGTAAAAGAGTATAAGACTAATGCAAATACTATATTATTATATCAGCTGTCCAAGTTCTTCAAACAATCTAGATTTGGCTATGTTTCGGCTGTGGATGGCTTTTTTAATGCAAATACTATGCATAAGGTTTGTCCTCATCATTTTTTTACTATAGTTTTCAGTAGTTGAGACTATGATTTGAGTAAAATAAATAGGAAGAGGTAGCTGAATTTTTGGCTTGCTACCAGCGTATCCTTGAGCATATGCATGCTGCTAGATAATATATGTGACACAGAACAAATCAATACAGTTCTAACTTCAAATTTCAGTATTGTACAAAGGCAATTGCTACGGTACTCGAAATGATTGTGGACCGTCCATTTTTTCCGATCAAGCGGTCACGATCATCTATTACCTCCTTAGAGGTAATAATATTTATTAAAATTTTATTTTATCAAATAGGGTAAATAATTATAGTTTTAAATAAAAAATCTTATTTGTAGATTTTTTTTTATGCATGCGCGCATGCGTAATCTTTAAGTGATATGGTTATTTTTTTTTTTTTTTGTAATTGATGCATTGACCTGGTTGGGCATTATTTTACGCGACTTAATTTTATGCATGTACGTGGTGCCATATGTAGATGCATGGTGTCATGCACACGCTACTGTAGATGCAAAAAAATGTACCTGGCGTGTGTTCATGCATGTTAGCGTACGTGTATGTGTGTGTGTGTGTGGGTGGGTGGGGGTTGTGGGGGGTGGTGTTGTTTGTGTGTGTGTTAGGTGTACGGGTGTTGAGAAAAAAATCATGTTTAGAATATAACTTGAAATTGTTGAAAAACATTTATTTTTCTTTTTAGTTCGTTGCTAAAATTTGTAACTAGTCTTTCTCACTCATACTAACTCCAAAATGTGGTGTTTTTCCTATTTTTTTTTATAAAATCTTGGTATATCAAGGTATTGTGATCTTATGAATATTATTTTACTCATATTTTTTTTCCTAAACATTTCTAAATTCGAATTTAAAAAATGACAACTTCAAACAATAATTTGAAACATCATATGATTTCGGTTGAAGTAGCCATGAACATAAATGTTGTAGAACTCATCAAGATGATGTACAATTTTTATTTTGGTCATTTTTTGAAACGACAAAACGATATTAACACTTTTCAGAACATTTTGATATCTCTCTTGTAGTTTATGAAACTAGAAGACAAATATCTAAGATTTGTGAACAATGTTACTACTTTTACGTTAGATGGAGAAATGACCAAAATAAAACGTGTAGATCGTGAGAAGTTATGAAACTTTGTAATTAACAAGTTTCTGATTTGAAATTACCTTGTCACGCATAACTACGTTTGAATATTTAAAATTTGAAAATTGAATCTAAAAACAGATATTATCATAACAAATTTGAATTTAAAATTGGTAAGACATAGTATGGATAGAATTAATATGTGTGAGTTCGAATTTGGTTACTACTATTTATCGAGTTTAATTTGAACTTATACAAATTTTATGTACTTTTGAGTGAACTACAATTTTTATGCCTGCAATAGCCTACGTTAACAGGTCACATTTTCACGAAGGCCCAAATTAAGAAAAATTTCCCGTGCCTACTCTCCCTTGATTTCCGGCTCTAATCTCTCTCATGCCTCTCCTGTGCTTTGTCATCCGCATGCGGGAGGTACAGGATGCCCCCGCTAGGATTTGTTGAATCCGCATGCATGCGAGATTTCCTCCGGTCAATAAGGATGGGGGTTCTATTTTTATTTTCTTGAATATAGTAATTTAATTAGTAAATCATTAAATTATAAGTAATCAACGGTCCAGATTGATTTAAGATATTACCTCCTAGTAGGTAAAAGGAGTACCTGAGCATTGCCCAAAACCCTTCTAATAGAGTTTTTTTTTAGAGTTATATACTTCTAATCTAGATGCAAATCATTGCCTCAAGCTAGAGGTTCGGTTGGGCAATTTAGTCTTTTACCACTGCTAGCACAATTTAACTATTATTATAAAGCCTTTAACGAAATGTCTTGTGTAAGTATCATCAAATATTCTTAGTTCACTCTACAAGTGTTAGAAATAATCAAATAAATATTGTCTAGGTATACAGTGTACTGATGGACTAAAATTGGCAATGCAGTATGTAGAATCTTGGGCAAGCATGTAATACCCATGGGAGAAACTGTGAATGTTGCTCAGATTTGCAAAATAACAAGCATGAGCTAAAAGAGAATTAGAAACCTTGGTACACTACACATCTAAAACCTGGCTGTCACGTTGTCTCACTACACCGCTTTCTGTCATCGCAACAAATTAATCCACCCAACAGTGCAATCACACCCAAGTAATAGAAACTAGCAGATTGCAATCACACCCAACTGTAAACCGAGTAACAGCAGCAGGTTGGCACAATCACGCCCAACAGTAGCAGATTGCAATCACACCCAACGGGTAACTCACAGCAGCCACAGCACAGCAGCACGCCGCAGGCACCACCGAGGCAGCACGCCGCAGCACGGAGGGAGGAGGAGGAGACCACCGCAGGCGCCACCGGGGACGGAGGCACCACCGGAGAACGGAGGCGGTGCTGGAGCTAGGGTTCGCCTCACTCGTTGCGCCGGCGCCCGAGCGAAAGAGGGGACAGGGGCGGTAGGATGGGGAGGAGGAAGGTGGCGGGGACGGAGGCGCACGGGCGGTGGCGGGGATGGGGCGCCACGGCGGTGGCGGTAACGGTGGTGGCGGGGAATTTTGGCACCACGGCTCGTCGGGCGTGGTGGTGCGGCGGTGGAGCTAGGGGCACCATGGCGCGGGGATGGGGCGTGGGAGGCGGACAGGGGCCATGGGAGGAGGACGGGGTCGGGCGCGGATGCGGAGGAGCACGGGCGGGCGGCGGGAAATTTAGCAGCCCTTCAGGGTCAAAATGAACCGCTCAAAGGACTTACAAAAATTTGGGGCGGAGGCGGAGTATAAATAGGTGGCGCATTAACCGTGGCGGGCGACTTAGAATGCCCGCCACGGTTAATATTTACTGTGGCGGGCGCTTTTAACGCCGCCACGGTAAATGTTAACCATGGCGAGCATTCTAAGTCGCCCATAGCGGTTAATATTTACCGTGGTGGGCTGGTTATAATGCCCGCCACGGTTAAGTTTTTCCCAGAATCAGTCCAGTTTTCCTAGGTTCACCGCTGTTTTCCCATATTCAGGTAGCAACAATACTAGTAGGGCTGTAGTAGTAGTAGAGTAGGCAGTAGGAGTACTAGGACAGTAGGACTAGTAGTAGGAGTACTAGGACAGTAGGACTGGTAGTAGTAGTAGTGATAGTAGTAGCAAGTAGTAGAACAGTAGGAGTAGTGATAGTAGCAGCAAGTAGTAGCAGCCGTAGTAGAACAGTAGTAGTGGTAGGAGTATATATATGCATGTGCTCAATTACACTTTTATAGAAGCATCATATATGGGTAGCAAAAAGCACATATGCTTAAGTCCAAAATTAAGGAGTTCAAATTGACAAGTCACTACATTATTACATATGATAGACATATCATTTTGCTGCAGGTGCTTTCGCGGTCCTCTTCTCGCCATCAGGGCGGGTCCAGGGCATCACCTTGGTCTTGTTGAAGCGGTCCTCGATGGCCTTTATCTTCTTTGGATGATCGGTAAAGAGATGGAGCTCTTCGTAGTTGTTGTATTGTTTGGGACTCTGGACCCCATTAGCTCCCACGATCCGCTGCTTTCCTGACACAACCACGCGTCTGTTTGTGTCCTCTGCATCGATATAGTAGCCTACTTGTGCAACCTCGGTTGCTAGTACCCACTGATCATCTTTGTAGGCGACACTTTGAAGGTTCATGGTGGTCAGTCCATAATTGTCCACTGCAACCGCTGTGGCTTGACCCACCGGCACCGAAAAACGGTTATCCGTAGGTCACCGCCATAGTTAAGTTCCCATATTTCTTTGACTTGTCCAAAGTATGACCTCCTCTGCCCCGTGGAATCGTCGATGCCCTCATATCGAACACCGCTATTCTGTGCCGCACTCTTCTTGTCCTTCTCTTTCGTGTGGAACCTGTACCCATTGACGTCATACCCTTGCCATGTGGTGATCTGGGTGGACGGGCCTAGCACAAGCTTCTTTACCGTCTCCGCTTCATCGGTTCCTCCCCGGGGTATGTCCTGCTCTTTGAGCCCTTTGCCACGAAACTGCTCTTGTCTGCTTACGGACCCATATCTCCGTCTTTCTCTTGTAGAGGGTCGAGATGGGGACTAGAGGGGGTGAATAGTCCTTACTAAAACTAATTGCGATGGCTAACCGAATATAATGCGGAATTAAAACTATTCGCTTAGCCAAGACTTCACCCCTCTAGCTATGACTCTAAATCACCTCACAAAAGATCCTACACAAAGCAAATGAGGTGATAAGCCTAGCTTGAGCTCCTAACCGTTTCTATTGCAAGGTCACACAAACCTATGCACTAGTACTTCAAACAAAGGTGAGCTCCTACACAATTCTAATGAGCAAAAGCACTAAGCCAACCTAAGCTCACTAGATGCACAATGGACAAGGCGACACACGCCTAACCCAAAGGCTCAAATTACTTAGCTACACAAACTAAGCAAAGCAACTAACAAGCTACACAAGCTAGTAATTGCAAGAGCTACTCCACAAGCACAAGCACAAGATATATATGAATGTAAATGCAAAGCTTGTGATTTGAAGAATGCAAACCACCGAGAAGAGTAGACAAGTTGACACCGGTGATTTTTACCGAGGTATCGGGAAGCTTGCCAACTTCCCCCTACTCCTCGTTGTGTCGACCAACACCTTGGGTGGTTCCTTTGGTGTTTCACCTAGATGGTTCTTGATTGTGACTCTCCGATCACTTGCCTCTCAAGGCACGCCCATAAGGCACCGCAAGACACCACTCTCAAGTGAGCCTATCACAAGGCACCGCAAGACACCACACACGCAAGGGAGGTACTCACCGACACGCTCTAGTAGTGATGCTCTTCACGATCCCCGCGAGGTGAGCTCGAACCTCTCACAAATCCTCCTTCGGAGCACCGCACAATCTCCGTTGCGTGCTTCACGAAGTCTCTTGCCACCAAGCCGTCTAGGAGGTGGCAACCTCCAAGAGCAACAAGCACACCGGCTTGCAACACGATCACCTAGTGCCACAAATGCGATCTCTCAACGCGAATGCACTAGAATCACTCCTCACTTTGATTTGGATGAACTCTATCAATCACAAGTGAGTGGGAGGGCTCTCAAGCACCACAACACAAGCCACCAAGGCCCAAGTGTGCTCAGCAACCTGCCATGGCCGACCAAGGCAAGTATATATAGGGCCCAAGTCAAATAGAGCCGCTGGTGCTTCAAATTGGGCTCACTTGCGGGTGCCGGACGCACTCACCGGAACCACCGGTGGGTCGGTGCGGGGTCCGGTTCTGCGTCCGGTCGCTACGAGACAAGAGAAACTAGCCCGGTGGCTTTGCTTCGGCGTCCGGTGGGTGCTTCCGGTGAGCACCGGATGCGTCCGGTGGTGCGCCCGGTCGTCTGGCCGAGACGCCCCAAAAACATGCTTCTTTTTGGAAAGACCCACCGGACTCACACACCGGTGCGCCCGGTGCGTGCGCCCGGTGCGCCTTTACGCTTCGGTCTTTGCGTCCGGTGGCCCCTTTTTCTGCGAAACTCCGTCGCCTTTGCTCCGACATGCTACCCAACAAGTAAACCAACTTGAGCACGGGGGCTAGCATGTTTTCACCTCCAACTTGCATCCGGCGCCAATAGAAAATATGCATCTCATTTTCTCAAAGCGCCGAATCCCGCCTCGCAAGCTTCGGCGGGAGGATGAGCGGTTCCCAAACCCAACTCAATCCACGCAATCACCGCCGCCTTTGCAAATGTGCCAACACCACCAAGTGTACATCACCATGTGCATGTGTGTTAGCATTTTCACAATCATTTCAAAGGCCGGGTTAGCTCTTGTCACGCCACTCGATCCTAACACATCGCAAAGTTAGATCGCTCAAGTGGCACTAGATGACCGATATGCAAACCAGTTTGCCCCTCTTAATAGTACGGCCATCTATCCTAAACCCGGTCATAAACTTCTCTAAGCTCCTCATGACCGGCGAAATGAAATGCCCTATAGGTTATACCTTTGCCTTGCGCATTTCCATTCCGCTCCATCTCCAAGTGCCGATGCAACACATGCACCAACACGATCACCAAATGATATGATCCACTTCATATCATCACGTGACACTATTGGTCCATCGATCTTGACCTCACTTGCTCTTCACCGTTGCGTCGGTCCGTCGGCGCCAAGTCTAGCCTTAAGCTTCACCGCCTCGCGGTCCATCACTTCACCGCCTCGACTTGCCCTTCACACTTGCAACCGGTCCATCAAGCCAAGCCTTGTCTTGATCTTCACCACCTTGGTCACATGACTCCATGTCATGTTTCATATGCAATAAAGCTCCTTCATTGCGTCATCATGAGTGAACTAATCTCCTGTGTATTATCTCAATCACACATATTAGTTCACCTAATGTTGACACTCAATTACCAAAAACCACAAGGGACCTTTCAGCTGCCCATCATTTGCGGCGTGGATCTCTTCTAGGTGCTTTTCAACATATGTTTCCATGGTCACTAAGCGATGAAGGATGTTGTAATGAACTTCTTCCACCATTTCCCTTGGTACATCGGTGCGTGCTTTCCGGCTGTGCACCCCATCCCCGAAGCTTACGCCTTTGGTGCCGATGGATTTGGAAGCCCAATAGCCCTCCCATCTCTTATGTACTTTATACACCGGTTCACGGCCTCCTTGCTTGTGTATGCCTCGATCATAGAGCCCTTCGGGTAAGCACGGTTATGAATGTATCTATTGAGGGTGGACATGAACCGCTCGTACGTCCACATCTGGTGTAGCTACATGGGTCCCAACTGTTGTATCTGATCAACCATGCGCATCATCAGGTGTGGCATAATATCAAAGTAAGATGGTGGGAAGCACATCTCGAGCTAGCAAAGTGTCTCCACGATGAACTGTTTTAGTGCAGGCAGATCGGCTTCATCGATGACCTTCTGGGTGATGCAGTTAAAGAAGTATGACATCCTTGTGATCACCATCTTCACGTACTATGGACGGAGATAGCTCGATCACAATTGGAAGGAACACCGTCGGCGATGACGTGAGCGTCGTGTGTGTTGTAGTTGGTCTTTGTGAGGTCTTTCATGGAGACTAGACTCTTGATGTTGGAAGAGAAACCGATCGGCACCTTGATACCCCTAAGCAACCGACACATAGCCATCTTCTCGTCTCGTTAGGTTGTAGGCCGCACCCAGGATTTTGACTTTACCGTTCTGAGGCGGTTCAGGGGTGGATTTCGGTCGGATGCCCAAGTTGACAAGATTCGTCCATGACTTGAGACCATCCTTCGTCTTGCCCTTGATATCCATCAGGACACCAATCGTGCTTTCAAAGACATTCTTCTCAAGGTGCATACAGTCGATTGCATGGGGTGTATCTAGTGTCTTCTAGTACGATAGATACTTGAAGAAAATTAACTTCTTGAAAGGAACGGGAGGAGGTGCTTCTTCCTCCATCGTATCCCGCTTTCTCTTCCTTGTCACGGTGGTGCCATCTTCCTCTTTCTTCTTCTTTTCGAACTCGATCTCCTTGTCCTTTACCATGCCAAACACCTTTGGACCAAAACTAGTCCGTGCCGGTTCGTCAAGTTGCGGCTCGCCTCCGGTTGTCAAAGTGTTTATTCATTACTGGTAGTTCGTACCTATGCTTTTCTCGGGCAGAGGAACCGTCTGTGCCTCATGCACGCCATTTTGTTGGATCCCTTAAGGTAATTGTAGCAGGTATCGTCAATGCAAACTACACAGCCGGTCTTCCCTTTGATCTGTCCCAACAGTGAAAAAGACCGGGGTAATCGATGATGGTGACAAAGATGATGGCTTTTAGAGTGAATCCCTTGCGATACGCATCCACCATGTCGACCCCAACATCAAATAGTATCCGCATCTCCTCCATGAACGGCTCCGGGAACACATCTATATCGTTCTTAGGGCTGCCTCGGTCCGTAAATAAGCAAGGTCGACAAAAAGGTACCCGCACCGACAAGGTGTGGAGGTAGGTTGTAGATGGTGAGGACGATCGGCGGTGCTTGTGTGTGTGCTGCTAAGGTCACCGAATGGGTTCATTCCGTCGGTACTTTCGGTGCAAACCTAACGTTCATGGCCTCTTTGCCAAACTCCGGGAAGGCAATCTTTCCCTTTGTTTGCCATCGGAAGGGTGTCTCGGCTTCCCGGCGCCCTTTAGACGATCGCTAGATGCATGCCGGGCCATTAGCTTAGCATCCTCGGGGTTCCCAAATATAGCCCTTGAGCGATCGTGAAAGGAAGGTACCACATCGATCGTGAGGCGGGACGTTTCCTCCGCATGTAACCTTCTTCTTCCTCATCTTGCTTTGACATGATCTTCTTCTCCGCCGCATCGCCTTTGCTCTTCTTGCCCCCTTCTTCTTCTTCTTCTTCTTCTTCTTCTTGGCCATCCTTATTGACCACATCCACGCGATAGCCGGCATTCCTTTTGTATCGACTCGTGCCGTAGTGCGGACAACCTGGTCAAATTCTCATACTCAGGGCCCGATATAGTATACAAAGTGGTTAGGGCAGGCATCGAACTTTCTGAGTTTCATCACCACTAGCCACATTAGCTTCTTCACACGATACTTATTGGCGGGAACCTTGTTAGGTGTTGGGTACATGGTAGCAAGGTAACTTACGAGCTCATTGAAGCTAGTGTCGGACCAGCCATGGTGAGCCTTCATCATCGGCAAATGAAGGTTAAAAGCGAGCACCGTGCAACCCTTGGTCGTCCTTGTAAAGAGGATCTATTGCCTTTGCTTCATCTCTTTGAAATTCTCCGTACCCACTTCGAGCGACCAAACAAAAGGTCGTCTTTATCGAGGCGGTTCACCAAATTTTCAAAAGCCGCACATCCTTAGGGTCCTTCAAAGGAGCCTCCTGCTCACCATCCCCACCACCACCACCGTCGTCGGCGTCGGCGTCGACGTCAGCCATGCTTTCGAATATATCCTCACCACCATCCACACCGGCTGCTGCTAGATCTGCTGGTGGATCCGTCGCACCGCTTTCATCGAAATTTCTTTTTGCCGTGAAAAGTCTAGACCGTATAGTCCTTGACAAAACCATACATAATCAAGTGAGATTGCACCTTGGTGTCTATGTCGCCAAAGGTTCTTGCGGAGAGCAAGGACATATGGTCATCCTCTGTTTGTCTATCTCATGGTGTCTTTTTCGCGCGGCAACAAACTTCCTCACTTGACTATGTATTCGTCACTCACCATCGACAACCGGTACATCCATTCGGCATGCCTCTCCATACCTGAACCATATTACAGAAAAGCAGATATATTAGAATGACGAATCTAGCTAGATCTTGATCTATGGCACTCGAAGTGTTCAAAAAAAGGGAGGAAGAGAATGGGAGTAGAGAAATATAAGCTCTCTCTCCTCCATGAACATAGATCTAGATCTAGAGGAGCAAAGAGATGAAAAGAGAGATGAAAGGAGGATGATAGAGCCTTTATGTACCACTTGTGGTGTTCTCCTCCCCAAATCCAACTCCAAAGCCACAATTCAAAGTTTTGGTCAATTTTTAGGGCAAAGCCTCCCCCACAAATTGGAAGAGGAAGACCCGAGGAGGAAGAAGGGTGGGTCTTGTGGCTGTATTTATTCTTTGCAGAATAACCGTGGCGGGCTTTCCTAACCCGCCCGCCTCGGTTAATTCTCATTAACCATGGCAGGCGTTTTAAAATGACCGCCATGGTTAATAGATTAACCGTGGCGGGCGCGTTAGGACAGCCCGCCATGGATAATGGCCCTTTTCCACGGTGAACACGTAAAAAGGCGCCCGCCACGGTTAATCCATTAACCGTGGCGGGCGGTTAGCGACCGGCCAGCCGGTCGGCCAGCAAATAACCGTGGGTGTAAACCGAGTGCCCGCCACGGTTAAGTTTTGCCACTATCACACAAAAAAATTATGTAGTAGTGCGGTGGTGTGTCGCGAAGGAGAGGAAGGCTGCGCCGCCGCTGCTCAAGCGAAGGAGAGAAAAGAGAGAGTGGATGAGTCCTTAGGGTTTCATCTCATTTATATCTTGGGAGGGATATTGGGCTGCCTGGGCCATTATTGGGCCTCCATTTTCTGTGATGGGCTTTTAAAGGTGCCCGCCACAGAAAATCGATTTTCCGTGGCGGGCACGTTAGGATGCCTGCTACGGTTAATCGATATTAACCGTGGCGGGCATTTTTTAAGTTGCCCGCCACGGAAAATAAATTTCCCATGACGGGCAAAAGTGTCTGCGCCACGGTAAATAAAAAACGACCGCCACGGTTAATCAGGGCATTAACCATGACGGGCAAAAAAAGTGACCGCCACGGTTAATATTTAGGCTGTGTCTTGCAAAATCAATTTTCTAGTAGTGCTCCTTCACCGGCTAGTGTAGCCACTACCACAGACTCACTATAGAGGCGAGACAGCTGGTAAGCCCTCTATGGAGGCGGTTATGCTAGCTTCCTCCATGTTTTCGCCTCTACAAATCAATTTGCAGAGACGGCTGCAAATCCACATCTATGCAAAGACCTTTTACAGAGGCAGTTGTTATTTCACGGCAGCCTCTATTGTTCATTTCATGCATACCACTATTATGCTCTTCTCATTCCAAAACATACACAGACACACAGCCAAAAGGAGCACATTCCTTTGCCTTAGCTTTAGAAACTCCCGGTATTCAATTTCATTTAACTGAGAAGATTTTACGACAGGGTTTCAACCTCTTTACCCGAGCCAGCAGGGGAGGAACGGCCACCCCCGACACACACACACCAGCGCTGCTACTCTTTTGTCTCTTCAGACCATTCGGCCCTTCCAAATCTCCCCCAAAAAAAATTTATCGCCCTTAGCACCCCCATTTTCTGCTTCACGTCGCCCTCTTAATCCACATCCACTTTTTTTCCCATTCTAATCAAGGCCTCTTTTTTTTTGACTTCAAAATCCAACTCAAAGTAGTGCTTACCAATGACAACATCTAAATGAGTTGGAATCAGTTTCGGGTTCAGAACTGCCACAATGATCCGCCCGAACTCGTTCTTCCTAGTAGGCTCCATGTCCACTGTCTGAGTTGAACCCAGCATCAAACCCACAACAATCTGTCAGAGGTTCTCTGATGCCAGACACTTGAACCCACACCTTCGGGAGCAAATAGACTTCCATTTTTTTTCATGCCATTCTTCAAATGCAATTTGATGCCATGAGCTGCACCTTCCTCCTTCACATTAGTTTCACCGTACAAGTGTACACCATTGACCGCTGCAGTTCCGACTCAGAGGGAACTGCACGATGAACTTTCTGTGCCCATGGTCCTTCAAACTCTAGTTCCATTTATAACCGGGATGATTCTTTTTAGCTGTGAGATCACCTGATCACCTGATCCCTCATATCCTTCTTGGCCTGCGGCAACTGCAGATGAGGGATGTGATAAAACAACAAGCTGTGAAACGCATATCCCACTGCATGACTGTCTCCAACAGAAAGACCTATACCCAAAAATAGGTCCTGCACAGTGCTTTGCCCCCCCAAAACCACCTTCCAACTGATGGCCCAAACAGGCGACCTATTTTGCCTGCCCACCGAAACGAGACGCAAAACAGCATCCTCTCCTCGGTCATTTGCGTCTCCACGCTGCGAAGCTGCGCCAGGCCCACTACCACCAGAGAAGGGGACGACCCGGAGCCAGCAGCAGCGGCCGCGTGGCTGCTCCACACCAAACCGCTCCTGCCGCAGCCCTCGGTGGCCGTGAACGCCGCGAACTGTTGCTGGTGCGGGGAGGTGCTGCCATCGATGGCCTCGTCGCCCCGCCGCCCCGGATACGCACCGCGCACCCCCCCCACCGCCGCCAAATAGGGACGGCCAGCACTTGCTCCAGGGGAGGTCCCGCCGTCGGAGGCTCGCTGCTCGGCCCACCCACCGCCGGTGAGGAAGCCGGCACGGGCTGCCCGGGCGGAGGCAAGCATGACGAAGGGGATGGACCTTGCGTTTTGCAGCGGATTCACGAGGGGAGGCCGTTGCGGGCTGGGGAATCTGCTCGTCAGGCGGAGCTTGCGGGGGTGGCAGCCCACTCAACCGGCTCTGCGAGAGGAGGAAGGGAAGAGGCGGCGGGGCTCGCGAGAGGAGGAAGGGAACGCTCTATTGCGTCTTGTTGTTGGAGAAGGGTGGTTACGGGTCACGCACTCTTTTTTCTGTGCATGACCCAAACTAGCAAATGCATCTTGTGTTTGGGTAAGGTGCGTTAGAGACAGATCGAGCAACTAGCAACCGCGGTGGTCAAAATAGATTAACCGAGGCGGGCAATGGAATCGCCTTGGAACAAACATCACGGTTAATCATTCTTTTTCGTGGCGGTTGAAATGCTCGCCTCGGTTAATCAAATAAAAACCAAAAAGAGAAAAGCTCGTAGCCAACCCAGCTGAATCTGGGCCTCACCGCCGACGCCCGCCATTTTGCCGCGCCACCGGTGGAGCTCGATTGGAAGGAGCCGTTGCTATGATTCAAAGAGACGAGCCATGAACGCGCCGCCATCGCTACTCGCCCGGATCCACGTGTTCGCCCACGTTGGTGGGTGCCCCACGCGCGCCCTATCGCCGGAGACCCGCTGGCCTGGCGGATCCACCGCCCCGCCGGACCGCATCTAACCGGGAAGGAAGGGAGCGCCGTGGATCTAGCGGGGAAGGAGGGGCGCCGCCGCCGGGCAAGGAGGGAGCGTCGCCCGGGACGAGGAGGGAGCGCCGCCGCAGAGAGCCCCATGTGCCCGTGGGACGCCGCCGGGAAACGACGCCGCCACCGTGGCTGGGGCCGGGCCGCCGCCGGGTGGGGGAGAGGTGGAGGGCCGCCGGGCTAGGAAAGGGAGTGGGAGGTGGGGCAAAGCCGTGAAGTGTGAGTGGTGGGGCGCCACCGGGAGAGGGAAGCACGGCGTGCAGGGGAGAGAGGGGCGCAACGCAAGGGTGTTGTGAGAGTGAGAGAGAGAGCTGGCGTGAAGTGAAACCCTAAGTCCTTATATTTATATGAGCCTGGGAAGAATCCGATTTGGGTTTTCTGCTGGGCCCGCTCTGAAAATGCGAGTATTTTTGGGCCTCCGTTAATAGGTGACTGCCTCAGTTAATCTCAGGCATTAAGCAAGGTGGTTCAAATGTCTGTCTGCCTCCGAGCCCCTTTGCCAAACGCCTCGGTTAAGTTTTATTGTAGTATAAGTAGTGCCTATAGACGGTCCGTGCAGCATCTCCTTCCTTCTACCCTTCTCCACCACCATCTTCCATCGTCACAGCCCCAACCATCAATTGTTCTGGCTCGTTAGAGGCCTTGTCCAAAGACCCTGTAGAGGTAGCTCTGGCCGGCCCAGTTCTAGAACCAGAAAGCTGCTTCCCCGGCTGTACGTACAGCCGCCGCACCACAGCTGCCTCCACGGCTAGACAGCAGGGGAGTCCCGTGCCATCCATCACGGTGGCCACCATGACCATCCCTGCCTCTTCTTCCGCCACCAAAGTTTCAAAACCAGAGCCAAAACGTCTTCCTCTGGATAGCCATCAAGCCTGCTGAACTCTTGGTTATCATTTTGACCACCAAAGCCTCCTTCCGTCCCGGCCTGATAGGGCGCGTGGTCACGGCCACCACACCCACACCAGGGACGTTGCGATCGAACTGTCCACCCGCCATCTCCCCTTCCCTTACTCAAGCCTGTTCCCTTATTCAGAGATGAATCGCTAAAGGCAATCGGTGCGGGCAGGATTCCAGGTGTCGGGTGAAAGGCCGGGTGGGAACCGATAGGAATTTCCTGGCCCACCAATGTAAAATTAGGCCCATTAACCCCAAAGAACTGGGAAAAGCACTTTTGTTTGGAAATTCAAACTCGTTTTCAACCTTGATTCAGCACCAAACAAAGATTCTTGCATAATTTAATATAATTAGCCAACATAAGAAATATACTGTATGCATAAGAAATATAGTAACTTAAAAGCACTCATATTTTATTTTTATTACTAATTAAGACGGGAATGATAGTGCAATATCATATAATAAACAGAAATAATATCGAAATGTATATCCAAAATCTAAAGAGGAAACATTAGGTTTTCTAGATACAGAGGAAAGCTCTGTGCATCTTTTAAGTGAAAATTAAGTTGGCAAACCTTTCCTACAAAATCTAATAAATGATTACTCCAATATATTTAATTATGATATTAGAGCTTGTCTTACGTCCCCAAAACAAAATTTAAGGCCTCACAAAATCCTACACAGGGGACACCACCTTTCATACATCCATTAATTTAAATTGTTGTTAATAAAAGAAGACCATGGGTATTATTATGCGTAGTAAGAGATAAATCATTATTCTATTTCGCGTCATTGGCTGCCGTGCTATGAAAGACGGGTAGCCTAGTGGTAACAGGTAAATATTGGACAAATATATAATCATAGAGAGAAACCTAATAAGTAAAAAATCAGGGTTTTTGGAAACTTCCTAAATTATTGTTTATGGTACTAAAATTTGTTACTTGAGATACCAATGCATTTTTACGTACCTGTTATGTTGTACTAGACTACGTACTAGTGTTGAATCTTTGGTGGTGTTACTAAAACTTTTGTAATTTGCGATTATGCTAAATTCTCGTTGATTAATGCAAGGCCCTAGAGCCAGTGTGAGATTCAAAAAAAAAGTTACTATATTGTTTTTCTTTTTCTTGCAGATTAAGCTTGGTCCTTCGGAGTACCTTAAAGGAATATCTGGATCTACTGGTGATTTCAATGGTTTACAAAACGTTATAACGTCACTTACGTTTGTCACCAACACTCGTAGCTATGGACCATTTGGAACTGGGCGAGGAACACATTTCCACATTCCAGTGCTGAGCAATGGCTGCATTGCTGGTTTCTTTGGGCGTTCTGGACTATATCTCAATGCAATTGGTGTCTACACGAACCAAGAGTTGGAAATTGTTGGAGAAGATGAGGTACTAATATACTCCATATTAGTTTTGTTTTATAATTTGTCTTTTAGTGTCACATTCTAATTTTTATTTAATCGGTTTATTACTTCCAGGGTGGGCTCACCAGGGTTGGGCCATGGGGTGCAGATGGAGGGGTTCTTCATGACATTATAGTAAAACCACATCGCCTGGAAAGAGTGACAATTTTCAGTGGAACTATCATAGATTCACTTGAGTTTTCATATAGCGATGATGATGGGAATCAGCACACTGCAGGTCCTTGGGGCGGCAATGGAGGTGCCGGTCGTAGGGTAAGAGTTAATCTTAGTGAAATCTAGCTCTCTGCTCTCAAGCGATATGAGATATATATCCATGTGGATGTGGTCCATGACATCTCCTTGTAAAAATAAATAACCTGTACAAAAAAAAAAAAAGTAGCTTCTTATTGTGCAATGTCGACTAGCCAGTTGTTCCAGCTGAAATAAATAACCAGCAGCTTAACCAGTGCTGTTTTTTTTTACCCCATTTTGCAGATTCGTCTTGGACCTGAAGAGTTTATAGTGGAAGTTTCCGGAACAATTCATCCATGGGGTCATTTACCAAATGCTATATTTTCTCTTACCCTTGTCACGAACACAGGTAAAACACATGGGCCTTTTGGAACAGAGCTTGGAGCCGCTTTCCACATCCCGGTGCAGAGCAATAGCAGGATTGTTGGCTTCTTCGCGCATGGAAAAGATTATATCGAAGGAATTGGCGCCTATATTCGCACTCCGTAACCACAGCCTTGTATTTTTCAGTGTTGTTTCTCCATGACCATTGATATCCTGGCTACCAAAAGAGAGTAGAATAAAAATGATGGCAATTGGTTGATGTACATCAAGCCCCCTGCCTCATCATGTATCCGTTAGCCTGAATATTGTGCACTGGCTGCATAATTCAGTTTCTGCGACATTGGTGGGTTGGAATTTGTATTAATTGTTTCGATCAGTGCTGTGTCGTGAAATTTGAAGGCCCCGGACAAATCTCTAAGCGAGGCCTAAACCAAAGTACCACACTAGGCTATACGACTATGGAAATCTATAAAAAAAAAAATATGTCCAAAATCTTGTATGTATTAATTGCAGAGCAAATGGGATATATCAAGAATAGTACTTTTGAACTCTTTTTATGAAAATCTTTACTTGAATAATATCATTCTCTTAGTTTCCTTTGTAATCTTTATTTGTTTCGTCTTATGCTTTTGGAAATCGGATTCATATTTTGTAAATTGATTTTCAGTTCTAGACCAAAGTTAGGATTATACAAACAACAGTTCTAGACGTTCATATAAACTACGAAGGATTTAATTAGTTTGCTTGCTAGTTGCTTTGCTTGCTAGTTGAATGAACGGAAGGAGTATGCGACGACTACGAGCCGACGAGAGAGATCAGCCTCCAGACGCCGGTGCCCGGCCGGTGGAGACTGACGAACGAGACAAACGAATCCTTTGATGAATATTCATGGGCTGATTGGCATGCTTCCTACTGTTTTGGGAGAGTTTTCCTCAGTACGCCTTATAAAAAGTCTCGCCATACCAGTATGTTCTTTAAAAAATTTCTTGACCCGTGTATCAAACTTGAATTTCGTTTGCCCCCACATACCCTTCTGTCCAACCTCCGTTTAGTTTTCACCGTTTGGTATGGGTCAGTCGATGCCAATGACGAAAATACCCTTCTCTTGTATCTCTGCCCTCTCCCTTCTATCTCTGCACAGTGGGGCGAAGCTGTAAGAGTCTTCCTTCTATCTCATGTACGGAGATATACAAAGCGAGAGTATTTAAAACGAGAGTCAGTAAATTTTTTTTGAGATATACAAAACGCGAGACTATGTACTCGTACATTTTTTGAGAATAAAATATATGTTACTTTTGTGCGAAGGGAGCATGCGTATATATTTTTCTCAACAAAATTACACCAGAAATCAAATCATCATCATCGGTGGTAAAAGTTCAAAGATATAGTTGAATTTCCGTCAAAAAAAAATATAGTTGAATCAGTCTTTAGTGTCAATTCCTGCAACCTATCTACGACGGCGGGCAACAGCTGCAGATCGGAGCAGCTTCACAGGCGAGCTGGATCTGGATCCAGGCCACGAACAGAAGGCCGACGCGGAGCTCGTGACCGCGCAGGTGGTGGCCGTGCAGGCTGCGGCACGCGCTGCGCGCCGTCTCGTCGTCGGGGTACTCCACGAAGTCCGTGCAGGTCGCCACTGGAGCACAGGCACGCCGCCGGACCGCCGGAGCCAACGCGCCGCGCCCGCGAGCTCCGTCGGGCGCTCACCCGGCGCCGGTCTGCGCACTCGCCCGATGCCTGCCGGTGGTCCTTGTGCTCGACCGATGGCCGGGGGGGGGAGGCAGCCCACTGCCCGTGCAACGGCGGCGGCCGCACTGGCCTGCCTGCTCATGCCCACGGCGGCGGATTCCCTATTGCCCGGCCAGTGATTGGGAAAACAGAAGCGAGGAAGGGGATGATAGTGGGGCCTACATGTCATTCTAGTTGGAAGCTGAGGGTACTTTGCACTTTTTTTTTAGCAGTTTGACACCGTTAGCTACAAATGTGGATGGAAAGTGCGTGGGGTAAAAAAAAGTTACATATAAGTCAAAAAAAAAATTTTGAGGGAGACACAAATTTTTATTTTTATGAGAGAAAAGTCTCCTGTTTTGGGGGCCTGGACGGTCGCACGGGCCACATGCGAATGGGGTCGGCCCTAAATCAATTCGCCCATTGTGGAGAGAGAATTTTTGGTCCGGGAGGCGGAAGAAGTGTTGATGCTGATTTCGGCCACCTCCGCTGGTGGGCCTAAATGCACGCACGATTATGATGGGCGGTCTGGCCTAGTAATGCTACTTGGCCTAGTGACTAAAAGATCCCCATATTTACCTGAGATTTCATCATTTTTGCAACTTAGGGCCTGTTTAGTTCCATTTGAAAAGCAGAATGTAGAATACAAAATATTTAAAAATTTGAAAAACATAATGCCAAATATTCTGGGGTATGTTTAGTTCAACGCCAAATAAGGTCGGGGGTGGACTAGGGCTGTTTACTTTGCCTCTTTTTGGCCCCAAGGGTCCCAAATCCAAAATGTCAGAAGTCTAATTACTTGGTATAATTTCACCATGGTGTTTAGTTCCATTTTGCAAAATGATGACACAAAACACCAAAGTTTTTGGAAATTTTGGGGAACTAAATATGCTAGGAGCACACAGCAGAACAGCACTTTGCACAGTTGCATCTGATCTCCCTCTCAGAGCCACTTTTCTATCTCAACTTTACGTTGAAGCCTTCTTTCTGGCTCAGGCTTCAGTATTGTGTGACCCTGCTGCAGTCCCTTGCCCTGCTGTTATTTCCCCAAATGCTGAAAGTTTTGGGGGCTTCTCTACTGCCCTGCAGATTCAGCTTCTTTGACACGTCTGAAGTTATGGTGAAACTTTCTGTAACAATTGGTACATTTTAGGGCTCTTTGGACAAGGAGGTGATGAGGGAACTGTTTTCGAAATTATTACCAAATGCTGTAACTTCTCTAACACTTGGTATGGCTGTTTGGACGAGTAGGTGAGGAGGGAACTCTTTTACACGTCCAGTAATGACAACGTTTTTGAGCAGAGCTGCAGAGGAATGCATCAGTGCTGTCTGTGTTCAACTCTGTACCACACCTTGCTCAGTGTGTTCTCTCTCTCTAACTACTGGCACCTATTCCAAATTTAAGTCGTTTTTGCTTTTCTAGACTCATAGTTTTTACTATATGTTTAGACACAATGTATAGGTGCAAACAAAAACTACGTATCTAAAAAAACGTCCAAATGGCTTACAATTTGGAACGGAGTGAGTACAAAATAAGCATGTTTGTTACAAGTTATGACTGATGATGAACCTGTTTTCTTATCAATGAAACATGTTTCACTGATCATATGGGGGCAAGGTGTTGGCAACAGTTCAGTTATGAGCTCCCACTAGCTCTATGATTTTAGCTATCAAGTTTGGTATATATGTATGACTGTATATCAATATTCAAACCTTGCACCAATTCGAGCCCTGTTGATCCAGAGTTCCAATTGGTGCTGACATGTCTGCTGTTACGTCTCAATCATGATCAGGATTGTTATTGACTTCCCCAAGCTGTGCCCCTGTAGAGTTTCCATCCTTATCTGTTGGGTATCCTATATACTTCCAAAACTGGGTTGCTCGATGACTGTGCATCATGTGTTGAAGTATCTATCAGATCGAGGGAAATAAGATCTAGAAGTGAAGACCAAGAGTAGAGCATGAAATTGACAGAACTAGCAACTGTGGACACAGGAGTAGGGGCGCGCATGTCAGCACGTTTGATTTCGACTCATGTCCTGTTCACAGATTCATGTCAAAGATCACCTCCAAGTTCCAACGCATACATTTGCATGGTTCAGAAAACTTTCCAGCAATTTTACTTGTTTTCAGATGTCACATGACAAAGGATACCAGGAACAGAGACCAGCATATCTGGGTGCTGGACTGTTGGTTAGTACTTATATTTACCAAACTCCCCATGTTCACTTGTTTTTTTGACTATTTTGGCCATTTTTTCTTGGGGGTACATCTCAGTAACATTCATTTGTGACACAGGGCCATTGCTCCTTGGATCAGAACAAGAACTAAAATATATAATTTTGCCCAAATTTTCAAGGAGCAATCAAACAGAAATTGCTCTGACAGTAACATGGACTAAACTGGATTGTGGCAACTCCAGCATAACCTGCTCTTAGGTACAATTTTTGGACAGCATAAAGGACATAAACAGCTTAAGTGTTGGTACATTTTCTGTAATGCTTTGGCAGGGATATGCATGGAAAGTAAGCAAAATAACAGCTGGATAGTGGTTTTGAAGTTAATGGTCTTTAGCATGGGAACTATCCAATGCGCCTTGTTGGGTATTGAGTCAGTTATCAGATTAGTGACCATACATCAATGAGATATTTCGACGCAATAAATAAGAAACATCTAAAATCCTGTCACTTATCAGTGTACCCATTGCAGTGAGGAGATGAGGACAAGATGCGGTCCTGAGCTCCCACTTGATGTCCTATTGCTGCTTTACAAATTGGTCTATACATACTGTTTCATTCCTAGCCTAATCGAAGTCTGAAAACGTGTCTGCATATGAGGCTTGTTAATCCGGAATTTCAGTTTTGTCCAACAGAAAAAAGAAATCCAGAATTCCAGTTAGTGTTGTCATGTCCACTTCTGCATCAATCATGTTTCTGGACTTTAAATGACGATTGCGTCCAGACTCCGGACATGATTAGGAAAAAGAGTGTTTCCAACCCTATTTCCAGGATATCCTCGGAAATTTCCAAACTGGGTGACGTTGCAAGATGACCTATGTAGTATGATGTTATTCTGCAGTACCGATCAAGGAGGCAAAATATTCAAGATCTGATCGGAACATGTGAGTCTGACATAATCCGGTAGTATTCAGACAATATTGCAGGTTGAACAGGACATGATAAATATGGATATGTGGATATCACCGACGACAGCAAGCCACCACAACATTTTCAACCATGCATGTCAATATTGTCTGCAAACTCATTTCAATGAGCAATTACAACTCATTTGGAAGCTTCTGCCCCTGTTTTCAGAAAGCAACTTGGACCCATGAGAATCTATTCTCACAAGCAAAAAATGCTAGTAGGGACAACGACCTACAAGACACACATTATGTAGCAGTAGTGCTCTAACCTATTGACCCAAAGCCTAATCTTTTGCTTTAGATTTTGCCAAATAATTGTCACTGTTCCATGAGAGAACATTGCATAACAACACTTAGTAAGCTGCTTCTGAAACTTGCTTCCAAAAGCATATTCTTTCTGAACCTGTCACCACTCTTCTTGGTTTGATGAGCAACGGCTGCCGTTGGCCACAGTCCATACGAATTTGCATCCGCTCATTTGATAATATTGTACACATGCACTGGGGCTAACTGCTAAGGGCTCAACTTCTGTCACAGAGATATGAATGATAGACCAAAAGCAATGGATCGATGGAATACAGTGTGTTCTCAGGACAGCTAAGGATGATTGAAGTAACCAAAGACATGGATAGTACTGGAGAGGACGGCTTTCTCTCTATTGAGAAGCAACATGCCAGTAGCCATTATTTGGATTTAAAGAGGAAGCCGTCCTCTCAAGCACTATCCATGCCTTTGGTCACTTCAATCATCCTTAGCTGTTCTGTCCCGAGAACACACCGTATTCCATCGATCCATTGCTTTTGATCTATCATTCATATCTCTGCCAAAATTTTGGACGGATGGGACATGCATGTCACACCGTATTAATCGTAAGCACGTTTCGTTTGTTAGTAATAAATATTATTCTACCACGGCGTAACTAGGCTCAAAAGAATCGTCTCACAATGTACATCTAAACTGTGTAATTCTTTTTTTACCTACACTTAATACTTGATACATGTGCCGGCATTTTTGATGTGATGGGGAATCTTCTTTTTGCATAGTGGAATTTGGGAAGGAATTTTGGGTACAAAGCTAAGAAAGCTTTGTACTACTGACCTCTCAAGTTCATCTTTGTGGTTCAGTGTTGTGTTTTTCGTGTATTTTTTTTTCTTCAATATGGGCACGTCAATGGAAAATGTGAGGCCAATCGTCATTTTTAACAGCTAATTGTGTTTCTTCAAACCCCATCAATGAGTACATGTAATCTAAAAAGGGGTGATTTTACTAAAGTTATGAAGATCTTTTGTGAGAACAAAAGGGTTAAAGTTTGTGTATATCTAGTATGACAGTAATGTTTTTTTTATTATTATTGCAGTGCATATAGCCATATAAGTCCATCATAAAGTGACATTCCAAGTCTTCCACCCTATGAAGGAGGACAGCTAGTTGGTTGGTAGTAGGTTGGTTGCCTTTTTTTCACTCGTGCCATTTTCTCTCTATTTAGAAAAATCAAGCATGTGTCTCAGTGTGGTGAAGAACGAGTGACAGAGAGGTCCCTTTTGAACAACCATTTTTACTTACCCCAAAAGATGTCTAATAGCTATCATTAGGTTAATAGTGAAATGTATTTATATAATAAATATTAGGAGATAAAGTAATTTGGTTTATTTTTGTAATGAGAGGATGTAACTTGCTTTTGTATAAAAAAAATTTACCGCGAAAAAAAAAATATTTTTACATTTTTATAAATATAATCTTTTAAAAAAAATGACATTTTTGAAAAGCTGCCATATGTATGTTGTATCAAGTGGGCTCCGTCTTGGCTTGACAGAAGCAGATTTGCTGCTGAGAATAGAAAACTGGCCACGCGTGGCAAGCAAAAATTGGGTGCCAATAACAGCCATGGATGTGGCCAAGTTTTTTTTTGGAACGTTTTTTTTTTACTATTTTTTGAATCCCGTTATTATAGGAAATATTTTGGACCTGATGCAATAGCAGTATACTTTCTAAATCATACTCGTAATCTGCAATAAGGTTCTTCTGTCTTAGGGCCTCAACCATCCCAATGCACGGACGACTAAAACAGTTCAAAAGGCGCCACTCTTCATGGATGCAGGCCCACACATAGCGAGACATGGCTCAGTGACTAGTTTAACACATTGAGCGTAAGCAATGTAGATTGAAGGGAGGCAAAAAAAAAAAAATGTTCAGATTTGTTCTTTCAACCCTTCAAATAAGTTAAATGGAAAAACATCGAATACATTATCTTTACCCAATGTATAATGTTTTTTTTTAGAATTACACAAGACAACGCGACACTCACAACACGAACGCACACTCAACTCTATGAATACATGTACGCAAACCCTACCCCTTTGAGCACCTCCAAAGGACCGAAAGCACCCGACAGATCTGGAGATTCCCAAGTAGTCACCATTGAGCACCTCCGAAGCATTGAGTACCCGGCAGATCCGAGATTCCGTAAGTCACCATTTCCTCGTCGGCCGACGGAACGCCGCTACCACTTAATGCATAACGCCGGTAAATCTCGACAGATCCGGAGATTCCGAAGTCACCATTGGTGCCTCCTCGTCGACGGGAACGCCGCTTACCACTTAATGCATAACGCCGGTAAATCCTAGAAAAATCCCAGGAAAAGGTGCGAGCACCAGGATTTGAACCCTGGTGGGCGTCCCACTGGACCGTGTTACCATTGGACTACAAGCCAATTCGCCAATGTATAATGGGATTTGAGTATAGCCTTTCTTGGAAAAGCTGCAACACCTAATCAGGCGTATCCAAGTGCTTTTGAGCACACTTAGAAAAAAAAATGTTCTTCTGAGGAAAAAAAAATAATGGACCAACTGACGGATCACAAATAGTTTGAAAAGTATTGGGTTTATCATTGCACCATCAGAAAAAGACATCCTAGGCGCTAGCTTCACCGTATGAACGAGGGCAACAAGATGGAGACTTGGAGGTGCCTTTCACATATATGCCACTTCCCTGTGTTCCTCCTTACACCGACAATTCCATTTTTCTCTACTGAAGGAAATTGTTCGGAAAAAATCATCCATTCGGTCACTTACACCCCTGGAGTGTATCGGGGAAGAGGTTGGCTCATGAACTCTATAGTTTAAGTGTTCAAAAGAGGATGCATCCTTCGTTAACTATGATGATTAAGTTCAAAATAAATTTGAATAAATCGTCTATAGTTTTATGTCCAATCTGTATAAATACACACCACTTATCCGTATTAAGTCGACCCTCACAGCCGTCCCAAAGAAGCTCAAAAGGCAGCAGCCTTTACACCATCCCCACACAGAGTCATGCAAAGACTAGCTGGGTGACTGGTTTGATACGCTGAACGTGTGTCACGGGCTTGTCTGCTCGTTGCATACTTGCATGTCCTTCTGTTCCCTAGCTTGTCTCTCTGCCAAAGAGCATCAGAGGACTCGCTTTCTGTTCGTGTGCCATGAAAGCTTGGAAGGAATAGACCAACCAAAGGACATGGAATCCCGCGCATTCATTCTCAGGACAGCTCGACTCTGAAATGACCAATAGGCATGGATGATTGCTTTCAGGTGAGGGGAGCTGGATGAGGATGGCTTTGGAGCAATGTGAGGCACACGGCCTGGCCTGAAGTGGGAACAGAATATATGCGTGCCCCAACACATAATGTTCACTAGATTTTGTAGACCTTTCGGTTAGAAAAGATTTTGTTGGTCATTGTTTATGATGTGATGGTGATCTAGCGGCCGGCTAACCTTGAATCTATGAGGTGTGGTGTAGGCAACCAATTTGGGCATCAATGCAAAGAGCATATATAACTCTTCCTTTAGCATTGTGTTGTCTATCTATTATTTGTGCGGTGCAAACAATATATTACATACTTTTTGGTAGTTTAAGCTTTTATATGTACTATAATCTCTAGTTAGCGGCTAAGAACAATAACAAAAAAGTTAGAGGCTAAGATTGAATCTTTGAGCTGTATGTAGGACACCTTGTTTAACCTTTTTTTCGCGAATAGTTCTCTCTTTTGTTGTTTAATGTCCAAACGTTTCTTCATTGTAAAGCATTCTTGTCCCACTTGCTTGTAGGTAGCCTTTTCTACATACCAAATAAATTAAATTATAGACATGTGTTTCTTCTTTTTTCATTTGATAAAAACAATCATGTACATGAATTATATGAAGCACTAGTACATCAACATGTGCTCCTACACAAACACGGAATTTGTGGATAAATTTGGTGCATTCACCCTCTCGATCTCATTTGTTTATTTTGTAAAGCAATCTCCTATAAATATTGTGCAATCTTTAACTAGGTGTAATTGACTTAATAGTTTTTAGGAAAACTCAAAGGGTTATTAAGGTTTATTTTTCATAATGGAAATGTGGTAACATTGATATATATTTAAGGGATTATGCTAGGCTACTTTTACAAGACAATTATATTGGTATAATTTTTGGTGATGATTAGAGTCTACCAGATTTTATCGGATGATTTAGAACAATGCATCCAAACCCTTGAGACGGATGGACGGGAACGTTTTATCCCTGTTCCACTTGCGTGAAAAGGAACAAAATGAGATGGAAAATTAAAGCAGATTCTTTTTCATTTTTATCTATTTCTTCCTTGAGTGGAAGAATAAACTTTTCTGGGTTATGCTGAGGTAAAAATGTTTAGAACATTATTGGAATGCTAAAATCAGCACCTCTGATACTTAGCAGTAGCATCCCTTTAACCCCACTTGGATAACGCAGAGTCACAATCATCCAGAAAGAAAACAGAGGAAAACAAGAGTATGCTTGACATATTGTTGAAGTTTCAGTAAAAGCTGATCTGGACTGGATTCTGTAGTTGAGTCAACGGTCAAAAGCTCTCTTTTTTTATACATATATTTATATATATTGTTTTTTACAGCATGGAACGTTGAAACCATAGGTCATTTCTCCATTTGCAGTAGAATAATACAGACAGCAGTTAGTGCCGGATGAATTTACTATAGAATTGGATAAACTTTGATTTACTAATAACTGTACTGATAACAACACACAATTAATCTAAAGAGGGATGACAACACGCAATTAGCAACTCTAATCGAGTGGAGCTAACAGACAGATGCATACACTCAACACTCTTTAGTGTCATGGGTCCATGTCATTATGAAAGGTACATTTTTGGCTGAGTAAACACAAACACACAGAGGGCAGAAGACTGACGACCTGTAATTTGTCATCCACGTCTCGTCGTTTCAGTATCACAGAATAATAAATCGCTCAGCAGGAGCAACATTAGTAGGTACAGTGTCACAGTTAGACTGAAAGCCTCGGCAGTTTTCTTCAAGAAACATGTACCTACTATGCATTTCAGTTCACTTGCTCCACTAATTTTGATTTGTGTTAAACAAAAACCTCTGCCATGGGTGGTATCCATGTCATTATTCTTCCAAGTAGTCCTACAATAATTGTGTGGGACATGGATGCTGCAAGAAAATATATGAAAAACATCAGGGTAGTTCGGGCAATTTTCCTTGTTCATTAGCTAGTCAAATGGGGAGGCACCTTAAACAATTTCTAGGCTCAGACCCCAATCCTGTTTATTCAGCACCCTATGCTCACTTTCCTACTTCTTTTCTACTCCAATTCAACTTGCTCCACTCCTAACAAACCTTATGCTCAAAAGACTGCAGTTGTAGGATCATGTTATGAGATTAGAAGATCTACTAGTGGGATAATTTAGTAATTAGTAGGATAACAAAGATCTCGGTGTTACGGGTATTGACCCTTGACAGCCCTAGGATTACAAGTGGACAGCTCAGATATATCGACCAATTGGAGAATCTATACGGTAGCCAATCCAAGCCGTTCGTGCGTGATCCAATGAGATGGTCAGAATTACCTCTTTGCTTCGACGTCCAGGGAGGGGACCAGCCTGATAAATCTAGCCATTCATTTGTCTCCTCACTCGGTCTCTCTCAGGCTGAAGCTTCTCTTCACTATCCTCTTTCAAGTCCACCAACTGAGTGTTCGTTATAACTCCTGAGTCCTGTCCTGACTCAGAGGCTCAGTCGCTCAGAGAAAGTTCAAAGAAGCTGGGTGCACCACAGGCCTGATGCTTCTCTCCCCTTCTCTTGGTAAGTTCTTGCTGGCCTTCTGAGTATCTGCTTGCTTGACTTGATTGCTAGTTCTTGCTGGTCTTCCTTGCTGCATGCTCAGTTTGCGCATATACAAGTATTGTCAGTTGACTTCCGGGTCGTCGTGTTCTTTGAGTATCTGTTTCCGACTGGATTGCTTGTTCTCCATTAGAGCAGTTTCCCCTACTTCAGGGCTTATAGCCGCCTCTGCTTCTTGCTTGCCTTTTGTGGCGAAACCAATGGAAGGATAGTTCAGCCCAAACACCACCGAGCAGGAAAACTGCCTCTAGCAACAGGAAGTCTCCACCTGCATAGCAAAATGGAGAGGAAATGAGTGAGAAAGTTCACCTGCATGCATCTTGAAACAGAGTATGGACTAGGAAGTGATCTTTGAGAAGTTGCTATGTAAGAGCTAGAAAAGGAGAGACAAAAACATGCTTACTGTTCAACGAATCTTGATGCTGGGACAACTGGAAGCGATTCTGCTTTGCTGTACATCCCACTACGTGATTACTAAATAAAAAGAGGGGCTTTTATCATGTATGAGAATATAGGGGCTGACTGTAGTAACTGACAAGGTATGTAGGGCCATTAGCTCCCAGTTAGATACAGATAATCTCACTGGCTGAGGATTCTGAACTTACATGGAAATGTCTGCCGAATGAACTTTTCTTTTCTGAGAAATGCATCAGAGGAAACTCTGGGAACTGCTGAATAATACTATTGAGTTAATTCCCACCACACACCCCCCCACCCCCAACCCCCCAAAAACACTGTTGAGCTACTGAAGTTCGGTTACCACAGAGACTCATTTCACACATACAAATCCTTTTCCACCCTCAATTTCGACACAATTTTTTTTTTTCCATACAAGTCAGAAAACTTTGACAACTGTTGATATAATCCTCAACAAACTAAACTTTGTGCTGATGTAGATTCTTGGCATGTTGTTATACCAGTCCATCTTGCTTCCAGAAACCCAGTTGTGAACCATACCAGATTTCTTCTTAGTTTTCCTGTCTTCCGTTCCTGTGTTTGCTCTCCTCTTACACGCTTTGTTTCATTGATGCAGCAGTCTAGCATCGATTTCACTTCACAGGGGTTTCTTTTTTCAAGTAAAGGGATTCAAAGTACATTCAGCAGTGCACCTGTTCCAGAAAAAAGAAAATCATGATGATATGTTCAGAAAGAATGAAGCTATTAGCTTTGGTGTTACTTCTGTGGGGATGCCAACAGTCATCTCTTTCTCTCCCTTTCGACGACCAAGGTATGGCTATGGCATTTAACATTTTCACCATATAAGATTTTCTTCATTAGCTGGCATTAGATAAACAATTTATATATGTAAACTTAAACTTTGATTCTGACTGACAAGCTTTCATCAAAGCCATACAAATTATTTGCTATGGATTAGCTTCTCTCTACTGACCACAGAGTGGATCTTAAACATTTAGCTCCATGTCTATGTCACCAGTAAAATGTTTGAATTAGAAACTCTAGAAGGAATCTGCCCAATAGATAATAATGCATACCAATGGAATGGTCAGACCACCTGCTTGACCACAATAATTAGTGCCCTTGTAATATTCTGACAAGGAGGGGCATAAAAGCACTTCTATTGAGCACTGCTCATTTCCTTTGGTTGAAATATATATATCACCAATTGGTGAAATAAAGTCTGTCATGCCCTGTTTATTTAAGTGGTAAAGAATACAGATTGCATGAAGGCACATAATAGATTCAATAAATATTTTACTTTTGAGAACTTGAGACTTTCTTGGGACCCCAGAAATAAGACTGTTTTGTCTACAGTCCAAGCACTGGTTGAAATGAAGATGCGACTTGGCGATAGCCGTGGTGTCCTTAGTAATTGGATGGATAATCAAATGAGCCCCTGCTACTGGGCCAATATTATTTGCCAAGACAACAAAGTAACAAAAATGTAAGTTCAGCCTATTCATCTCAGCTTCCTAGACTTTGAACTCCATTACTGCCAAAGGTAGAAAATTCACATTATAGTCATCAAACATAAAGTTATCTCCAATTCTAACAGTTGACTATGTCTAAAGTGTTTAAACCAACCATTTGTAAAGGAGAAGAGTTTTCATTTGAATGGAATTGCTTCATGCTCTATTCTTTCCTAATTTTCCTAATATAAGCTTGTACTGCTGCGTGCTTGTGTTCACATAACTATTTGCTTAATTTCTTATTATGAGTTTGCAGAACTTTGAGCTCGTCGGGTTAACAGGAACCTTATCACCCAGCATTGCAAGGCTAACAACTTTAGAGCAGCTGTAAGTTGCCCATCTGTTCTTTTGAGTGTCCAACATTTGGTGCCCATGAAAATTGGTCCAATCATTCATAAATTATGTCCGCCCACAAGATGGATAAACTTGCTGCTTGCTACATACTATGGTTTCAGGATACTGAATAACAACAACATAACTGGAGGGATTCCTCTGGAGTTTGAAACCTATCAAGTTTAAAAATTCTAAATCTTGGAAGCAATAACTTAACTGGATCTATACCGGACTCCCTCGGACAACTTTCTAAACTCCAATATCTGTAAGTCACCCATGACCCTAATATTATCTTGACTGATAAAGAAACCCTAAGTGATAACTGATAACTTGTACAGGGATCTAAGCCACAATTATTTAAGCGGAAATATCCCAAGCTCTTTCTCAAATCTTCCATCATTGAATGATATGTAAGTTTTTTTCCTTCACGGCAACAAGATGTAAAAGTAAAACTTGCTAGTAGTGCCATTATATTAGTTCATTCAAGAAAGTGAATAGTTGTTGTTCAATTATCATATAACGTAACTCAATTTATTTTGCAGTAATCTAGCATACAATAATATGCGAGGTGAAATCCCTCAACATCTACTTCAGGTGCCTCAATACAAGTATGTCATATATCTGTAGCAAAAGCAGACTACAGAAACATCAATTCATGTGTGCTACTTTACAGTATCCTAAGTATATGATTTTTGCTTCCCAGCTTTACAGGCAACCACTTGAATTGTGGCCAAAATTTATTTTCCTGCGAAGGAGGCAGCACAAGGACAGGTAATTATTAGAAAAACTGGTAAACCATAGTGACAAATTGAAACTACATTTGGAGGGAAACTGAGGGCATTTTTCTCAGAACGAATGCTTGCTAATACATTCAGGTGGATCAAAAAATTCCAAGCTAAAGGTGGTTATTGGAAGCATTGCTGGAGCAGTCACTCTTTTTATAACTGTAGTTCTAGTTTTGCTATGGTGGCAAAGAATGCGTTACCGGCCTGAAATCTTCATTGATGTGTCAGGTCTGTCCAGCAGCATAACTATGTCTGTTAAATAATTACTATAGTGGTAACTTTCAATGAGGAAAACATATTTCCACGGATTGAAATGGCTAAAAATTTAAGCATTCTAAAAGAAAATATCTATCTTCTTTTATCTGATAAAAGATAAACATGTTCAACAATTCCAGGTCAGAATGATCATAGGCTTGAATTTGGGCAAATAAAGCGGTTCTCATGGCGGGAGCTTCAGATTGCAACCAACAATTTCAGTGAACAGAATGTTCTTGGCAAGGGTGGTTTCGGGTAAGGTGTATAAAGGAGTGCTTCCAGGTCCAAACAGTATAAAGATTGCAGTGAAAACGGCTACACAATGTGGGCAGTCATGAAGGGGAAATTGCTTTCCTCAGAGAAGTTGAATTGATAAGCATTGCTGTACACAAGAACATATTAAGGTTGATAGGATTTTGTACAACAACAACAGAAAGGCTCTTGGTCTACCCTTTCATGGAGAATCTTAGTGTCGCTTCCCGTTTAAGAGGTACAACTAAGCTATGATCATCACTTCCTCATTATATATCTTAATTCATACTAAGGTCATGGGCCATGGCTTTGTCTGTTTGGTTGTCCTTCGCTCAGAATCATCCATTGAAGCATATAGTTGTGTCAATGAGGTAACATATATTGCCAAAGACTAGGAGTGCACGGTAAAAGCTTGATGCTGAAACTATGCAACATTAAAAAAGGATACATAGTTGAATTTTCTCCAACTTTTATCCAGCATTATATAAAGTTTCAAACAACTTAGGTAACATAATAATTTTTCCCATATCCTTCATCTTCTCAAATATGTTAATATTGATTGCATTGCAGATATAAAACTAAATGAACCAACGTTAGATTGGTCTACAAGATTCCGAATTGCTCTTGGTGCAGCCCGTGGTTTGGAATACCTTCATGAGCACTGCAATCCCAAGGTCATCCATCGTGACGTCAAGGCTGCAAATGTCCTGCTTGATGGGAACTTTGAAGCAGTGGTAGGAGATTTTGGGTTGGCGAAGATGATGGATATAGGGAGGAATACAGTAACAACAGGGCTTCGAGGGACTATGGGCCACATAGCTCCTGAGTACATAAAGACGGGAAGGCCATCAGTGAAGACTGATATATTTGGATATGGTGTCATGCTGTTAGAGATTGTGACAGGAGATCGTGCAATAGCATTCCATCTAGAAGAAGCAAGCGAGATCATGCTCATTGATCAGGTAAGATAATTACATGATCCTATTGGAAGTGTTACTGAGAGGTCAAGAAAAACTAAGAATGTTGAGGCCTAAACAGAAATTTTGCAAACCGTAGTAGTCTGAAATCTACTATCAGTAACAACTAGGTACAGCTATGAAATTATCTTACATTTTCTGGTCGTCAAACATTGGTTCACATGTTCACATAGTTGTCCCCTCTAAAAAAACAATACTTAAATTCACGAGTTGATTGAAATTACTGGGTATGTGAAGGTCAAGCTATGGATGGAAGAAGGGCGACTACTCGACCTAGTGGATCGCAATCTTGGTGGCGTGTACAATCCTGAAGAGCTGGAGAAGGTTACCAAGATAGCACTCCTCTGCACTCACATGGACCCTGATCAACGCCCTACAATGTCTGAGGTGGTGCAGATGCTGGAAGGAGAGATTGTCCCACCAGACCGGTGGGAGGAATGGCAGCTGGCTGAGCTCCAGCGGCGACAACAACATGAGATGAGGCAACAGGGAAAACTATTCAGCTTCAGTGAAGAGTCTCTAAATATCCAGGAAGCCATTGAGTTGTCAACTGGCAGATGAGCTGTCATAACAAAGTGACATGATTCACTTGTTCCTAAGTAAAAAGGCTATAAGGAAATTTCAGGAGTGAATATTGACTATTAGGAATAGTCTATAAGGTCCTTATGTAATAGCTTGCACAAATAACTCCATCCATATGTCCATATGCTGTTAATACAGTGATAGGACCACACCTAGCTCAGACCATGTGTATATTAAGACTGTAGACTATTCTACATTTTAAGTGCATTCTGTATTAGTGAAAAACTCTGAAATTCTCTGTTGTGTGTGTGTAAAAATTAAATCCTTCAATTCAAAATTTATCTTAAAAAAAGCAAAAACTTCAGCAGTCATATAACAAGAACTTTAATGATTTAATCACAACATGCTTTGCAATCATCTTATAACAACAGATAATTACCATCAATAGTAAGTATGGCAGGACCATTGGAATGGAACCTTGTCTAGATTGATACCATAGAGTAACTTTCCTACCATAGAGTAACTTTCCTTTCAACTAAGTTAGTATATAAGTATAAAATTCAAGAAACAAATGATGATCATATATTTGTATATGGAGGTTTCAGAATCAGAAAATAAACATGTGGAGCTTAGAATCAAACATATTCAACAAGGACCCATAAATAGAGCTAGAACATAAGGCATCTTCAATTAAGAATTAGCAAATAGAGAAATCTCACAATCAATAATCACTCTATTTGTGTAGACAGCAAGTGTTCACTGAAATACAAGCAATCACAGTTACAGAGATTTTTTTCTAACTAGGGATGAAGAGTAAACTTAGGAGTTAGAACTATTAAAAACTGACACCATCAACGAGGTTCAAATAACAGTTAAGTTAGAAAGTACTACCTCCATACAGAAAATATGCAATTCAAGAATAGTGTCCAGTCAAACTTTCTTAAGTTTGACCAAATTTTTTAATACAAATAGTAATAATATTTAACATACTAAATATGTATCATTAAATTCATCATTGAATATATTTTCATAATATACCTTTCTGAAGTCGACAATGTTGATACTATTTTCTATGGACTTGTCAAAGTTAAGATAGGCCGATTTGTACCAGACCTAGAATCGCATCTTTTCTGGGACCGAGGAGTAGAACACAGATAAGAAGCATCTGCATGTGCAAAGTTTCAATTAGTGTAGTATCAAATACATTTTTCATAACAAGGTACCATGGGTAAACTAACCTTAACTCCAACATACATGACGCAGATCATATAACATTGATACCTTCAGAGTATTTAACAAAGACTTGTTACCTGTAGAAAATAAGGATTCACAAGAGTTGCATCAAATAAATTTAAATAAGGCTCAAATTAAAAACTACTATGGTCCTGACGACATATCAATTTGTGCCCATATTAATAACTTACTTTCTTTCTACTCACATGGTTTATGCAAAAGCAGACCCCATACAAATCGTCAAGCAGCTCGTATCCAATCAATTAATCAATATCTGGTCATCTTAACCTTGACATGGATATTTTTGTAAGATCATCGAAAGTATGCAAGAGCAAAACATTGACAAAGTACTATTGAAAAAACTTTATATTATCATGGCACCAAATAAGAAAGGCATACCATTTACAGTCGTTGATAGGCATAGAAGCTGTGCTAAAAAAGGAACATCGAGCGCTACTGTCAAATCTCTATGCTGCATGAGTGGGAGAAATTTGGATTGCTCTTGCAAATCAAGCAATAACTGCTACATCCTTTTCCTTGAAGCCAGAAATCCGCTTTGAGATCTTTTCAGATATTTCAGAAGCTAGAGCATATCTATTGCTTTCATAGCATGAATTGATGAACCTTGTATAAGTTGCATGGTCAACAGCATAATGCTTGTCCAGAACATTTTTAAGGAAAACGCTAGCAGCATCCAAATTGCCAACAGTACCGAGCTTTCTAACTAGTGCATCTGCTGTATGAGCCTGTTGCCGCTTGTCCAGTCTATCCAAGAATGATACAGCAATGGCTGTCTTATCCCTCCTGCAATATTCATAAGCTAAAGTGACACAAGTTACATCGCGATGGCACCAAATGTTTATCAAGCATGGTCTCAAATAGTGCCCTTGTTTCCTCTAGTCTTGATTCTTTGCATAACCCACTTATTAGTGCCCCATAAGTTATAGAGTCAGGATGGCAACCATGTTGAACCATCCTCTCAAAGACCTTGAGAGCCGAGGTTGATTTTCCAACTCTACAGTATCCTGCAATCATGGAGGTATAAGTTTGCTTCGTTGGTACTAATCCTACAGAAAGACATTTGTCAAAGAGCTGCTGACTTTGTTCCATTTGCCTCTGCTGACAATACATAGCAATGATGGTGGTGTATGTGTCTATATCAGGATGGCAACTGTTCTCTGCCATCTGGTTGAACAAATCCAGAGCATAAGCTATGTGGCCCTGTTTGCAATGTTCAGTTATCAGTATAGTGTATGTCACCTTATCAAGATGCAGCCCCTGACTAGAGGCCATTCGGAGCACCTTGTAAGCCTCTTGAATCTTTCCCCTCTTGCAAAATCCCCCAATAATGGCATTATATGTGTAAATATTGGGCAGGAAGCCTTCCAGCTTCATCTTATTCATCAGCTCAAAGGCACGGTCAAAGCTGCCTCCTCTGCAGTGCCCATCGATCAATGTAGTGTACGTGTTTGTGTTCGGGGCCAGTCCCTGCTCAACCATCCTCCCCAACAGCATCTCAGCTCTCGCAATCTTCCCCTCTTTGCAGTACCCACCAATCATCACAGTGTAGGTGTGCACGTTCAGCTTGTACGAGCTACTCTTAACCAGCTTCAAGAACAGCCGGAACGCCCGCTCCGTCCACCCAATCTTACACAACCCATCGATGAGCGACGTATGCGTGTACACGTTCGGCTTCAACCCCTTCCGCACCATCTCCTCCAGCACATGGAACGCCTGCTTCACATGGCCTCTCTTGCACAGACCATCGATCCACGCGGTGTAATTCACCACGTTCGGCGGCGTGCCCATCTCCGCCATCCTCCCAAACAACCCAGCCACGTCCTTGAACCGTCCCTGCTGGCAGAACGCGCGCACCACCACCGTGCACGTCGCGCTGTCCAGGCAGAACCCCTCCCGCCACATCGCCGCCAGCAGGGCATCAACCTCCTCGAACCTCCCTTCCCTGCAGCACCCGAGGACGAGCGCCCGGAAGCTGTGTGCGTCCGGGCGCACGCCCATTCCGTCGAACGCCTGGCGCGCGTGGGCGAAGCAGCAGTCGCCCGGGTGGCTGTTCTGCAGCCCGACGCGGAGCACCCAGTTGGCGGTCTCGACGACGAGCGGGAGCCCGTGGCTCCGCAGCTCCAGCAGCATGTCAGTGGCCTCCCCGGAGCCGCCCGCGCTCCGCGAACGCCGCCACCATCGCGCGCGCGCACTCGTGCGCCATCGGCAGGTTCCCCGAGCGACGAATAATGTGGCGGCCGTGGCGTAGAGCCGCATCAGGTGGCGGAGGTCCGGGCGGGTCGATAGGCGGCGGAAGAGCGCCATTGCGGCCGCGGAGCCCCTCGGCGTCCGCGATGGATGGGAGCAGCGCGATGGCGTCGTCGGGGGCAGAGCGGACGGGTCGAGGCCGGGGTCCGGGGCGGTGGGGAAGGTGGAGGAGGTGGAGAGGGAGTGGAGGCGGGAGGTGAGACGGCCGTGGTGGCGCTGGTGGAGAGGGGCTGGGGATTGGGATGGAGGAGGAGGTGGAGGCGGCGGACATGGCGGTGGTGGGGGAGCATCTCTGTCAGTCTGAATGGAACTCTGAATGGAGATGGCGACCCTCTCCCTGTTGCTTCACCTGAAGAAGCGGAGACGTTGAGAAACTTCTTTCCCAGGGAGAACGTGGAAAATGGAGGAGCTCAAATACGTGTCTTGATCCCGAAGACGGGTTTCTGCAGTGGATCTTGTTCATGATTTGGACCGTTGCAGTAGTTCTGTTGTCTGGAGCCCAAATGGAGGGAGTGAACGCTTTCGCCAGCTTCGCCGGCGGCCGCCGCTCACCAATCGTTCTCACCCTGCTGCCTGGCGCCGCAACCCGCCTTCCAGGTCTAGCTTCCGCCAAGTAATTTCGTCCTCACTTCATCGGTTAATGGTGTTTATCCTGCAGCGAACAGTATAATTTGTGGGTTCGCGTGTTGGGGAAATTTTGTCATCAGTTCACCTCTCGTCTCGATCTATTGTTGTAGCCGCTGATGGAGTATATAGGATGGATGAGGGAGGCGGCCGCTGCTGCTCTCGTCCGGCAACGCCGCTACCTCTGCCGGACCTCCAATCTCCGCCGGGAGTGGGGGTGGGTGCTCGAGGTTAGCTCCAGCTTTTTCTGTCTTCTGCTGCATTGCAACGGATTTCGTATGGGGCCTTCGAAAACTCTTGAAAATTTAGCAGCCTTGCAACAGCTCCCAATTTGGTTCCCACTTGTGATTATGTTTTACTTCAATGGGAGCTTGGACCAGTAGGATTGCGCAATTTATAATCAGAAGAAGCCCATAAAACTCACATAAAAGTAATAAGAATACAAAAATGTTGAAACAAGTCAAATTTGAAATTAAAAACAGAATCATTAGCACTACTTGTTATACACCATCCGGTATAAAGATCTTGCTTCCTGAAAGAATCTCTGTATTAGCTCAGATTGATCTTCGTCACCTCTTCATGAAGGTTTGTTCGCGAAACAAAAAACTTTGGATTGGTCTTCTTAAACTTCTAATGCATTCGATATATGGAGTTGTGACCAGAATTGATGTGGGGGACTTGTGGCTCGAACTTGATATGGATTGTGTTAATGACATATATGTATGATTCTTAATGTGCTGTCAAAATTGTGCTTCAATTATTAAGCTTGTGAAACCGGTTAGTACAACATTATCACTGTTGGCTTCTTACACAAACTGACGGTGATTATGAACCAGTGGTGATAATGGCAGACCAGCAGTGATGCTTGATTATCACTGTTGACTTTATCACCGAAGCCCAGAATCGGTGGTGATAACAGATTTAGAACCAGCAGTGAAAATGTATGTGTAGTAGTGATGATAAGATTTTTGTATGACGCGTTAATCAGGCTAAGTGAACTATTTGATTTAGTAAAGTAGACTTTTCCCCTTATGTTTTTGACTAAAGGCTCCCGAATATTGGGTCACCCATGATGTTTCAGAAGAAACTACCTGCAAACCAACATCGCAACATATACTCCAATCAACAAGGCATGATACTGATTATTTGATACTGATCGGTATGACAAAACCTACAATTGCAAATTGTGGAAAATGATTGGTAATTGTATTTCATCTCTGACCAAACCAAAATTTGGTGCTGAACTGTGGGTATTGTATTATGCTTGATCTTTCCATATCTTTGTATTTATATTAAGCTGACAAAATTTGATCTGGCACATGAACACATCAGACCAAACAGCCCGCAAAGGTAGACATGACTAATGTGAGGAAGCCTGAATAAAATAGCTTTGTATGATTGATAACAACTTGCACTAAATATGTATTTGGTGTGACTCAGCCTTCCAAGGAAGAAACTATTGTAATAAATACTGTTATTTGGCAGGTAAGGACAGAGCCTGCTCCACCTAATATACAGAGATGGAGATGGATGGATACAGGCCAACAAATTCCAATCAACAAGGCAAAATGCTCTTTTTAAGAGGTAGGCATGAGACAACTGGACCATATGATGATTACATAATGGTACCCAGGTACCAAATTTCGAGTTATAATTTTAATACTTTGTAAGGATCGGATACTGTTCTCCTTACGAGGAAAAGTGTGGGTTTCCCATGCTACTGATACTGCTAAACATCTCCCTTCTTTTTCATCTCTTTCGGGAGCTGTGTTATTGTATTAAGCAGCAAAATCATTGAGTTTTCTACATAGACAATATATAGTTGTACGTGGCCTAAGTGAAATGAAAGCACATAAATAACAATATCCAAACATGTATAAGCTTGCAAATTAGTCTGACGCGTACAAAAGACCCAAGTGGTCGGACCCTTCCCAAGGCCCTGCGCAAGCAGGACCTATGTGCACTGGGGATGCCCTTTTTGTAAACAAGTCCCGGCTGATTTTGCTAGTATTAAAGCAAAGAGAAAGGCTTAATGCAACTTGCACATATAAGGGATAGTGGGGTACAATCATTTGTTATCCATAGTACTCATCAACTATGACCGTGGGTTTGTTTGGATGCATGCTTAGTGATCTTCGGATATCAGACACCTTTACCCTTGTAGTTTCATAAGCCTGCTGGCTGACTCGAAGAAGCACTTGCTGGAGGCTCTCAAGGTTTTCAACACCATAGCAACCTTCCAACACCTTAAACCTCAGCTCAAGCCTTTTGAGCTTTGGCATTGCACCTTCAAGGAAGCTTAGCAATGGCAGGAATGGTGCAGAGAAACGAAGTAGTTTGAGACTGTGGAATCCTTCAGGAGGGAAAAGGACCTTCCCTCCTGAATCTGTCATGTTGTTCATCAGGATCTTTATTACACTGCCCTGATGATGGTAGCTTGCTGCATTTATTGAAAATGTAAGAGAGAATAACAAAGGGAGCTGAGCAAGAACAAATAGGGTGTATGTACTCAGTGAAGTCAAGGACAATGTTAATTTCTCAAGGTTTTCCAGTTCAACCATCCATTGAGGCACTTTAGGCAGTTTGCCGGAAAGATCGAGCATGTGGATGTATTTTGGGGGTGTTGATAAAGAGGCCACTGAATCAAGAAAGCCAGTGAAACCATCATCAATTGCAAGAGACCTCAGGGAGCAACCACTTAGGTATTCTATGGCAGAGAGTAAGTCACTATATTTCCGGTTGCTATCATCAAAGTCTTTAAGGTTGTAGATGCTGAGCTTCTTCAAATTGGTAAGATTGTGCATGTCTGCAAGTGCTGCACCTGAGCTCCTGCAGATCCCGATCCCAGATAATGTTTGTAGTCCTATCATCTTTGCAACTGCTTGTGTGAATGTCAAGGCAAGACGTGTGGATTTGTTTCCTCCTAATAAATGAGCCATTTTTTGAAGGCCAGCAACAGATGCTGGCAGTTCCTGCACATTTGTCTCCCTTATATCCAGAGTCTCCAAATACTGCAGCTTCCCGATTTCCAATGGGAGGTTCTTGATGCTCGTCTTTCGTAAGTTCAGGTACTTCAGATGGAACATCTTGCAGATCTTACGCAGATGATTAACCATCAAGCCCCTGCAACCTTCAAGATCCAACACCTGGAGTATCCCAAATTTGAATGAAAAAGATTGCAGACGCTCTAAACTCTCAAACGCTGTCAATGATCTGACATGTGACAAGTTCAAGCTCTCTATCGCAGCTTTTGCATGCTCTGGGTCACTGCTATGTAGGGAGAGCCGGCGAACCTTGTTGCTTGGCATTGCCATGAGCCAGTGGCCACCAGCTACGGTGATGAAATTTTCTTCACTTGACTTGGATACAATGTATTCAAGGATCATGTCATGAACTTGACAAGTCTTCACTTTTCCATCACTGCTGTGATCAACTGGCCGAATTATGTTCCTACTAATGAGTTCGTTAAAAATTCCCCGGCAACTTCTTCAACTGTGTTGCCATGCTTCTCAACAATGAAACCTTCAGCTATCCACCGTCTGACCAAGCGCTTCCGGCTGATGATGTAACCCTTTGGAAAAATGCTCATGTACAGTAAGCAATTCTTTTGATCAGCCGGCAAATCATTGTAGCAGAGATTAAGTATCTGGGTCACTCCTTCAGGGTTGAGATTAGTCTCCAGCTCTGACCCCAGAGAGTCCTGCACTTTTGTCCAATGTTTAATTGACCTCGGGTCCCTGGCCAAGAGCCCTGCTACTGCAACTATGGCTAAGGGTAGGCCTCCACATTTCTTAAGAACCTTATCCTTGGTGTCTCTGAATTCATCTGGCCATGGATCACTACCACCAAATATCCTTTCATAGAACAGGCTTTTCGATTTGTCTTCAGAGAGCCGGTCAAGAATGCAGATGGAACCCACTTGTTGGCGTCTGCTGGCCTCAGCTACAGACTTGAATCTTGTTGTAACCACTATGCTGCTTCCATTGCTATTCCTGGGCAATGATGCCCAGATGTTTTCCCAGGCTGATACAGACCACAGGTCATCGATTAAGAGGAAGTACCTGTTGGAATGAAGTTGCAACAACATGCGTCAATAAATTGAGTCAATGGCATACTAACATTGTTTTTCAAGGGATTATTTCCCTACTTTATAGAAGCTTCTTCTATTTGTCAACTGGATTCCTACCTAGTCATACTGTTTTGTTCTTCTTAAATCAGTTTCAAACTGTTTTAATTTAGTTCGATTGCAGTTTCATCAATTATTATAGTTTTTATGTAGGTGATCTTTGGACTGAATAGATGCCGGTGAATATCCGAAGTGGCACCATTGTATGCCTGAATGGAGTGACAGTAACAAAGAAGGCAGGGAGTTCGTACCTCTTTTTGTCCAAGTGTATTTTGAGCTCCTCTTTAAGCTGTTTCTCGCTCAATCCTTCGATCCCACCGAGTGAGGTGGCGCCGGCTTGACGCTCCTTGTCAGGAACCTGCGGCATGACCTGCCTGAGGATGCTTCTCAGCAGCGCTGCCAGGTTCAGCTTCTGCGACGCCTGCACGCACGCTCGGGAGTCGAATTTCTCACCGAACTTGCGGTGCAGTGCCAGCGCCAGCGTCGTCTTGCCGAGTCCGCCGAACCCCAAGATGGCAAGAACCTTCACGTCGGCGGTCGGCTCCGCGGTGAGCCACGCCCCGAGCCTGTCAATTTGTTCCTCCATCCCCACCGGCTCCGGAGTGCTGACGAGCTGCCGGCCAGGCTGCGGACGGTCGCCGACGTGGTAAGATGGCGCGGCTCTGGCTCTGCTTGCGGTCGCGTCCGGGCCCGGCGGCCCCGGGTCCTTGACGCCGTACCTCGTGCGGCGCTCGCCGACGCCCTGCGCCCTGTTCCTGAGGTCGATGATCTGTGCGGCGATGCCGCGGCGCGCCCAGAGCGTGGCCATGGCGTACCACGCGCGGCGGAGGTCGGCCAGGATGCCCTCTCCGCGCGGCTGCGCGCCGAGGCGATGCGCGAAGTCGTCGATGCAGTCCTCGATGTCGTACGCGACGTCGCGCACCTGCTCCATCCAGTCCTTGGTCTGCTCGTCGTGGTGCTCGCCGGCGGCGTGGCCCAGGTTGCGGAGGAACGCGTGCATGCTGGCGAGCTCCTCCTTGATGTACTGGATCTCGCTGCGGACGCCGCTGATTAAGGTATACTCCTGGGCAAGCAGGCTGCCAAGCTTGCCCAGGAGGGACTTCATGGCGCTATCCGAGGCGCCCACAGCGAGCTCCATTTTCCTTCAGATGAAGAAGGTGGAAGCTGCGAGCTTTTCTCACAGGCTGGAACGAGCAGGACAACGGAGCAAGCTCGTGGCTACGTAGGTGAAGGCCTTCTTGCCTGACCGAAGCCAAGAAAATGAGGAGCGATGAAAGTAGCTCCGGTGCTTGCACAGTAGAACTACTGTCAGGAACCTTGGGGACTTCCGTCTCTGCAAATTTGGGAGAGGAGGATGGCTGTTCTTGTTTTCTTCTCACACTACAGCTGTATTTGGGTGATGCCCTGTTTCCAAGATGACCGCTGCTTTTTTTTTCCCTGGGTACCAATTGTACGCTGTTTTTGTTGGCCTAATCTTTTGTTTGCACTCTAAACCTACAGTTGTGCCCTCAATAAGACATCTTGTCATTTTCTCGTTCTTCTCCGAGTCTTTCTTTCTCCAATAGCAGCACGCAGTTCAGACTGTTAGCACCGGGTCCGGTACAGCCATACGGGACGCTGGTCTACCGGACACTAGAGGAGTTGCCAAGTGTAAAATACTTTGCCGAGTGTAAAATTTCAGGCACTCGATAAAAAGCCTTGTTGTCGTCTGTCGCCCTCGGCAAAGAAACATTTTGTCGAGTGCCAACTCTCGGTAAAAAAATAAACACTCGACATTGACACTCCGCAAAGAGGCCTATCGAGTGTTAGCCGTTTAAGGACTTCCCCAACGCATATACCTGGCGTACTGCCTCAATTACCACGTAGGCACCCAGCATCCAGCTCACGCTCCATGGTAGCCTTGCAGAGGAGCAGAGGCTCTTGCAGAAGCACCGATGGTTTGCTCAGACAAAAGGTTGAGGATACTGCTGGAGCACGCGTTGGGAGTATGAGGGCAACAACCATGCTAGGGGACCATGCCTACGTTGAGTCTGAGGGTCTGAAAAGAGCTAGAGAATTAAAAGTGACGTTTCTTGAAAAGGAGAGTATGCTGACGTCTAAAAATACAGCCTGCATTGTGTACCTATATAGGCCTCAAAATATGAAAATTATGTGTAATCGTGAGACTACCACTGCTAGTTGCTCTGGTTGGCCTTGCCCTAATACTCGGCAAAGAGCTACTTTGCGGAGTGTCAAATTACGACACTCGACAAACTAATACTTCTTTTTTAGATTTTTTTCCATCCAATCTTTTTATATTGTGTTCCTACAGTACTTGGTACTCCATGTCTAAATTTAGTACATTTCTCGGACCATTTACTATATTTCTTTAATTTATTTTATTTAGTTAAATTTTATTTTATAAGTCAAATTTAAACGGCAAGTCATTGGAATAAATAAAAAAAAAAATGTGTAGACAAATAATATACTGAGCTTTATGTGAGGCCGCATTCAGGGATAGACCGAAATTTTGAACACTTTATTCACATTTAAACATGTCCATTCACTTGCGAAAGTGAATAGTTCTCAAATTCTATAAAAAGCAAACAAAGTCCAAAAAAATCATGAAACTTGTCGAGTGGTCATGATATCCTATGTGGAGGTTGCGATAAAAAATTGAGAAGGTTTAGGAAAGGCCCCTGATTCTAGTAGTGGGATCTAAAACCATCACACCGGGTCCTGAAAGCCATACGAGACGATCGCGGCATCCGACAACTTTGGCGTCGTAGTGGATGCACGCTACTTGCCGACGTGGCGTGGGGATCGCGCCTTTGCATGCGCGAACACACACACACAGAGGGCGGCGGAGGATCTTCGTCGGCAGTTCCTCGAGAGATGGGGAACAGGCGATGGAGTCCAGGGGCGCGGTGGCGGCTCCAACGGCCAAGAGGAGGAGCAGTTGGTGGAGTCGCGTAGGGGAGGGAGCGGCCAGGAGCAAGCAGCAGGCGTTAGCAGCGAGGCAATGGCCAGAAGAGCGACTGAGGAGCTGGAGGCGGGGCAGAAGGACTTGGCGTGCGCGCAGGTGTGCAGGCCGAGCCGCTTCCACCTACACGCGCAGGTGTTAGGAGCGTCCTATGTTTACCGTACCGCCAAGTAATCAAATAATGAACTAACTATGCTAAAAAAAATCATCTTGCAAATTAATCTTCTGTATTTAGTTTCGTAGTTAGACCATACTTGATACTACATGTATGTGTCTCAACATTCATTGTGACAAGGATAACTAAAGTTTAGGAAAGGGAGGTAAACACAGCCTAAGTATTTAGGCTATCCACACTTGTCATACTTTACATTCATCCTCTAAAATGAATCATGTATCCTAGTCATTGAGATTTCATCCTCTATACCAATTTCTCTCGCACCGCCGCACCCATCCATAGTATATATCATCATCTATCTAAAGTGGGACCCACATGTTAGATTTTTTTTTCCTGTTTTTTACCTCCCTGCCTCCCCACTCTCTCTCTCTCCACCCACCCCACTCTTCTCGTCGCAGGCGTAGCAGCAAACCTGGCGACGCCGTGCTCTCCACTGCCCGCTGCCTACGCCGTGCTCTCCACTGCCCGCTGCCTCTCGGTTTTTTGCGTCCTCCACCTCCAGCGCGTAGTCCAAGGCGCAGCTTGCCCATGTGCTCCAGGCGGCGGGATATGTGGCGCAGCAAGGTGACCTGTCTCCTGCGGGTCTCTTGGGAAATTTTAAAAAAAAAAAAAACTCTCTTGGGAAATTAAAAAACTTTTAAAAAATGTTTTCGGGCCGCAGGACATACGACATGTGGACTGTGGTCATGTGAGTTGGTACTATACTACATCCGAAAAAAAATAATTTTAAACATCTCATGTGAGTGACTGAACGTCCGTGACCAACCATGTGGCGTCCCCATGTGGCACAGATGAGCGGGTCTCTTGGGAAATTAAAAAACTTGTAAAAAAATGTTTCCGGGCCGGAGGACATACGACATGTGAACGTGGTCACATGAGTTGGTACTGTACATCCGACAAAAATAAATTTAAACATCTCATGTCACTGACTAAGTCCGTGACCAACCATGTGGCGCAGCTGAACGGGTCTCTTGGGAAATTAAAAAACTCTCTTGGGAAAAAAAAAAAAACGTCTACTTTCAAAAAGTATGACAACAAATGTTTGGGCACATAGATGAAATATTAAATCTAGTCTAGATGAAATAAAAAAATAATTGTATAGTTTTTTTAAAAAAATATAGGTCATTATTAGGCAGTAACCATGAACGCAAAAAAATTCGATCCGATTAATGAATGAGGTGTGCAGCTAAATCCCGCATATACTTGCTGGACTTCCGTATTACGTAGTGATGAAAAATCAATCCTATAGGAAGATTCCTATTCCTTGACAGTAATCGATCGATTACGGGTGGTGTCACAGCCGTGACGGAAGGGGCGGTAGCGACACCGGCCGGCGTGCCCTAGGGGGGCAGCGGCGCGGGTGGTGGCGTGCGGTACGAAGGGGGCGGTGCGCGTGACAGGGAAGGAGGGGGTGGCGGCCAGGGCAGGGAGCAGGGAAATATTTTATGTATTGCTTTGTCCTAAGAGACATGCGCCTTTACTTATATAAATTTCATATGGTGATTTCAGATCAAAGAATCTCTAGCCGTTTCCTTATAATATTGGAATACCTTTACAGTGCAAATTTTTAGTCTTATCCTAATAGGAGACTTCTTTATAGATCGAAAAATATCCCCTTCATACCGAAACTCCTAAATTATCCTAACCGAACTCCCGCTTTAATTTTCGAAAAATCCGCGGAAGGGCGGTGGTGGCGGGAGCTCCGCGTGCCGGGGGCGTGGGCGCCTACCGGCCGTGGGGCCCTCCCGGGTCGGGCCCTCGAGTCCCATCACCTGGGGGTGTGACCGTGGGTCGTCGAGGGAAACAATGGGCATGAGAGAATAGATGGGTGGTCCGTGTGATGTATTTACCGAGCGCCGCCATAGCCACCACCCCCGATGCGGGGAGGAGATGCTCTCGCCCAACAAAGCGCCGAGGAGACGACTTAGCCGCCGCAGAACCCTTGATTCCGCCCGGCGTCGATGGCGAAGTCGGCGAAACTCAGCCTAGAACCCCGAAAGGTCGCTCGGATGGATGCATGGGCCCACGCTGGGAGCCGGAGGCCCATTACCCCACAGGCAAGGTTTTCCAGAGGCCCCTGAATTGGCCAGAACCATAACAATTTTATTATTTAACCTCAAAACTAATATTTTTATAATACCACAAGACGAATTAAATACTTAGAAGTAAAAATCCATAACAATGCACAAGTATATTAGCTTTTTTTTTAAAAAAAATTAAAGTAAAAATTGTTTCCATTCATGTACCGGTTAAAGCAATGTGACCAAAATAAAATTTTAAAACCAATAGAGAAACATGACATAATAATTAATATATGACCCTCTCATGTTAATGCGTTAGAACGTGATATAAAGTCTGGTTAAACGGTTGTAACACACAACATGATGTTGAATTTTTCAAACTACTAATAATCCAGCTTATTGATCCTAAATCCCGTTGCAACGCACGGGCATTTTTGCTACTAAAAATAAATATAACTAAAAACACCTCATATGAAAAACTGTGACCCTCACAAAGGTGTGGCGCAACTGAGCGGCTCTACTGCAAGCTGCTTAAATTAATCCCCCTACTAGTACTAGTATATTGCCCGCGCTAACGCTTACGGTGTCATATATAAAACCCAACCAACCAAAAGATAATACATGTTCTGATAAAATAGAAATCAACCAACCAGCAAGTTGGCACAGGAAATTGACAAAATAGCATTTTTAAACATTTTGTATAACATTTGCAAGAGCTCTCTGGACATGTATTGCTACAAAGAAGTATATTCAGTTTTCACACCTTTATAGAGATACAGTCTAAGGGTTTGGTCCTGGTGAAAGCATCACAAGCCTGTGACACTGTAGCCTGACATTGGCTTATCGTTTTCTTCATATTTTTTTTTTTAAGCTACTGCCTTTGCACACCAAGCGATTGCCCCCTTTATCCTATGCCATTGCCCAAACAAAACCGCCTATCCTCCATGTGTCTTGGGCAGCTTCAACTCCAAGCCAACTCCAAGCCTGAGACAACTGAACTCTAAACACTGAAGGTCCTCCAGTTTGGAAGAATATTACATCTCTTCAAATTATAGGAATGCAAGCTCTAATATTCTACAGAAAACATTTCCATCTTTATATAAAGCTAAATAGAAAAAGTGAACATTTGTTCTTTCAGGAAAAAAGAAACAGAACAAATGTGTTTGTCACAGGAAATCAAAATAACAAAGCAGAGTGTGGTTGTGGTTAATGCTTGAACTTTAGCCTGCAGAGTAGAGTGAGCACAACTCCTCTTACTGAATGAACAATTGCTGTAGAGATAACTGTTATTCCTGGGCTAGTTTGCTGCTACTACTTGTTCTGCAAATCTGGGACATGAGATGGCTGCTGCTCTGCTGTTGCCACAAAGTGAAAGAGCAGAGAGAGGTTAGGTGCTGCACTGCCCTAAAAACAGTAAAAAATACATTGTAAAAGCAGCAGGCCGAAATCCACTCTCAGCATGCATCTTATATATATATATAAGAAATGGCTATTGCTAGTTGATGAATGGAACCAGTCACCATGATATGCAAGATCAAAAGCCTAAGGTATCATCAGCATCATGGCAGGAGCAGAGAGGTGTCGACCTATCGGGAACAAACCTCCTTAGATGAGTGGGATGAATTGTAGGATCGCTGGATGCCTGGGGGGGGGGGTGAATAGGCCTGTTGCAAAATCAACTCGAAATACAGTCAATACCCCCCGAGCGGCACCGCCGCCAGTGTTTCAGCGCCACTGCCGCTCCAAGCGGCACCGCCGTTCTCTAAGCGGCACCGCCGCCTCCCTGCAGACAAGATTAGCTCACAGTTCAAAAACTGTCCAATGAAAAATAGATCGAGTGGTTGTGCTGTGTTCCCGAACGTATAGACCGGCAGACGAGAACTCAAACGAGTAGATCGAAAGTGAATACAGGTAGATCGCCTCAAACCCTAAACCTTCTCAACAACAACAATATGGATGCAATAAAGAGTAAATCAAGCACACGGTGACACGGTGATTTATCCCATGGTTCAGCTCGCCACCAAGGCTTCTTTGCCTAAATCCAAGTTGTTGAGGTTCCACAAATGAATGAGCTCACCACAAAGGGTTGCCTCTTTGCCTCGCTCACAAGTCTAGGAATTGAATCCTAGAGATGTGGGGTAATGTATTGGATGCAAGAGGTTGTTACAAACCTCCCTAGACCGCCACACAAGTTGGCAAGCTCAAGGGCGATGCACTAGCCGGCTAGGAGCAAGCTCCAAGAGTAAAGAACCAAAACCGCCGGCCAAAATGTGAACCAAGTGCCTCTATGACGATGTCAGTCAGTTGAGCACCTCTCCAATCGAAGGTTGCTGCCTTTTCTCTCAAGAATCGATGGTGGAATCAATGGAGGGAGAGAGAGTGTGCACTTGGGTGTTTTCTGTCGAAATGAGCAGAGGAAGGTGAAGGTGACCGTTGAGGGTAAAAGTGGAATGTATAAATACTTCCCTCCCCAAAGTGGTCAGATCATGAGCGGTACCGCCGCTCAGGCTAAGTCAGGTGAAGTGTAGAAAGAATTTGATTACTGACTTAGTCTGGAGCTGGAGGTTATGTGGTGTGAAAATGAGCACTTGGTTGCACGCTTTGACACAGTGTTCTAATCCCTCTTAATAGTACGACGTGTCCTATACTCAAATTCAAAATATAAAATGAATATAAACCTCCTTGCTTGAAGTACTAGCTGTAAAACGAATCGGGGTACTCCTCCTTTAGGTTTGCAATGTCCTCTTTGCTTATTGCTCGCTTGTCAACTCGATAAATCTCATTAGTCCTCTAGTTAGATTGTCATCAACGCCAAAACCCACTTTAGAGGTTGATTGCATTTACATGAATAAGATGAGTTCCTTTAGGAAACCCTGGTCCTACATAAATTACAATGGCTGAGGGCATCAGCTTCCTCCCTGGTCCAATCTATGTGTATGAACAACAAAACATTTTTTGTCACAAATATAAATTCATTTCACATATAATAATCCGAATTCTGTTGTGGAAAAAGGAAAGAAGATAGTGCTGTGAAGGGAGTTCCTAACGTATTTCAAGCAAACCAAATGTGAAGGGAACGGGATAATAATAAATAATTTAAAATCAAGTATGACAAATCGAAATCATAGAGGTATACAGTTCATACCCCTGGGGAATTCTTTGATGCGAATGTGCAGATAGGGGTACGCCTGTAGCGACCTTGCAGATGGAATCAGATTACAATATTTAGAAATTTTCTTAGCTCAGATAGGTGAAATCAGATGCAAAAGAACCTATGCGGGGAGCAGGACGGTGCCTCCAATAGCCTTGATCTTCTTCTCAGTGACCTTGGAGATGAGTTTGGCCTTCAACGACGATGGGCTTGGGCGGCAGCATCCCCTTTTCGAGCACCTAGAAGTAGCCAAACTGCGTGACATCCACGAGTGGTGGGAGGACCGCCCACATCGCGGGCGCCGGAGGAGGGCCGCCCAGACGCGCCGCCGAAGTCGAGGCGGAGGAAGATCATACCTAGGATCTCGTTGGGAAGAGCGCCTGCGACGCTGGGTCGCCGGCATCCAAATGCAATGGTGGGTCCTCGCATTCTGAGGCAACGCTGGGTCACCGCCGCGCATCTACACCGGCATAGCCGCCCCTGGCTCCCCTCGTCCCCCGGAGCCGGCTCCATGGCAGCCAGCACCCGCGCCCGGATGTCCGGGCGGCGTGGGGAGAGGAGGAAGGATCCGCGCGCGGGTGGCAGCGGTTGTGGGACGGGCAAGGTAGAGGACCCTGTTTTATTTTTTTCTCGTGGAAACAGACGGTGTTTTCTTTTTCTTTCTTTTTGGTCGAGGCTGGGATTCAACTCGCGGGCGTTTTGTAATAGGGAATGCCGCTGGAGGGGATCAAGGGCGCGGATGTGAGGGATGTAAGATGCATTGGTCAAACTTTGGATCTCAGCCCTCGGTTCTCGAGATCCATTGGTTGGTGAGCATTTGTCTAAAAATAGCAAAAACTATCACTTTATAGTAGAGATACTCCCTCCGGTTTAGTAAAAAGAAGTCGTTTAGGACAAAGGATGTGGTCTCCAAAACACAACTTTGACCTCTTGTTATTATAAAATATTTATAGAAATGAAATACATGTATACTTTTGTGAAAGTAACTTTTAACACAAATCTATTCATATAATTTTCAAATTTACAAACTCAACAACTTAAAAGTTATTGATGATTTATATTCCCAATGTTTAACTCAAACCTTGTCTAAAATGACTTCTTTTACCAAACCGGAGGGAGTACGCATCACATTGTCAAATAACAAACTAATTAGTCCTAAATTTGTTTAGTAAATTAGTCCCAATCTATGTATTTAGAATTATAATTAGTCTATATTTGATATTCCATGTATGTGTCTAAACATTTTAATATGACAGAGACTAAAGTTTAGGGGAGACACAGACTAAAGTTTAGGTGAGGGAAACAAACACGTGTCATGACCCGAACTGGGCCGCCCGGAAAGGGCTAAAAGGGCCCGACGCGCCGCCGGCCCACCGAGGGGCTAGGGCGCCCGCAGCGGCAAGGAGGGCCGGGCGCCCTTGCCGCCCGCCTCCCTCCCCTGTCCCGAGTCCGACTCGCCTCGTCTTCAAGTTAGGATTATCTTAGGATTTTTCGTGTGTAAAAGGGAATATTCCAATCTATAAGGAAGACCCTTATTAGGAAATAAATAAATATTGCTTGTAAAAGGTATTCCAATCGTATAAGAAAACCTTATAGAGAGATTGCTTAGATTAGAAGTCCCACTAGCCAGGGCTATATAAGTAGAGACATGTAATCTCTTTGGGGATAAGCAAGCAATAAAAAATAGTTCGCATCTATCTCGCCCCGCCTCCACCACCGCCGCCGTCCGCAGACACGCGCGCCCCCCGCCGCCGCAAGGCGCTTACACCGCCGCCGCGGCCGCCCCTCCCTCCGCCCACGGCTCCACCTCTCCCCGCAGTTGCTCGTGTCGCCGCCATCGCCGCCGGGCGAGATTGCAGCCCCTACGCCACCTTCGAAGCTCCAAGCGGCCGGCGAACACGTGTCGATTCCGCCCAATCGCCCGGGTTACGGCGGTATTTGGTATCCGGAGACCGGGGCGATTCCCACCACCTATGGCTTCCGAGATGAGGGAGTTCACCGCAGCGAAGGCGCTCCTCAACGACAAGCTGCGCCAAGATCAACCGACGGCCGACGAGATGGAGGCGCGTCGCGTCGCATGAAATGCGCCTGCACCGCCCGAGACTTCCCCGCCGCGACCACGCACGGAGGCAAGCCCCCCAGCGACGCCGGCGCCGTCTCCTCCTGCCGCGGCCCCGCCGGCGGCTCCAATCCCGCCATCCTCGGCCCGGAAGAGGATGCCGGCGTTACACGACGCGACCGGCCGTTATCGGCGTCATCCCCGACAACACCGCAAAGACCGGCCGCACTCTCCTCTCCACCGACACCGCGACCGTCGTAGGACTCCCGGCAGAGACGGCATCACCCGCGCGCGCGCCATTGGCGCCACCCGCGGCGCCCTCGTCCGTGGTGCCACCCGCGGCATCACGCCCTCCCCTACGTGACACGTTTGCAAGTCCGGAGTATGACGCACCGACAACCCCAACCTCTCGGATACGCAAGCTAGAGCTCTTGTTCGAGCTCAACTTGGACATCGACCCGGACTACTACGTGCGGTATGTCGCCTTCCACCGACGGTATTGCTGCAGTCTGGTTCCCTCGATTTGTCCAGAGGAGGTCCCCCTCGAGTGGGGACGAGTTCACACGGTGCTGCGACGCCACTCGACCCCCATCATCTTCGACACTACGGGGCGCACGCACCGCTTCCCGTGGAGGCAAGCCGGACGACTACATCACCGCCTTTGAGAGCTATGCACTACGCATGGATCTTGAAGGACAAGTGCCACCGTGTTAGCCTCGGTCGTCGGAGGCTCTGCGTGACATGCTTTCGCGACGATGCTCGAAAGTGGATCGAGCCTCATTCGATGGAGGAGGCCATCGACCTTTCCCCGCCGCTACAACGACGACGAGCCAGCCGACGCCGACCCAGCGCGGCCGACGCCGACCATGTCGACCACCGCGTCGACCCCTTTGACATCGGCAAATGACATTGTCGCGCCCTCGTTGACCGCACACCGGGCCCGATGGCGTCTTTGCTGGGCGATGGACGACATCGACGGCCGACGGGCGAACGGCGACATGATTGTTGAACGCGCACTCGGGCGACGGCGACCAACAAGGAGCTTGGGATCATCGCCAACGCCATCGAAGTTGCGGGCAACCGCACCCAGAGTGGAGACTCCACTACGGCATCGTGAGGTACTTTCACCGCCGTTACATCCCTCGCTACTTGAGCTTCTCCAGACTTCAGGGGAGAACGCCCCACGACGGGCGTGGCAAAGGCTTCCACCTTCCCAATCGCCCACGGGAAGATCGAGGGCGTTCCTACCGGCGCCCTCCTACTAGGGCGGACTCCGACGTCAAGGTCGAGGGCGCCACCGTCCTCCTCTTCGACAACAGCGGCGACGTCTTCTTCCGCGATCGACAACGTCACCGTTGGCGCGCCATGGACGCGGAGCGTCGATGGGGCCGCGCCGTCCGAACCCGGCGACCTCCTCTACTACGCCTCCTCGACTTCACCTCCTCGCCGCCACGCCGCCCGACATGTCTCTATGACGGCTCCACAGCGAAGGTGACTGTGTCGGCGACCCACGCCTACACGTCTCTCCTCCGCCCGACCGCCCGATGCTGAGCCGTTAGGCACCCACGTCTTTCCGTCATGCGCGGGCATGGGCGGAATGCCCCTTCATGCAGACCCCGAGCTTCAAGTTCAACATCGCCCGGCGACCTCCACCTCGACTTCTCTTCGCCGACAAGGACGCGGCATCCGCAGCGGCGATTAACGACAAGTGCGGCCCTCTCGTCTTCGCCGGGCGAGTTGTCACTTCCCGATCGGCGTGCCCTTCGCCACCACCGGTGGGTTGGGCAAAGATGTGGACGCGCCGCCTCGTCGAACGGTGGGGAAATGTCATGACCCAGCGACGAACACGTGTCGGATTCAACCAAATCTAGCCGGGTTCGACACACGGTCTAATATTTAATACTCGATACATTGTTAATATTTTAGTATAAAAGTCTACTTCACCCATATTATGAGGATGGACCACTTTACCACCACTATGAAACGGGACGTTTTACCCTCTCGAATTTTTCAAAACCGTTCAAATAACCCCTAAACGGTTTTGAACAATGGTTTTGGTATAGTAACAATGGTTTTATGCTTCAACTTAGGTCTTGTTTAGTTACCCTCCATGTTCCGATTTTTACACTCTCTCTCTATTACATCAATTTTTGGACACATAAATGGAGTAGTAAATTTAGGTAAAAAATAACTAATTATAAAGTTTTGTTGTAAATCACGAGACAAATCTTTTTTAAGCCTAATTAATCAATGATTGGACAATATTACCACAAACAAACAAAAACGTGTTATAGTGTCGAAGTTGCAAAATTTCTATCTCCCGGAGGGAACTAAACAAGGCCTTAATAAATTGACCTATTGTCACAATTCTTTTGGTCATGTGTTGTCCTCTTTATTTTTTTCGATTCTATTTTTTGGCCGTATCTGATGTTTCATATTAATAGAAATCGTGAACCAAACTTCCGGATGCTGATAATTGTTGGACCTCATGTCATATTTTAGATGTTCTATTAATTAATTAATTAACCAAACGTTAACGTCGGTAGATGCAACCTTCTCCAAAATGAAAGCTTTTTTTCCTCCTTAACAATAAGCTTTTTTTCCTCCTTAACAAACGTGAATCTATGCGCACCGCCCGTCCCGGCGACTGCCCTGCAACGGCCGCGCCTGCCCTTTCTGCTTCGGTATCGCCTCGCTTACCCTCCCGCAGTCCGAGCCTCCCCACGCCGCCATCCTCTGAGCTTGCTGCTCCGGCGGCCGTCCCCGGTCCTCCGAGCTCGTCGCGCCTTCGTCTTCCGAGCTCGCCGCGCCGTCATCCCGCGCCGCCCCCCTCCACCAGGCTTGCTCGCCTCGGGGCAAAGTGGACTACGGCCGCGCCGAGGCCCACGAGAACACCCGAGAGCGAGGCAAAGGCACTTTTTACAGCTTCTTCTCGCTCATACTTGTCTCCGCAGGGAAGCCGGAGATTCGACATTGAAGCTGAGCGGCTGGGGCGTGTTTGGTACGCCTGTGCGCGAAGCGGCTCGTGAAGCTGTACCAAACGCCCCCAGCCTGCAGCGGAGTGTACAACTGGGGAGGGATGGATGAGATCAGAAACCGTGCATTAAAGCAATCTCGGGAGCGAGCAAAAATACTCGAGAGGCAGCGAGAGAAAGAGAGTGCAGCGGCAAGGAAGGCAGCGGCGAAGGCGAAGGCGCAGATGATTAAGGTACTGGAGCTGATAGATCCATTGCCTGGAAGGATCTCCGAGCTGGTATCTCGCTCGAAGGTTGGTTCTGGGCGCATCACCGTCGACGATGGTGACTGGCGTGCCCTTGCCTTCCTGGAGATGGAGCTACGCAGCATCGTCGCTGCGCTGCGCCAGCTTGCCATGTCCACAGTGAATGGGCAGGAGCATCAGGACCATCAATATGCTGCCCCCTCATCAAGGATCAGTTGGCGCACCTGAGAGTCGTCGCGGACTGGATACAGGACACCATCCGCAGCGGAGGCCGCGCTCCCCGTCGGGCTGAGCTCCCGGAGGTGAACCTCGCCTGGATCGAACAGCTCCTGCTGGCTGACGGTTTTGCTGCTGGTGGTGGTCATACAGTTGGCGGCTCAGATATGAGGACGGTTCTGCCGAGCAAGCGCAGCGACAACCACCCTGAGCTGCTGCTACAGCCTGAGCCTGAGTACAACGGGAACCCCCACCTTGTTGGCATCGACGGCCCGAGCAAGAAGCTGCACAGATGGCTGGTCTCGGCCGCCGATGGGGAGGACGACAACAAGAGCACCCTCAGAGTCATCTCAATCGTCGGGCCTGCCGGTGTGGGCAAGACGACGCTGGCCATGGAGCTCTACCGCCGTATAGGAGGGCAACGACACTTTCAGTGCCACGCAGTAGCAAGGATGTCCAGGCAAGCGCCCGACACCCGCAAGCTTCTCAGGCACATTATGTCACAAATCATTGATTCAGCAGCCGCAGCACCCAAGTCGCCTGAGTGCTCAAAGACCATGACCACCTTGCAGGGCGACGAGCACGAGCTAGCGTTCGATCTGAAGAAACTCCTAGAAGATAAGAGGTATGAAATCAATTTTCATTCTGACGCTGTTCCTTTCATCTGCACAAGATATGCTTAGCCCGCTATAGCCTTTCTTAGCCTTGCCAGCAGCTAAGGCTTAGCACGCTATTGAAAACTTTGGTGTGGAGCAATGCATATTATTGATCATTTGCAATGCTTGCCGGCACAGGTATCTCATTGTAATTGATGACCTGTGGAGAGAGACGGATTGGGAGATCATCGAGGATGTTTTCCCACATAACAAGTGCGGCAGCCGGATACTGATAACGACCCGTGATAGAAGCGTAGCTCGGTCCTTTTCTTCTGACAAGGATGGGCATCCCAACTCACGAAAAGGACGGGGCAGAAACGAGCTTGTGCACGAGGTGAAGCATCTGGGCATGGTAGATTCTGAACGGCTGTTATCTCGGGTAGCCTTTGGCGCCGGGGGTAGCTGCCCATCGGATCATTTGAAGCAGGCAATGGATGAGATCCTGACGAGATGTGCTGGCATACCGTTGTTCATCATTGCGGTGGCTGGTTTCATCTCCATGAGGCAAAATCAAGCAGATGGGTTGGACGACAAGACGGCAGCAAGTTGGCTGGAACAAATCCCTGAGCTCATACTCGAACTTGCAGAGGAGGCACTGTCTCCGAGCTTCCACCATCTTCCTGATGAGCTCAAGCTTCTTTCCCTCCACATGAGTATGTTTCCTAGGGGCTACATCATTGACAAGCGCCGCCTCTTCAGGAAATGGGGAGCCGAAGGGCTGATTGCAGCAGACATGTGGACAGCATTTGAGGAATTGGCAGAGGAGCACTTTGGCAAGCTTTTCGATTGTGGCATCATCAGGCCAACGGAACGCCGATATGCTTCTGAGGAGGACGTGGATTGCTACCAAGTAGATCATTTTATGCACCCGTTCCTTGCATCCATATCGGCGCAGAGAAGAACTTTGCCATGACGAGCGGCACAATCAATTTTAAGGCCGTGGCAGGGGCTGAAGGTGACAAGGAGGCATGGAAGCTTCAGCGGCTGTTCCTCCACCAGCCTGATCCGAGCTCTCACTGATGCTAGAAAAATGGATTTTTCACACACCCGCTCTCTGACAGTCTCCGTGCGGCAAACCGGATCCCTTTTAACAAGTTTGTTCATCTGGTAGTCTTGGATCTTGAAGGCTGGCAGAAGTTGGGCAATGATGATCTGGTGGTGATATGCAGCAGCAACTTCTTTGTGCTCAAGTATCTGAGTATCAGAAACACCGGGTCAGCAAGCTCCCACCACAGATCGCTAAAATGGAGTGCCTTGAGACTTTGGATATAAGCCACACGCAGATAAGCGAACTACCATTGGAAGTGTTGAGCTGCCACAGCTGTTGGTGTTAGACCTAAGAAACACACAAGTAAGGCGCCTGTCCAGATATGGGACTTCTCTGCGCCCGGCTTGAGGCATCTCCTCATTAACGGTGACAAACCAGATGAAACAGTGACAGTCGTGCCAGAGGATATTGTGCATTGGAGGTTCTTAGAGACATTAGAAACTGTTGATTTAAGCAATTGCTCCACCAGCTTTATCCAAGATCTTGCTAACCTTCGATTCCTAGAGGTGCTTGCAGTCACATGGTCTTTCCGCCAGTGCTATGATGAGGAATACCAAAGAGCTTTACAATCAGCCATCCAAAGATCAGTCTGCCTCAAGTCCCTGACAATTCACTGTGAAGTGGGTTGCTCCATGGAGTTTCTGGATTTGCTGCCTGATGCCCCTCAAAGCCTGGAGCATCTCAGGATAACCGCAAGGTTTCTAACTGTCCCTAAATGGATCAAGGACTGAACCACCTTGTTTTCTTGGATATCACAGTCTGCAAGCTAGCACCTCATGATATAAATGTATTGGGGTGTTTGAAAATATTAGAGAGACTAGTGCTATACTTGGATTTCCTTCAAGAGAAAGTAATATTGTTTGGACATGAGGGGTTTCATCAGCTTCAGAAGCTCTCTGTCAATTGCCGGGTGCCATGGCTGGAATTCAGCATAGGAGCCATGCCAAGGCTGACAGACCTTGATCTGATACTTTCCACAGGCCCTGCCAGTCAGGAGAGCAAGCCATCAGGTATCTCCAACCTAGTAAGCCTGGAGCAAGTGAGCGTCCGCCACGACCCCTGGTACATCAACTGTCGCGAATGTCAAGGCAGCACTAGGCGCTATGAGGAGCCAGATTGCAGACCTTGGGCATACGGTTAAATTTGTAAACAATGGTGTTGAGGAAGACGTGGGAACAATCCTTGCAGAAATGTGCAACTAGCAGTTATGCTTTCAATAATTCAGAATTCCAGAAGCTATGGACGAATATTCGCCTCAGTTGTCATCCTAAGGGGTAAATGAGGACTTGGTCCTCTCCTCTGCTCACAAATAAGTTGCAGATCAATTAATCAAAAAATATGCCAGATAATGTACCCATCCAGCAATGCTATGTTAACATTTCTTGTTATTTTAGTGTAGCTGTGAGAGCATGTCACTACCTTGGCGTAGTCCTGTCATGTGGGGCCGCACCTATACAAGGCGAGGCGAGCACGCGATGTGCGCCGGGCGGTTGAGCGCACTGAGCACACCCGCGGTGAGCAGGCTAGGGGTGGCTAGATTGGAAAGTTAGAGTCCTTCTCTGTTTAGAGTTCCTAGAATTATGGGTCAAGGAATTCCTAGTCCTAGTCGGGTCAAGAGTCCTAGTTGGTTGGACCAAAGGACCTATGTATTGTAATCAGGTTTATGCAATAATCAATCAAGAAGTTTCAATCTAATCTCTCTCTACTCCTCAAATAAGCCTGCGGCAGAGGAACCAACCTCGCCGGGAACACGGATCGCGGCTACGAACTCCGTGAGCCAAGGTCCAGCTACCCGAGGGTTTGACGCCCTTGACAAGTCCACATTATGATGAACTGATGATGAGCACATTTAGTCATGATGTTAGCCTGTAAGAGTATGATACCCTAGGAGTGAAACCAGCTTTGAAAGTGTATACAACATTTAACTAAATTATGGAATAAAGAGGCAGATCATATAAATAGAAATAAAATGGGCTACCAGTACAGGAAAAGACTGATAAATTACTTCGGATTGCAATTTAAGGAGCTTTTACATCCATTTGTACAGGTTTTCATCAAACTAAAGTGGGTATAGTTGGCAGTGCAGCTGGCTGCAATCAGCAAGCTACAATGCTACAAACAAAATAAGTATCCTAACAACTCAGTGATGACAAAATATGAAATAAAAAAGTTGAAAGAAAAAAATATATATTCTACAGTGGGAAGATCAATACACATTTTTTTTGTGACAACACACAAAGGTGACATGTACAGTAGAAAACATAGACACAGCAAAACATAGACAGTAGAAAACATAGACACAGCAAACGTTAAATCAAGTACAGACACACAGTTCCAGCATGAATTTTACATCCATCTATAAGAATCAAATGCCAATGCAGTGCCCTGTTATCCGGTTCTGAACATTTCTGAATATAGTCTGCACAACTATAAGTAGTTTCACAAAAATATGCAGAGCACAGAACAATGGTTCTCGAAAAACCATAAGAGAATTACAGACATATTTACCTGTGGATGAATTTGGGCTCAAATTTACTTGTAGTATGAGTCATAGTTACTACATCCTGAGCACCTCCAATTACCATTGAAGAACAGATAAAAAGATGTAGGCTCTGAAGATAGAGGGGGAAGGAGTTAAAATCATATTTGTATGGTTTTAGATCTGCAGAATGACAAGGTTAAGTGAACTTTGTGTGCAAATTTGCAAACATGAAAAAGAATCTCAAAGGATATTTCCTGTACTTGACTGATAACAGGAAAATATGGGAGCTATATAAAAGGGGACATCATACACACTATGAGAAAATATAATCAGGAAAAAAAAATCTAGCAACATGGTTCCATAAAGATTGAAGAACGGCAGCACTAATAAATTCCATGACCTCTACTTAGAAAATTTTATGGTGAAGAATTAAGGCAGTCTTTTTTAAAAACAAATTAAGGCACAATGTTTCAAACATTAAGACGGGTTGAGGTTTCGCCATTATTGACTATATATATATATCAAACACATATGATAATTGAATTGTTTTAACCATGTACCCATCAGCCTTGGGTTAAAGCCTACACACTTGAGTTGCCTCTGAAAAACTACACTGCTAGGAATAAGACACAAGATAGAATGGTACTAGTTGAGAGTACCTGCAATCACGGAGATACAAATTTGTTTGCTTGCCAATACACTTCAAGAATTCTCAAAAGGTTTTGGCTTTCTTTAATTTGCTTCTATTCTGTGTATATAGAACAATTGGTATGGTGTGTGCCAGTATGCCACCACATCAAAGTGCAGACTCTGACTAGTGGCAATCAGGATCATCCTGCAAGTACTTGAATCTGTCCTTTCTTACAAACTACAGTGTGTAAATATTGAGCAGAAAACTGTCCAGCTTGGCCTTATTCGTCAATTCTACGGTACAATCAGAGTTGCATCCTTTACTCTGTCCATTGACTTCTAGTACTTGTTTGGATGCTGATGTGGCCTGTCAAGCAGCTCACCTGCCAGATATCGATCCCAGTTGCTAGGCGGCTGAAATTGACGGCCTGGGGCTGCTGTCTTGCCCCCAACCAAACAGGAGCTTACTGCTTGGTGCAAATCCTCCCAACAACACATCTCGGGTTGAGAAAGCTTGCCTTCTTTGCAGTACAATCTGAATCATCGTAGTGTGGACATCATGCTTAGGATTATAACATTTGAGATTGAGAAAGCTGGAATGGCTAAACTGTCTCTACAATCTACCCTACTTGCAAAACCCGGAAACATTTTTTTGGCTTTCAACCCTTTGTCCAGTCGGAATCCCTGGCACCACATGGCAATCACCAAGACGTCAACCTCCTGAGACCGCCCCTCCCTGCAGCACCCCAAGGACCAGCGGTCATTCCATCGAACACCTTGCAAGCGTTTGCAAAGCGCCAGGCTCACTCAAGGCCGACCTAGAGCTCCGAGTTCGCCACCTCCACGGATTGCGGGAGCCCGTAGCGCCGCATCCAAAGCACCGTGAGCGCAGCCTCCGGTATAATCCCGGCCTCCCTGAATGCGGCGAACATCGCGCGCAGGGACAGAGCCTCGTCCGCCATGGGGAGCTTCCCCTCGCGCACGATGAAGGTGGTGGCGGCCGGGCTCGTGACGGCTGTGGCGGTGGCGTAGAGGCGCGGAGGATCCGCGAGCGTGGAGGGGGCGAGCGCGGCGGCGGGGTAGGTGTCGTCGGCGGTGGCGGTATGGGCGGCATAGGCGGTGTTGTTGCACTGGAACGAACGAAAAAACTCGTATGTTCCGTGTTCCGTAGAGGAACTCCACTGCTTTCAGAACTCAGATACTGTTTTTTTTTTTTTAAAAAAGATAAAAATAAAAAATAAAAAGTAAAATCAGTTCTATTTTGTGGATTAAATGTGCCTTTGTCATGGTAAATTGGCAATGCAACATACCACACTGTCAGTTCACTGCTGCAATGATATGTTCTGTTTTTTCCCCATGTGATTATCTGCTAACGGATATGTGAGGCAATGTACCTGTTTTTTTCTTAGAATAACTGAATAAGGGAGGCAATGTACCTGTTGGTGTTCTATGACAACTGAACAACCTCAACCTGCTGTACGCGTCCCTTGTCTGTTAATGATTATTTTTTTTTTCTTTTTTTTTTTTTTTTTTGAGGAGAACACTTTATTCATTCATCATATAGGATGGTCTGCCAAATTACAAGCGCCGAACTTGTCCAAAAAAATTACAAGCGCCGAAAGACGGCAATAAGTACCACACATGTCTCTGCCAAAATTAAACTTCGAGCTATAGAACCTATTCTCATGTACAAAATCTGCCGCTAGAAAGTCCTCTGCTATTTCTTTGAGGAAAAAGTCCACATTCCCTCCCCCAACTATCACGAAGTTCATTTTTTTCCTCCCTCAACTCCAAAACCGGACAAATCACCTCCCCGAACTTTTCAAACCATGCATTTTTCCTCCCTCGAGCGGTTTTGAAGGCGGTTTTGCTACAAGTAACCGTGGGTTGCTACAATACCAAAGACGTTTGTCTTTTTTTAAAAAAATCCAGTTGAATCTTTGAAAAATCATAGTAAATCATAGAAAAATCATAAAATGAAAAATCTGGTTTTGTTGGACTCCACATGAGTAGATCTACACAGTGAATATATAATATGATATGCTTTAGTATAAAGTTTTTTTGCTACGAAAATTTTGTCTTTTTCTTTTTTATTATTTGGTTGAATCTTGAAAAATCATAGCAAATCACAAAAAATCATAAAATAGAAAATTCAATTTTGTTAGACTCTACATGAGTAGATCTACACAGTGAATATTTAATATGATATGCTTTAGTACAAAGTTCTATAAGGTGAATATATAATTAATTAAAATAATTCGTAGCTTCAGCTTCTATAATTATTTTGTCGAACTAAAGTATACCATATTGTATATTCACTGTGTAGATCTACTCACGTGGAGTCCAACAAAACCGGATTTTTTTATTTTATGATTTTTCTATGATTTACTATGATTTTTCAAAGATTCAACCGGATTTTTTTGAAAAAAAAGACAAACGTGCTGGTACTGTAGCAACCCGCGGTTACTGTAGCAAAACCGCCATCGAAAACCGCTCGAGGGAGGAAAAATGCATGGTTTGAAAAAATTGGGGGAGGTGGTTTGTCGGTTTTAGAGTTGAGGGAGGGAAAAGTGAACTTCTCGTGATAGTTGGGGGAGGGAATGTGGACTTTTTTTCCTTTCTTTGACGATTTGCCCATAATAGCCCATTCCAGGCCCTTTCAAGCTTCTAATAACACATTCTCACAATTCAAGGCTAACCTGAGAGACATAAGTTCAGATCCGTCGTGAGATCCATACCTCCCAAAAGCGATTCCCACGACCCAAACGTTTTTACAGTTTGGCCCACTCCAGTCAGACTTGGTAGTTGGTAGGCCCAATATTTGGGAGCGGCAAGAAATGGGCTAGTTCGGCCTACCAACTACGGATCGTCAAACTACCAAGGTTCGTTGCAGTACTTCATGTTGGAAATGGGCTATTATGGGCAAACTATTGGGGCCAGCAACAAATGGGCTAGTTCGTTGCAGCCGTTCATGTTGGAGTGTCGCCGGCCCACTGAGGAGAACAGGTGGTTTCTAAACTTAAAAAAAAGGCTATTTTTTAATTTTAGAAAACGCAAACTCCGATTTACGAGGTTCCGGACTCGGCTGATTGCGTCACTGTATAGCCGTGATTCAGCTAGATGATTTGGTCCTCCACGTGCTGCACAAAAGTAGCTAGGAAGTGGATCATGAATCGTGATTGGTCGATTCTATTAGAAGTGAAAGAGAATGAAATGATTCCATTGAATGATTGTGTCTGTACAGTATGGATATATACAATGCCAACAGGCGTGTGCCTATTCTGAAAGGGTGTCTTGGCCCTAACGTAACCCTTCGAAGGGGCTTGATCGGTTGTCGTCGTTAGCAGTTGCTAATGACGGTAATTATCCTAATTGATCACTAATTAATAATCCTAATTAATCCTAACACTCCTTCTTGATCAATTGATCTTATGTACGCTCCGTTTTAATCTTGTGTAGGTACCGTTGTATATTCGTCAGTCATAGTCTTGAATCTTTGGGAAACCCTGTGTGAAAAACCAAAGTATATTATATATAACTCCCAATGTTTATAACCCTTTAAGTGATCCTAAAGACATAGTCTAAAAACAATTTGATCAAAGATCAATATGTCACATATAATATTATCCTAAAAACCCACGGAGGAAAAAAATAGATAATGTGACAACTTCTCACAAAAACATTTTTAGGAAAAAATGTGGGGAGAATCTTTGAAAAAGCGTCACATGCCATAAATAGGGCATAGGGCGGCAGACCCAAAAAGGCTGCGCCCAGGGAGGCGCCCTCGGGGGGCCGCGCGCACCCCTCCCCGCCGTCGCCGCCTTCCCGCGTCTTCTTCGGGAATTAATAAAGTAAGAGTTCGGTTAGAATTATCTTAACACTTTTTGGTGTGCAAGGGATATTCCAATTCTATAAGGAAAACCCTTATTAGGAAAATAAATAGGATTGTTTGTAAAAGGTATTCCAACTCAGAAGGAAACCTTTAGAGAGATTGCTTGGATTACAAGTCCCACTAGAAGGGTTATATAATAACGGGTCTATAATCTCTTAGGGTAACAAGCAATAAAGATCAATTTCCTTCTCTCTCTCTCTCTCTCTCTCCTCTCCGCGCCGCCCGCCCGACACCCTGCACACCACGGGCCGCTTGTGCCGCCGGCGCGCCGCCGCCACGTGTCACCCCTGCAATTGATCCGGTTTGTGACAATTTGTTATCCGAGGCCACTACGATCCACCCACTACCATGGACGCCGAGATGAAGAAGATGTTGACTGAGCTGACGAAGTTCTCCAACTTCACCACCCGCCTCGACACGCTCACCAATCAAGTTGCTATCCTCTCCGGCACCAATCCGCGGAGGAACGCAAGATCAAGCTCCTCTAGGAGGTGGAGACGGATATGAAGTCAGCCATGGAAGACTCGGGTGTGCCTACATCAAGGCGAGAATGGAGAAGGGCAAGACGTCTGCTCCCCAACCGGACCTGGCAGCCGATCTGGAGAAGATGATGGCCACCATCCTGGACCCGAAGCCGACGCCAGGAGCAGCGCAGGTCTCGGCGGCGCATGCGCCGCCACCTCCCCTGCCCGTCGACAACTTCCTCGGCCTAGCACCTCGTATGCACAAGCTGATGTCCTTCCCGACATATGATGGCAAGGACGATCCCCTACCATGGCTTAATCGCTGCGAGCAATTTTTTAGGGGGAAAGGTACGCCAGCCACAGAGCGAGTCTGGTATGCATCTCACCATCTCACGGGAGGAGCGCAACAAAGGGTACATGCATCGTCCCAAGAGAAGGCGCCACAGATTGAGCAAGCTTCACCCAAGACGTCAACGAGGTGCTTTCGCCCTACGGCTACCCGACGCAATCCATCGGGTGAATCGGCATCGCCGGAAGACCGCAGATTGCCGATGAGTACACGGAGCAGTTCCCGGCGCGACGTCGGTCTTGTCGGACACCTCGACGACAAGCAAGAGGTCAACATCTATACGGCGGGACTCGGAGAACCGCCGAAAAACCGACGCCGAAGCCGCAGATCCAAAGGACATGGAGATGACCATGTCACTCGCTAGGGCGCACGGCGCCGCCTCTCCATCCTCTACAACACCGTCAAGACGACGCATGGCGGGGCAAGGCACCAGCGCCGCTACCCTCACCGCGGCACCGACATCTCCAACACCGGCAATAGCTAGCGGCGACATCGACTCGGCCATTCAAATGGCTGAAAACCGGAGGAGATGACGGAGCGACGCAAAGCGTCTTGTGCTTCAATTGTGATGACCCGTTCTCACGGGGTCACACGTGCAAGCACCTGTTGGACATCACCATCTTCAACGACTACGACGGCGACCGGGAGAGCGCGGAGTGGAGAGACCAAGAAGAAAAAGGCCCAAAACAAGTTCGGGTCAAGTTTGGGCTGCGGGAGGAGGCCGGAGTATTTTGGGCATAACTTCCTCATACGAACTCCGTTTTTAGAAGCCCACCCACCGTTGGAAAGCTAACGACGAGGCCTACGTGCTCCCAAAATTTCAGCCCAAACGGTGGAACTTAGGGTCTGGCCGGACCCACCTCCAGTCCGGCCGGACCCGGTACCGAGGCTGTTCGCGCCCAAATTTGGCGAGAGCCTTCCCACCGGCGTTGCAAAGGCGGTTTCGGGGGTGCTTTGCCAGGTTCAATGAATCTTGACGTCGGTTTGAGGTTGGTTTGGTACCTTCCAAGTGGGGAGAGATATTTTCCATGGAGCCCCCTCTCCTCTACCTATAAAAGGAGAGGAGATGCTCTCCCCCTTCATTAGACACACCACACAAGACCATTCTCCCTCTACTCTTTTTATCATTTTAGTTAGTAGTTGAGCTAGGCAAGGGCTTGTAATCGGAGATCAAGATCATCTTGAAGATAATTTGTATGATCAATATAATGTTTTTTATGTCGATTCATGTCATGTTCTTCATATTTTTCTTGTTCTTTATTTATCAATATAGCTATGCGTATGAACTAGAGTATAGTTCTTATGATATGATCTTAGGATATGAACTAGCATATAGTTTTTATGCTATGATCTTGTCATATAGAACTTTATGCTTAATCTATGATACATACATGTTTAGACCAAGAGCTAAGTTGAGATGTCAAGTTCTACTTTGAGCTAGTCTTGGTTGTTGTTGGTTTGCGGGTTCGTCGTCCGTCCTCGTGGCGGATGCTCTAGTAGAAGGACCAGGGGGACGGGTAAGCCTTGTCGACACGCTAGAGTAGTAGTCATAGCTTAGACATGGTGTCTATGCTAGAGGCTGCCTTCGTTTGCCTCATACACGGACGGACGAGGAGGTAGGCGGCAGGTGGTGACAGCCATGTCCGTCCCTTGTAATCCCCCACGTCTCATATGGGGTAGAGCTGTATGCCGGCGTCGCTTGGCAGACCAGGTGCGCTCCGGTGCCCGAAGTAAGTCAACAGTGACCATGTCTAACTTAACTTAGAATCTTTAACAGTATAAAAGCATGTATGTATATCCGCTCTCTTAACATAGCTATTTAGGATATGCCTTCTCCGTGTTAGGTTTATTCTTTTATTCTTTCTTTTGTCTTTATCCTTGAGATTGGTTAGAGTGTGTGTCAAGTTATCTTTACTATTCGGTTTATCCTAAACTATGATCTATTGCATAGTCATGTTATCTTGTCCATGTTTCTATTAGAGACTTTTACACCATGCCTTCCCTCGTGGAAATACGATACCCGAATACTTCCGGGTGAAAGCTATAATGGCATTTCCATGCGCACGCGGAACTCTTTGTATTTGCGTTAAGAAACACCAACATTTATTAAACCATAAATACAATCCAATTTTTAGTTCGATTAAACATGTGTGTTCCTTACAATTAAATCTACAAATCAAGACTTATTGTTTTGTGATGTGAAATAAAACAACAATGTTAAGAGTGTCGACTTAGATTAATGTTAAGAGTGTGGACTGGGATTAGTGTTAAGAACATTGACTGAGATTAGTGTTTAGAGTATTATCTGAGAATACTGTTAGGAGTGTTGACTGAGATTAAGGTTTAAAGTGTTAACTTTGATTAAGCTTTATTTTATTTTACAACAAAACAATGTCAATATTGAGTAAAAAAACAGTGTCATTATTGGTCTTGATTTGTAAATTTAATAGTAATAAGGAAGATAAAATTTCAGTAATGTATGGTTTAATAAATATAGTGATTTAACAGTAATGAGCTGGACCAAGCTGGCACGAAGCCAAACGTCTCTCCCACATGCGCGGTTGGTGTCAGCCATCAACCTTGCGTCTGGGGACTATCCCCACCCAATTTGCTTCGCTCACCACCGCTGGCAGCCGTCGCGCACCAATCCTGCTCACCATGCTGCCTAGCGCCGCCCAGCACTTCCACTTCCAAAACTTCACCTAGCCTCAGCGCTACACCTACGAGGATATATGTAAAATGTCTCAGCCTCTACAGACCGCCCTCCCGTGCCGCCCTGCAGTCACAATCCCGCCGGCGGCTACCGCGCGCGTGCCTTCCGGGCTCCGGCCACTCCCGGTCAACTCCGTTCATGTATTTTTTCGAGGCGATGGTGTATATGATGAGGGAGGCTGCTGCTGATGCTCGATCTCATCCGAAGCCGCCGCTGGCTCCACTGGACCCCAGATCTCCGCCACTTTCTCTTTCTCCGATCTCCCGCTCCGGCTCCGGCGTAACAGGGGGCACCAGGTTAGCTCTTGCTTTTCGCGTCTTCTGCTGCACCGGATTTCATAAAGGACCTGGGAAAAAAACTAAAAAAAAAAAAAGCATCGCAGCAACAGTTCCCAATTTGTTCCCCACTTGTGATGCTACATCCTTTCTGCTGCAGTGCTGCATCAATGTATATGTAACTCTCGAGTATATCGGTTATACTACTATATTACAATTATTGCAACCGTACTTTCCCACCACAATGGTTACTGGTTGACTGGTTGCATCACTTGATCGGGTTAATCGATCACTTCCCACTAATTGGCTTGTTGTGTTTTGCTTCATTAATTGAGAGCTTCGAGCAGTAGCATTGCTCAATTTATTAGAAGCCCATCAAACGCACACAAACGTAATGACAATACAGAAATGTCCTACAAGTCAAATTTAAAACTGAAAACAAAAGCATCAGCACTATTTGTATATTTAGAGGAGAAAACTTTTGCTCAGTTTCACTCATTCATACACCGTGTGACATAGGTAATATATATAGGTTTTGCTCATTCATACACTTTACATAGAGGACATGTGAATGGGCAGTTATTCAAACATAGTAATAATGCCATAATCAGAGAATTGCAAGGGCTACAATTACAAGGGCTGCATGTTTCAATGTTCATCACTCAGTGTACTCATCAACTACTATTGTGGGTTCCTTCAAATGCATGCTTATTGAACTTTTGATATTAGTCACCTTTTCTTTAGTAGCTTCAGAGGCCGCCTGGCTGACTCTTAGAAAAACTTGTTGAAGATTTGCAAGGTTTTCCAAACCGTAAGCACCCTCGGATAACCTGAACTGTAGTTCAAGTCTTTGAAGTTCTGGCATTGCACCCTCTAGGAAGCTCAGCAATGGTATCACCGGTGCAGATAGCCTTAGCAGTTTAAGACTGACAAATCCACCAGTCGGTACAAAGATCTTGCCTCTAGAGTCCATTGTATTCTTCTGTAGAATCTTTGCAATGCTACTATCCTGTCCTTTTGCATTGATTGAAAATGTGAGAGAAAACAACTTAGAGAGCTGGGAAAGGACTTGCAAACCATCTGTCTGCAGTGAAGTCAACGATAAAGTTAACTTCTTGAGAGTCTCCATCTGCTTTATCCATCCAGGCACATTTAGCAATTTGCCAGAAAGATCTAGTGAGAGAACATATTTTGGTGGAGTCGATAAATCATCGATTGAATCAAGAAAGCCCGTGAAACCATCATCAATTGCAAGGGACTTAAGGGAGTATCCACTTAGGACCTCGATGACAAGGAGTAACTCGTTGTTGCCTGCATGAAGGTCTCTTATATTGTAGATGCTTAATTTCTTCAACTTGGTCAGGTTGTGCATGCTTCCAAGGTCTGGAGTTGAACCCCTACTAATCTCAATCCCTGATAATGTTTGTAACGCTGTCATGTTTGCAATTTCTTTAGTAAATCTCAAGGCAAGACGTGTGGTTTTACTGCCACCAAGCAGATGGACCATTTTTCGGAGCTGCCCAATGGATGGAGGCAATTCAGTCACATCTGTCTCCCTTATATCCAATGTCTCTAAATATTGAAGCTTTCCAATGTCTGATGGGAGTTTCTTGGTGGAGACCTTACGCAGGCTGAGATACTTTAAATGGAACATCTTACATATTTTCACCAGCTGACTGCTACTTAAATTCTTGCAACCTTCCAGGTCCAACACTTGCAGGATTCCAGACTTGAATGAATAAGAAGGCAAATGGTGCATATTCTCAAACACAGTTAGTGACCGGACATGTGACAAGTTCAGATTCTCTACTTTCTCTTTTGCATCTTCAGGATTGCTGGTATGCAGTGAAAGCCGGCGGACTTTGTTGCTTGGCATTGGTGTGAGCCAATGGCCACCAACTACAGTGATGAAGTTCTCTTCACTTGACTTGAACAAAATGTATTCAAGGACCATATCATGAACCTGACAAGCTTTCACCTTGCCATCTCTGCAATGATCCACTGGGCGGGCTATATTCCTGCTGATGAGCTCATTGAAGCCATCATCAGCAACTTCTTCAACAGTTTTTCCATCCTTCTCAACAATGAAACCTTCAGCTATCCAACGCCTGACTAACCTCTTCCTGTTGATGCTGCAGCCCTTTGGGAATATGCTCAAGTACAATATACAGTTCTTCTGATCGGCTGGCAAATCATTGTAGCAAAGGTTAAGAATTTGTGTCACTCCTTCAGGGTTGAGATTCTTGTCTAACTCTGAATTTAGAGACTCATCTAATGTCTTCCAATGACTCTCTTCTGTCAAGTCTCTTCTGGATAATAGCCCTGCTACTGCAACTATTGCTAAAGGCAGGCCTCCACACTTCCTGATAATCTCCTCCTTAGTTTCTTTGAATTTTTCCGGTTCTGGATCATGAAGTCTTTCAAAGAACAGGGTTTTAGCTTCCTCAGTAGGGAGTGGTTTAAGCATATAGATACGGTCTTCTTGATGGCAGCAGGCATTTGCTACAGATTTAAATCTTGTAGTCACTACTATGCAACTGCTGTTTAATTCATTTCTGGGCAAAGATTCCCAAATACTTTGCCATGACGACACTGACCACACATCATCTACTAAAAGGAAATACCTGCATGGATATCATGTACAAACAAAATTAATTTACTAAACTTCAGCTGTACACAATAGTATAATCTACACTACTTATTCCATTAGTTTCATTTCTCACCACGCTATTCCCTTTTACTCATTTTGAGACCAGCATTATCCAATACCCTTATTTGGCAATTAACTTTTCTAGAGATACATCAGAAAATTTTGTCAATAACATAACAATGCAGAAGTAGATTTTATATCTGCTTCATGTGAGAACTCTAACAGCTCAAGGCTAATGTCATCTAGTTTGGACAGAGATATATTGAGATTCCATCTCCTTTCCATTTTGGATACTGTCCTTCAACCCGTGCTAGCTCTCACACGGTTTAGATTCTCAGGATACATAAGCATTATTAGTTAGTATTCAATACCTTTGACTAATAATTTACTGATTTAAATCATATATATTTTTATCCTCAAGTTACGTTGAAAATCCTGTTCTTATGTTATATTTTATTATCCATTATTCTTTTTATTTACTTTTTTAAAGGATTTCAGGCCTATCCATAGGCTATAGCTAAAGAGTCATTTAAAGCCTGCACCATATATAGCGCTTAAGATCATGTTGAATTTGTTATGTCACAAAAATCTAGAGTACGTACAAGATATAAAAAGGCTGTTGTAAGGTGAATGATTTTTATAAAAATGTCTCTTTACACGATAGTTTAGAGAGTGGGTTCCACAAAGACTTTTGAATAAGCTCTTAAATGCAAAAAACTAGTATTCATAAAAAAAACAACCGCCAAGTCTGCAATTGTAATCAGAGTCCATTTGGATCCCTTCATTTTGGAGGAATTAAAATTGACTTAATGGATTAGGCTACTTGCCTTGTAATTTGAGATTCCACGACTTTGCAAAGTTTATATACAAGACTATCTTAAATTTATAGGGTGGGAGGGTGGACATGGACTTTGTAGATCACCATACTATTTTGTACTCTCCAATTTAATTAAAGGTATACAAATTATATAGCCTATCTCAAATATATGCGATGAATTCAATTCCAAGGATCTGAACAAGGTCTCATTGTTTTCAAACATACACAATGAAGGCATATATATATATAGTGGCAAATAATTTATCCACGTAGAAAAAATGGTAAGACGATCGATAGCTCACCTCTTATGCTCTAGATGTTCTTTGAGAGTCTTCTTGAGGTCTTCAATGTCCGATCTTTTGATCCCTTTGACACCGCTCTCCTTGGCCCCTCCTCCGTCTTTGCGCTCCGGACCCTGCTGTGGCATGACCTGCTTGAGAATGTTTCTCAACAGGGATGTGAGGTTTAGCTTCTGCGACGCTTGCACCATTGCCCGTGACTCGAACTTCTCCCGAACCTGCGTTGCAGCTCTAGCGCCATTGTCGTCTTGCCAAGCCCGCCCGAACCCGACGATGGCGAGGATCCTCGGTCTTTATTGGCCCGCGGCTCCGTGAGCCACCGCCCGTGCTCAATGATATCCTTTTCCTGCCCCACAGGCTTGGTCGTGCCGACGAGCTGCGGGCGAGAGGTTGGATGTCCATTGTGTAGGGGCGGCGTTCCGCTCAGCTTGCGCTCGGAGTCGTTCTTGGTGGGGTCCTGCACGCCGTACCTGGAGCGGCGCTCGCCGACGTCCTGCGCCCGGTTCTTGAGGTCAACGATCTTGGCAGCGATGTCCCAGCGCGCCCAGAGTGGTCATAGTGTACCACGCACGGCGGAGGTCGGCGAGGAGGCCCTCGCCGCGGGGCTGGCGGCCAAGGCGGTCGCGCGAAGTCATCCACACAGTCCTCGATGTCGTAGGCGACATCACGGACCTGCTCAATCCAGTCCTTGGTCTGCTCATCGTGGGCAGCTCCGGCAGCAGCTGTCCGACCAAGCTTGCGGAGGAAGGCGTACATGCTGGCGAGCTCGTCGTTCATGTACTGGATCTCGCTCCGGACGCCGGAGATGAGCGTGTACTCCTGGGCGAGGAGGTTGCCGAGCTTGCCCAACAGCGAGCTCATGGCACTCTCGGAAGCGCCCACGGCGAGCTCCATGATGGCTCGCCGTTGGCTCACCTTGCCTGGGCGAGGATGTGTCCTCACGTCAGACCAGGTAACGTTTTTCGTCTAGAGATGCATTGTTGCTGTGCCAGAGCAGAGGTCTCAACACAGACTACTTATGAAACTGCTTGACAGGACACCTCAGACTGGAATTCCAAAGGTGCCAGTGTGCAGGTATGGTTATGCTACTTTGCTTGTTGCTGGGGAATGGGGATCAATAAAGCCATGAGGAAAAGCAACTAAGCAAGGCAAAGCTTGGAGCCAAGCATCTCTAGATCGGAGGAATAGCTTGGGGAACGGGTAAAGTAAGGTAAAGAGACTTGGCTTCACGGATCTAATTTGCGTAAGCTTTGTAGACATTACACGTACCGTTCACACCAAAAATTGCCAAATTAGCGCCCTCATGGAATAAATTGGACACTATATTTCTCATTGCGAACGCCACCACTCTATACTTCAGTTTCGTATTTCTCTTGGCATCAACCATCGAAGACTTCTTCGGTAGGGGATGATAAAGTTTATAATTGAAGTGGGTTGCGTACATTTGGAATCTTTGAATTGCTTTGGAGAGCAGGATAAGGAGAATGGATTGCTTGTCGGTTCAGTTGCGATGGAACAGATTGGAACAAACTATTCACTATCTTCTGGCTAATACTTCATTATCTGATTTGGTTTAGATAGTGAGATAAGCTAAGACAAATCTTCGGGCAAATGCTTGGTACACCTTTTACTTGCTAGGAGGTAAAACTTCAAATAAATCTGAGCCATTGATTTTTTAGATTTTATAAATTAATTAATTAACATAGAGAAAGAGAGGAAGAGACAATATTTTCAGATCCCTGCATACACGGGAGAAACACAAACAGGATGCCGGCCATGCGGCCCTTTCCTTGTTCAATGGACGGGCGGATCCATGCATGCGTGGGTGTATATATTGTCATATAAAAATACAACAAGTTTTTTTTATAACAAACACATATATATCAATTAACAGCACGTAGCTATTAAGTGGGCAAGACATACCCACTGTACAAAATCAAGAGCTGTCCTAAATTGGACTCCTAAATTATTGGACAGCTTGCAGATATATATGAGTCGTACAAAGGCAAATTACATGAACACCTGCAGCTAAATCCTGGAGATTTCTAGCCAGTAGTGAAGCAAGAACATTAGCCGAGATGTTTAGATCTCTAGAGATTTTGTAGACCCGGTAGCATCACCCTAGCGCCATGTTCCTGAAAATTTGAGTAAAGGTTCGGGCATCCCATTTTGGAACGTTATTATTTGAAGCCGCCAGATTTATGTAGGTGACAAGCTGCTGGTTATCAGAGCGGAAAGAGGCTTTGTTGACGCCAAGCTTGGCAATGATTGTATCTGCAAGACCTAGGGCAGATGCCTCTGCCATGAACACCGAAGAAGGAATAGACAAATGAGCTATTATGTAGACATTGAATCGGCGACCTAGACTGGAACCTACAATGAATACACCAAGACCTGCATGTCTATTAATTGGAATGTTTTCATCTGGAGTAATAGAAGCATCCGTGTAAACACGAACTCCATCCAAAGTAACCGGCAAGGTGATCCTGTGAAAAGGCATGCATGGTTGTTCATGTAAAGTATCAGTAACAGGTTGTAGAGAATTGGGAATAAGCCTGAAGTGATGAGATTGAATGGGTGAGGTCGTTGTTGGTGCCGGTCTATCAATGTCATGTTGTCGTGGAGGTAAAAATTCATCCTGGGAAATATGTACTTTCTCCTGTAAAGACTTGAAGACCTGCAAATCAGCACTTACAGCAGTACGGACCTGCCAGGAGTCCAAGCCTTATTGTTGAAAGTTTTGTTATTTCTCGCCTTCCAAATGTATCACAAAGTATAAATTATATGAATTAAATTGTCATATGAGGTTTGATCATCAACGAAAGAGGCTATGATGTTTTGGACACCATCATCTTCTCGAGGAAGGTTAGAAACATGTAAAGGTGGGTTGGAGGTGAACCAAACAGCTCTAGGTAAATTGCACTAAAAGAACCTATCATTTTCCAGAGAGTTGCAAAAGTGCAGCAGTAACTTGCTAATATTATCAGTGTATTGACCTGCTCTCATACTTGTGGCCAATTCTCTTCTAATAGGCCTCCAAAAGAAGGTTTTGATATTTGGAGGACAATTCTTGAGTCTCCAGACACGCGTCATAATATGCATGGCTTCAGGAGTTATACTTCTTGGACCCTGGGTCGGCAGTTGTACCTAGTTTTCTACATCTAGAAATTGGAAAGACTGTTTTGCAGTATAAGAACCATTAGAAGAAGGTTTCCAAACAAATATATCATCCTCATCAGAAGGAATAATTTTGGTGTTTGCTATGATGTGAGCAGCATTGTGAGAGAAAATCTGTTTGATTAGATCCACATTACGAGTTTGATTTAGATGATTCCAAAGTTGATTTACTGTAAGGGGAAGAGGACTCACTGATACAGGAATATTCAACTCTAAGTGGATTGTGTCCCATATATCACACCAAGGAGTACAACAACAACAACAACAACAACAACAACATAGCCTTTAGTCCCAAGCTAGTTGGGGTAGGCTAGAGATGAAGCCCATATGAAACAGTACAAAAGAATGTAGAAAGGCACAAGACAAAAGGATAAAGATTAGGGTAGATAGAAAAGGAAACAAAGTCATGGTTCAGGCACGTTAATAGCTAGCCTCCAAGCGCTCCTATCCAAAGCTAAATCCTTGGAGATATTCCACTCCTTAAGGTCTCGCTTAACCGCCTCGTCCCAAGTCAGTCTAGGTCGGCCTCTACCTCTCTTTACATTATCTACCCGCTCTAGAACTCCACTACGCACCGGCGCCTCGGGAGGCCTCCGTTGAACATGTCCAAACCATCTCAACCGATGTTGAATCAATTTCTCCTCGATAGGGGCCACCCCGACCCTATCCCGAATATCTTCATTCGAACTCTATCCCTTCTAGTATGCCCGCAAAAACCAACGCAACATACGCATCTCGGTCACACTTAGCTGTTGGACATGTCGCCTTTTTGTAGGCCAACATTCAGCACCATACAAACATCGCCGGGCGAATCGCTGTCCTATAGAACTTCCCTTTTAGCTTCGTGGTACCCTCTTGTCACATAGGATGCGGAAGCTTGACGCCACTTTAGCCAACCTTGCTGCGATTCTATGTCTAACATCTTCATCAATGTCGCCATCCTTACGTAGCATAGATCCTAAATACCGAAAAGTATCCTTCTTGGCCACCACTTGTCCATCCGGGGTGACATCCCCATCCTCGTGCCTAGTCGGGCTAAAGTCGCACATCATATACTCGGTCTTGGTCCTATTCAATGAACCCTTTCGACTCTAGCGTGTGCCTCCACGGCTCCAACTTCCTATTTACCCTGCTCTACTCTCATCCACTAGCACCACATCATCGGCAAAGAGCATACACCAAGGGATATCACCTGTATATCCCTTGTAACCTCATCCATCACCGAGTAAATAAATAAGGGCTCAGTCTGACCCTTGATGTAGTCCTATGTTAATTGGAAAGTCACTGGTATCGCCATCACATGTCCGAACACATGTCGTCGCAATATCACACCAAGGAGTGTTCCAAATATTTTAGTCGCCCCTATGGATTTGTACTACAGTATTGGCATGAAGAATGTCCTTGACCTGCAGTATGGAGGCCCGAAAAATAGATTTTGGAGCGTTTTTAGAGGCAGTCGAGAAAGATTTGTTAGGGTAATATTTGGATTTAAGCACCGCTTCGAGAAAGTCATCCTTAGCGGTGGCAATCCTCCAGGCTACATTAAGAATTAAGCTTTTATTAACCATATGAAGATCTCTCGATTGCCAATCCTCCATCGTTCTTTGATTGGCATATGTCTTCTTTGTTGACGATCGATAATGTTAACTTTTTTATTAACTTTTTATTATGAATAAATGGAATATTTAAGGATAGGAACAATAGAAGATAGGGTTTATACCCCTGTAACAAATAGCGCGCTAATAGCGGCAAATGGCGCGCTAATAGCGGCAAATAGCGATTGCCGCGATGACGTTTAGCGCGCTATAGCGCCAAATAGCACACTAATAGCGCCGCTATAGCGTTTTTGAGTGCTCCCGCTATTTTCCTTAGCGCACTATTTTAAACAGGGGTTTATACTAATAATTTTCACGAGTTTTGGTGCACAGTCAGCTTTGCAGGTAAACTCCAGAAAATAGCAGAAAATGGAAGAAAAGAGAGGAGAAATAGAAATGGAAGAAAAGGACCAAAACAAGACGATTAGTATAAATTTCGAAGACCTAAATGACAAAAGAAGATAGCTCGCAAAGTCGGGGCACACACTGTCACTAGTTTGGGCCAAAGCGGCCCGACCCGGTGGGGCGGTGGCCTGGTCTGTGGGACCACGTGTCTAGCTTCTGGAAGCTTCCTCCACCGGCCTAAGGGATTGTTAGAATCATATCTACCCATTGATTGAAGTTAGTTTGAGGTCGGTTTGATCCAAGGGCTCGATTCATCACTTAGGACTATAAATAAAGAGGCAAACCTTACCCTTGAAACCCTAATTCATTATTCATCTCGATCTCATTGATTAGAGAGGGGTCCTAATGTAAGGAACTCTCTCATATTAATATAGAGAACTAGGTTTAGACTTTTTGATGTAATATATTAGATCTAGATTAGAGATTAGAGATTAGAGATTAGAGGTCTCTAATTCTTCAACATATGTAGTTTAGACAATATATTAGAGACTCAAGTAAGAGTTCGAGCCTTGCTCAAGACTTTAGATCTGTCATTATTGGAGATTCGGTAATACCTCTTATTCGATTTGTCATTATGACTTTGCTTTATTTTATTATATTACTCTTTGTTATGTTCTTAGTATATTCTAGTTTGATATTTGATGTAGTTCTAGTTATTGATTATTATATGCATAAGATCATGGACAACTTAGCTTTATCTTAAGGGAGTTAAGTCGTAAGTCATATGTTAGCGTGGTGCTTAGATGTGAGTTATTTGTGGATGCCCGCTATACGGTGGGTCATGGGGTAATTCATGAGGGTGACAGCCTGGTTGAGTTTTCTATAAACCTCCACCTACGTATAGTAAACGGTAGGACCTGCTCTCATACTTGTGTACACTTAATAAATACCAACACTTGCCTTGACCTGTAAGGAAACAAAGCAGTTGCATTGTTGAGTAGTTGCATAGTCTTCTGCACTCCAGCCCACCAAAACATTCCGATAAAATCAGTGTTATGAGAAATGAAATCTTTAGAGAAGAGAACAATAGATAGATAACAAATGGAGATGGAGGCAAGAACCGAGTTGATGTAAGTGAGCCTACCTGCATGGTTTAGTTTATTGGCTTTGACCATGGTGAGCTTAGCCCCGAATTTGTTAATGATAAAAGAATAGGCTCTATTTCTATCTTTGTGAGAAAATAAAAGAGGATGTCCTAGATGAAAGGTATTAGGGTTAAGATCATCGACAGGAAAGATGGTTTTAATAGTGGAAAGCAAAGTTGGGGACACATTCCTGCTAAAAAGGATTGAAGACTTACTTAGATTTGGCAGTTGTCCCAAAGCTTGACAGAAGTTATCTAGTGTTGATTTGATGGTCAGGGCTTCCTCCTCAGTTGCTTGTCCACAAATGATTAGATCATCTGAAAATAGAAGAGAGTGGATGCTAGGACCTGCATTGCCCAATCTTATCCCCTGTATGTTTCCTTTCTACAAAGCAATCTAAAGCATATCTCGCTAACTCATTAATAGCAATAATGAAAAGGTAGGGTGACAAGGGACAACCCTGCCTAATCCCTCTAGAAGGGTAAATATATTTAGACGGTTTACCATTAACCAACACCTGTAACGAAGTAGTTAATATACAAGCATGCAAGAGCTGAATGAACTGATCGAGAACTGCTATTTCTTAAGGGTGTGAGAAATAAAATTCTAGCTTAATCGATCAAAAGCTTTTGCTAAATCCACCTTCAACAAGAAAGCGGAGACATTCCAGTTTTTCAAGTGAAAAGAGTGAACAATTTCTTGAGTGATGATTATGTTGGTGGCAATAAGTCTTCCCGCACGTAAGTAGATTGAGAAGGGTGAGTGAGATCAGACAAATGTTCTCTAATTCCATTGCCTAGATATTTAGCAATACTTTTATAAGACACATTGCACAAACTGATGGGTCTGAAGTCCTGAGGAACCGTGGGAGCTGATTTCTTAGGAATGAGAACCAAAAAGGTTTTGTTAATATCATCAGGCAGAGTAGCGTATTTATAAAAACCAGTCACTAGCTGCATAAGATAATGTTTAATCAGTTCCCAAGCACTCTTATAGAAAGCAATCGATATACCGTCGGTCCCTGGAGAGGCATTTGTGTGCATTGCCTTGATGATGTCATATATTTCCTTCAAGTACAGAGTGGAATACGTGTGTTCATCAGTCTGGTTGGGGACCGAGTGTGTCTCTTGAACTATACTTCCTGCATCCCGAGTGAGGTGATCATTTGCTTGAAAATTGTCAGTAAAATATGATATAAAAGTTGACTCTATTTGCTGAGGGGTTGTAGCTGACGTTCCATTGCATTGGTGAGGTAAGTAATGGTTTGCTGTTTTTTTTTTAAGAATGAATTTTTGGAAGAAATTAGTATTTCTATCATCGTTGATGGCCCAAATCTCTTTGTACCTTTGACAGTGGTAGACTTCCTATTTGGCCAAAATTTCCTGGTGTTAATGCATGAGCTCTTTTTGGATAGAGAAATTTTATTGGTGGAGCGGTTTGGACTGTAGAATAAGCATCTGATCTTCAATCTCCTACAGGCTATCGAGAAAGTTTGGGTTTTGTTCTCCTCCAAAGTTTTAGGTCAGTAGCAAGATAATCAAGCTTTCTCTGAATAAATTCTAGAAAATGAGCACCAAATCAAGAACTTGAAACCAAGTGGGTAGGTTCTACTGTAAGGAATCTTTTTGTAGTCCTTTGTAGCAAGCCAAATGTTCTCAAACCAAAATGGTTTTTTTGTTTTGGCTCTATTGGATTCAAAAACCAGCAGATTGAGAGCATGATCACTTCGCATCATGGGTAGGTGGTAAACTACAGCTGTAGGAAAATGTCTGCACCATTCTGTATTTGCTAGGCATCGATCCAAACGCTCAAAGTAGGATTAGTAGTGAAGCGCTTATTTGTCCAAGTATAAGCATGACCATTATAACCCAAGTCAAACAATCCACAATCTTTAACTAACCAACAAAAATTGGAAATACGATTCATATTAGCGGTGTCTAGGTCCTAGCTTCTCGTTTGTAGACATAATATTATTCAAGCCTCCAATACATTACATAAGCATGCCTGAATATTTTACAATAAAGGCATGAACAGAAGCCCAGATGGTAGAGGTGTTTTGGTGATGAGGATCACCATACATGCAAATAAGACCAAAATTAAGACTAGACTGCTTTATATGTACACAAAGCTAAGACTAAGTTATTGCTAGAAAAGTCTACTCAAACTGCTACTTGGAAATCCCATAGGAGCCAATGGCCTCCAAAAAAGGCCTTGTGCATGAACAATAAAAGCATCATGAACATTGAATGGGTTAATTAGAGAACTTCTTGAAATTCTAGAATTCCTAGTTTTGAAATAAATATTACCTTAGCCGCATGTTGGAACTAGCCAGGTACATTACGAACCCCGAGCAGTTCCATGACAAGATGCTCATGGCTTCCATGGCGTCTTGGTGAGCTTTGCAAGAGTGAGGAGCAGTATGAAGCCACAACAATGGCACCAGGACCAGGAGCAGCACCAAGACATCTGTCGTCAAGGTCAACCAGCAGCACCACCACAACGAGTAGAGGATGAGCAAAGAAGCACCAATAGCAAGACGTCAGCCACAAGGGACATTTGCCGCCAGAGCACAAGGTCTAGGACATGGCGTCGCCCAGGCAACAGAGTGTCCCCTGGATGTCAGAGGACAAGTGTTGGCGTATCTTAACGCAAAGCGTAAAGAGTTCCGCAAGCGCACGGAAATGCCGTTGTAGCTTTCACAGAAGTATTCAGGGTATCGTATTTCCACGGGGAAGACATGGTGTAAAAGTCTCTAATATGAAGATGGACAGGATAACACGACTATGCAATAGACCACAATCCATAATAGGGACAAACCAAATGGTAAGATAACTTGACACACACACTTGAATCAATCTCAAGGATAAAGATAAATAAATCTAACAAGGAGTAGGCATATCCTAAATAGCTATGTTAAGATAGTAGATATACATACATGCTTTTGTAATGTTAGAGATTCCAAGTGAAGTTAGTCATGGTTGCTATTTTCTTACTTCCGACCACCGGAGCGCACCACGGGTCCGCCAGCGATACCGGCATAGCATCTACCCAAATACGAGACGTGGGGGATTACAAGGGCCGGACAGGGCTGTCACCACCTGCCACCTACCACCTCGTCCGTCCGTATATGGAGCGGTCCGAAGGTAACCTCTAGCTTAGACACCATGTCTACGCTATGGCCACTACTCTAGCGTGACGTCAAGGCTTACCCGTCCCCGGGGTCCTTCTACTAGAGCACTCGCCTCGAGGGCGGGCGGCGACCTATAATCCAGTAGCAACTAAGACCAATTCAAGGTAGAACTCAACATCTCAACTTAGCTCTTGGTCTAAACATGTATATATGATAGGTTAAGCACAAAGTTCCGTATGGCAAGATCATGTCATAAGAACCATACTCTAGTTCATAGCTATATTGATAAATGAAGAACAAGAACAATATGAAGAACATAGCATTAACCAACATAATAGAATTATATTGATCATACCAATATCTTCAAGATGCTCTTGATCTTCTACATGTTGCCCACACTCCTAGTACTAACTAATAAAGGGAAGAAGCAACAAGTGGAGGGAGAATGATCTTGTGTGTTGTGTGTGTTACAATGCGTGAGTGGACTTCTTTTATATAGGAGAAGGCAAGGGAGAATGGGGGCTCTCCTTGTTCTCAGCCCAAAACCGACTCCTCTAGCATGCAAACTTGGCGGCAAAGTATTTCCCATGACATGCAACCAAGAAGTTTGGCGGGAACGACATGCAACCATCCTTTCCGCGATGCAACCGTCTTTGGCAAAGTACTTTGGCGGGAATTCTTGGCGCCATCCCGAAAAGCACCGCATGCAACCGCCTCTCCTATTGCGGGGACGGATCATGAGACAAGGCGCGGCGGGAAGCGGGGCGATCCCCCGGCGGCGGGCGCGCTGCGCGCCCGGCCGCCCCAGGTTTGGCCCGCCCTGGTGCGCCGCCTGTCGCAGTGGGCTTGTGGCCCACTATGAGTTGCGCCCCCGACGGTGCTTTGGCCTAGTTCGCGGCGGTTTTGGCACGGTGGCATTCCCCTTGTCCAAAGCGCGCATTTGATCCGACGTGCGCTTTCCTCCTTTATTCGGCGTACTTTTTTGTTTCCACGTTTGTTCCCGCAAAGCATATTTCTTCGAATACAAGTGGAACTAGGTTAGAAGTAAAGGTATATGTGACATAAGTCCGCTTTTGTTTCTCATGGATTGGATAAAAGTTGGCGGTATTAATTACTCGATAATGACCGCCAACAACAAGCACTGAGTGGCAAATCATTTGGACAGGTCATCCAAGGATGTTGCGCATTCATTGCCGCCGTCCCGTGCGAACACCGGCGCAGGAAGATCCAATTTCGATTGAAGCCGAGAAGAGATGACCGCCTCCCAAAACGATTAGGAGACCAATTTGGAGGGATGTTGTGGGCTCAAAGATTTGATGGAGAGGGAAATCGATTGGGCAATCAATTGGATGAAGAGAGCGGGCACTAGTAACGAATTCTTTTTGGGTGTGGGCAAAATCAATTTTAGGTGGTGGGCATAGACGCCGCCACCTTCATAAGGTCACGGTTAATCAGGGAGCAACCGTGACAGCGCTTTTGCTCATCGCAAGTAAATGAAAAAAATCCAAAGCCGAGCCCATCCGGACGGGATCCGGGTTGCTAGGCCTAATCGGCGCCCGCCCGGTATCCGGATCCGCTCGATGCTCTCCCGTTCGACGCCGCTATGGTTGGGCCACGTGACCGATCGAGCTCATCGACGAGGTCCTCAACCAGATCGACGAGCCCACCGACGAGCCCCTCCATCAATCGAGATGGAGGACGCACCCTATGCCAACATCGAGCCCGGATCCACCGAGACATGCACCGCCGCCGCCATGGCCTACTCCACCGTAGAAGACGAGCGGCGGGGAGGAAGGAAGCGTGTCGCCGCCGCTTGCCCGGAAAGCCACACGCTCTCGCCGCTTCTTCCGTGACGAGCGGTCCCTGCATCCGCCGCCATCGTGACTCCACGCCGCCGCGTTTGTCTAGAGAGGCCAGAGCCGGCTAGGGCAGGGGAGGCGGCGTCGTGGGAGGGAGAGGTAGGGTATCGGGGTCACGCTCGGTGTCCCGGGAGGGAGCGAGAGAGTCACCCGTCGCCGCGTTGAGGGAGTGAGATGGAGTGAGTTTGGAGCAGAGTGGGCGTAGTTTCTAGTGGAATCCTCCAAACCCTAATGCGTTGTATTTATATCTAGAGGCAGAAATCGGGCTGGCTTGGGCCTGATGGGTCATGGCCTTTTCCATGGCGGGCTTTTAATGTTGCCCGCCATGGGAAATGTATTTTCCGAGACGGGCAAGTTAGGATGCCCACCACGGAAAATTGATATTAATCATGACGGGCATTTTTAACACTTCCGTGCCGGGCAAAAAAAGCCCATCACGGTAAATGAAAAAGTGCCCGCCTCAGTTAATATTTGGGGGTGTCTCGCAAAATCAATTCGTTACTAGTGAGGAGGAGCAGAAAGATTCGAATGAGGATTGAGAAGTGAAGAGGCAGCGGCGGTGGAAGCTATTGCAGCGGTGTAAGGTCCTAGATGGCTAGAGCGGGGGGTGTGAACAGCCTATAAAAATTTCTACAAACTTCACTAAACAAACCGGTTAGTATAACAAATGGCGATTAAGCGGTTTTGCACTAGCTCTAGTGGTCTAGCAAGCCTTCTAGTGACAAGTCTAGATATAACTATGATCTCTAAATCACACAATGGCTATGTCATTATTCTATCTAGTGAACATTCCTAAATATGATCCTTAGGCTAGCAAGAGCAACTACACAATGTAAGCTAGGAATGAAATACTAGAGGGGTGAGCATGATAAACCGACGTGTAGAGGTAATGAACCAATCACCGATGTCGAGGATGAACAATCACAATACGATGAATAAGCCAGTAACCAAGGAGACAATGAACACGTCGATTTATCCCCGGAGTTCACTTGCACACCGACAAGCTACGTCTCCGTTGTGTTGATACCAACACCTTGGGTGGTTCCTCAGTGTGACCCTCAAGCCACTTGTCCCGCAAGACACGCCCCGCAAGGCACCGCAAGACACAACACGCACAAGGGAGGTACTCACCGATACGAGCAATGTATTCCTTGCAAATTCGTCGTCCCGACGAGGAATGCGTGGTCCTCTTACAATCACCGGAGGTGGCCAAGAACAATCACCTTCTCTTGCCAACGCCTCCACCAATTCACCAAGCCGGCTAGGAGCAATGTCTCCAAGAGCAATAAGAAACTAACCGGCTCACAACGATCCCCAAGTGCCACTAGATGCAAGGACTCAATGCAAATGCACTTGAACCTCCACAACTCTCAAGAATGAAGCTCACAAGCAAGAATGAGAGAGGGGAGGGCTTTTTGCTCAGCTCTAGGATGTTAAGAATGATTCAAATGACCACGAGAGAGCACAAGCCGGCCAATGGGGTATAAATACCCCCATCACGAAATAGGACTGTTGAGGGAGAAAATGCGTTTTTCTGCGCCCGGAATCGGGCGCGAGCGGCCGGACGCGCCCACGCGCGTGCGGGTCGAGCTTCCGGTCGAACCGACAAACCCGTCGGCCCCGGGGCCGTCACCCTGGCACGCAGCGTCGGTCGACGGATCCGGTGGTGACCGGACTCGCCCAACCGGCGTCGGTCGAGCCAAAACATCCGCCGAAAAAACATGCTCTCATGTCGGCGGAAACCTCCCGGCCGAGGACGCTCGGTCGAGATCCCATGCATCCGGTCAAGCGTCCGTCGCGGTGCAGTCGGCCATGAGCTGCGAAAATCCTTTGTTGTGTTGTCGTTCCTTCGCCTTTGCTCCAAACTAGCTTCGTCACTTGATTCTTGTTGCCAACACGTCGAAGAACACCTCGAGCACTTGTGTATAGCATTTTGAAAACCATTTTCATCAAGCACGGAGTTAGCTCTCTAGGTTAGAATGCATGCATATGAATTTTGAGCCTAGAGGCACTTGAGAACCGATATGTACGATAAGTTTCCCCTCTTTATAGTACGACTTATCGATCCTAAATCACTCACACCCTCTATGGTGTCTTGAGTGCAAAATCAAAAGGCCCTATGGTTATACCTTTGCCTTGAGCCCATTTGATCTACAAACTTCTCCAAGTTGGACACTTGATCATATTTTGGATCACCTCAATCCATCCTTCATGATCACCATGCTCCAAGCTTGTCAGGACCCATCTCCAATCTAGTCAAACACTTGGCATCGAGAGATTAGTCCTTAGGTGTATCCAAAACCAAACTAGAGATCTTCAATCTCCCCCTTTTTGGTAATTGGTGACAACCCGCATAAAGGTTTTATGATAAATGTTTTTGAGCATATCATGGTTGTCCAAGAATTTTGCTTACAATCATAGGATTGGACAAACATCATAGTTCGGTTTTGGTAGCATGAGCTCCCCTACATGTATGCCAAGAGTTTGCAACGAAGCTTTGCACACATGTATGAATATTGAAATTGAGGGTGAGCTATGTTACCAAAATGATGCTTAAGGTGAAAGAAATGGACCTTTGAAGCGTGATACCAATCGGAGTTGCGTCATTTTCACCATAAAAGCATCAAAGGTAACTAGATTTTCATCAAATCGAAAGTACCACGTGAGATCACATTATAAGCAAGGTACTTGAATTGAGAGCGGGATTTTAGAAAATCTAGCTAACTCCTATGCATGCTAGTTTTTTTCAACAATCATTCAAAATATTACTAGCATACACCACACAAGCATGTATATATGAAATTAAAATACATGTGCAATGAGCAAGTCATATGTTAGTGCACAAACAAATGTAACAATTTGTCTATGAGCTTGCTCCCCCGCTTGTGTGAATCCCTTGAAAGATTTTTTGCTTCAAAGCATGTGGAAATTTTAATTTTTCAAAACCTTTCATGCTCTGATATCTCTCCCTTTGTCAACAATTTCCACAAAAAGGTATGACCATGTTGCGTTATGGAGGAAAGAAAAGTGTTCAAATTTGGTCAAATTTGGAATGTTTGCCAAACATATATTTCGGTTTGAACCAAAGACAAGCTTCTTCACACCTCATGACAAGGGTTATCTTGCCTATGTTGAAGTATATGTGTGAAAAGATAACCAAATTCAACACTTGAGATTGCAAGCCCATAAGCATGTCATATGTCATCACTAGATCAAACAAGAGTAAATAGCAATAGTGATGGCATACATACATTAAAACTCATTGATTTTCCATGAATGCTTCCTAAGGCACAAGTTATATGTCTATATGTTCTAACAAGTCCTTATATATCATGAATGACATGTTAAACAATTTCACCTTTGCTTTGCTTGAGGAGGAGGCATGTCATAGATGTGGGGTGCATTCAACTCATGTTGGAGAAATCAAGAATGTTCAACTCATTTCTTAGCTTACAAAACCTCTTCTCATCTAGTGGCTTGGTAAAGATATCGGCAAGTTGATCTTGATTGCCAATTGGATGAATAGCAATGTCACCCTTTTGTTGATGATCTCTTATGAAGTGATTCCTTATGTCAATGTGCTTGGTTCTTGTATGTTGAATCGGGTTTTGTGTCATCTTGCAAGCACTCTCATTGTCACAATACAAAGGCACATGATGAAAATCAAATCCATAATCCTTCAAATTAAGTTGATCTTATCCATAGCAATTGTGCACAACAACTACCCGGCACTAATGTATTCAGCCTCGGCGGTTGAAAGTGTCACACCGGTTTGCTTCTTTTATGACCATGATACTAGAGATCTTCCAAGGAATTGACAAGTGCCACTTGTGCTTCTTCTATCAACCTTGCATCCCACATAGTCGGAGTCCGAATATCCAATAAGCTCAAAGTTTGATCCCTTGGGATACCATAGCCCAACATTTTGTGTATGCTTCAAATACCTCAAGATTCTTTTGGATACCATGAGATGAATCTCTCTAGGTGAGGATTGAACCTTGCACATTTGCCAACACTAAACATCACATCGGGCCTAGAAGCGGTCACATAGAGTAAGCTTCCAATCAATGACCGATACAACTTTTGATCAACCATATTGCCATATACATCATTGCCCAATGATCCACTTTGGTACCCATTGGTGTATTCATGCCCTTTGCATCTTGCAACCCAAACTTCTTGATCATGTCCCTTATATACTTGCCTTGACTAATGAATGTGACATTCTTCATTTGCTTGATTTGTAGATCAAGGAAGTATGTAAGTTCTCCAAGCATAGACATTTCAAACTCTTTTGCCATCATCTTGCCAAACTCTTCACAATAGTCTTGATTTGTTGATCCAAAGATGATATCATCAACATATATTTGCATGACAAACAAATCCTTGCCAATCTTCTTGGTGAAGAGAGTAGTGTTAACTTTTCCCATCTTGAAACCTTTCTTGAGTAGAAAGTCTCTCAACCTCTCATACCATGCTCTAGGTGCTTGCTTCAACCCATATAGTGCCTTGTTCGACTTGTACACATGGTTGGGATGATGATAATCTTCAAAACCAGGAGGTTGTTCAACATATACTATCTCATTGATGAATCCATTAAGAAAAGCACTTTTAACATCCATTTGATATAGCTTGATGTTGTGGGCACATGCATAGGCTAATAGAATTCTAATTGCCTCTAATCTTGCAATCGGAGCATAAGTCTCACCAAAGTCAAGACCCTCTACTTGAGTGTAACCTTGTGCAACAAGTCTTGCTTTGTTTCTCACTACAATGCCATCTTCATCTTGCTTGTTCTTGAAAACCCATTTGGTTCTAATGACATTGTAGTCTTTTGGTCTTTCCACTAATTCCCACACTTTGTTTCTATCAAAGTTGTTTAGCTCCTCTTGCATGCAATGACCCATTCTTCATCTTTCAAAGCATCATCAACCTTCTCGGGTTCTTCTTGTGACACAAAGACAAAATGCTCACAAAATTTGCTAGTCTTCCTCTTGTTTGTACTCCACTTGCAATGTCACCAATAATTTGATCAATTGGGTGATCTCTAGCAACACTTGAGCTTTGGAGTATTGGAGCTTGATTGCTTATGCTTGGTTGATCACTTGAAGTGTCATGAGATGATGTACTAGTCCCTTGTTGATCTTGTACTTGAGCACCACTAGCTTGAGTTGGTTGCACTTCATCTTTATCATCATCATCAACTTGAGTTGGCCTAATATCACCAATGTCCATACCCTTCATGGCATCTACCAATTGAGTTCCACTAACATCATTGAGATTCTCATCTTCATCTTGGGACCCATTGGTTTCATCAAATTTAACATCATGGACTTCTTCTAGTTGGCCACTTGAGTTGTTCCACACTCTATATGCTTTGCTTGTAGTGAAATAACCAAGTAGGAACCCTTCATCACATCTCTTGTCAAATTTACCAAGTCTTGCACCCTTCTTTAAGATATAGCATTTGCATCCAAATACTCTAAAGTATGCAATGGTTGGATTTCTTCCATTCGATAGCTCATAAGGTGTCTTGTTCATCATGGGATGGCCATACAATCTATTGATGTAGTGGCATGCGGTGTTGATTGCTTCGGCCCAAAATGATTGACTCACATTGTATTCACTAGGCATAGACCTTGCCATTTCAATGAGAGTCCTATTCTTTCTTTCAACTAGGCCATTGGATTGTAGTGTGTACTTGGCCGAAAGTTGATGCATAATTCCATAATCATCACAAAGCTCATCAACTCTTGTGTTCTTGAACTCACTTCCATTATCACTTCTCACTTTCTTGACTATGATCTCAAACTCATTTGTGCACCCTTTTTGAGAAATGTCTTGAAGATTGAATATGTGTCACTCTTGTCATTTAGAAAGAACACCCAAGTGAATCTTGTATAATCATTCACAATCATAAATCCATACTTGTTGCCACCAATGCTTGTATATGTGGTTGGTCCAAACAAATCAATGTGTATCAGGTCAAATGGCTTGCAAGTACTCATGAAGCTCTTCTTTGGATGTGTGTTGCCCACTTGCTTTCCGGCTTGATATACACTACATAGCTTGTCCTTCTCAAAATGAACATCTTTCAAGCCTCTCACAAGATCATACTTCACTAGTTTGTTGAGTTGCTTCATGCCAACATGACCAAGCCTTCTATGTCATAGCCAACCCATACTAGATTGAGATATCAAGCATGTACTAATTTGTGTCTCACTAGCATCAAAATCCACAAGATAGAGATTCTCAAATCTAAAGCCCTTGAAGATCAAACTTTAATATTTTGCATTTATCACTTCAACACCATCTTCACCAAAGATACATTTGTAACCAAGATCACAAATTTGTGCCACCGAAAGCAAATTGTATTTCAAGATATTAACTAGTGCCACATTTGAGATGCTCATATCATTGGTTATAGCAATCTTTCCAAGACCTCGTATTTTTCCACTCTTTCTATCACCAAATGTAATAGGCTTGCCATTTTCTTGACTTGAATCAATAGAAGTGAACTTTCTTGCATCACCGGTCATATATTGAGTGCACCCAGCATCAAGTATCCAATGCCTCCCTCCGGTCTTGTAATTCACCTACAAGCAAATCAATAATATTTAGGTACCCATCTTTGTTTGGGTCCTTAGAGGTTAGCAACTAAACCCTTTGGCACCCAAATAGCCTTCTTCTTTTCGGCCAATAATGGGTGTACCAACAAACTTTGCCTTGACACCTTTCTCACCCTTAGTAAGCAAATAACAAGAATCAAAATGAATGGAATGCACTTTGGTTGATTTCTTGTTATTGTTCGTTTTAGCACATTTTTGCTCTTGGTGCCCCACTTGCTTGCATCTATTGCAATAAGTACCACTTGCTCTTCACAAAGCTAGGCTTTGGAGTTGCAAAAGCCTTCTTGCCTTTCTTTGGGACATAGCATAAGCCTTCCTTGTTAAGGGAAAACCGTTGGCCACCCAAGCACTTTAGCAAGCGGGCATCCCCACCATATGCCTTACCCAAGGGGTGGGTGAGCTCATCCACCTCTCTTTGAGAGTCTCATTCTCAACTAACAATGATGAATCTAAAATTACTTCATCACTACTAGTAGAGGTAGAGTGGGTTGATGTGGATGTGGAAGGAATGGATGGTTCTTCAACATTAACTAAAAATGGTTCATCTATGATGTCACTCTTGTGTTCTTGAACTCACTACCATTGTCACTTCTCACTTTCTTGATTATGATGTCAAATTCATTTGTGCACCCTTTTGAGAAATGTCTTGAAGATTGAGTATGTATCACTCTTGTCATTGAGAAAGAACACCCAAGTGAATCTTGTATAGTCATCCACAATCACAAATCCATACTTGTTACCACCAATGCTTGTATATGTGGTTGGTCCAAACAAGTCAATGTGTATCAAGTCAAATGACTTGCAAGTGCTCATGAAACTCTTCTTTGGGTGAGTGTTGCCAACTTGCTTGCCGGCTTGACATGCACTACATAGCTTATCCTTGTCAAATTGAACATCCTTCAAGCCTCTCACTAGATCATACTTCACTAACTTGTTGAGTTGCTTCAAGCCAACATGACCAAGCCTTCTATGCCATAGCCAACCCATGCTAGATTGAGATATCAAGCATGTACTAATTTATGTCTCACTAGCACCAAAATCCACAAGATAGAGATTCTCAAATCTTATTCCCTTGAAGATCAAGCTTGAATCTTTTGCACTTACTATTTCAACACTATCTTCACCAAAAACTGCACTTGTAACCAAGATCACAAATTTGTGCCACCGAAAGCAAATTATACTTCAATATGTCCACTAGTGCCACATTTGATAAGGTCAAATCATTGGTTATTGCTATCTTGCCTAGGCCTTGTATCTTGCCACTTTTGCTATCACCAAATGTAATAGGCTTGCCATTATCTTGAGTTGAATCAATAGAGGTGAACTTCCTTGCATCACCGGTCATGTGTTGAGTGCACCAACTATCAAGAATCCAATGATTCCCCCCAATCTTGTAATTCACCTACAAGGAAATCAATAATATTTAGGTACCCATTTTCCCTTGGGTCCTTGAAGGTTAGCAACCAAAGCCTTTGGTACCTAAATTACCTTCTTCTTTGGGCCAACAATGGGTGTACCAACAAACTTTGCCTTGACACCCTTCTCACCCTTGGTAAGCAAGTAACAAGAATCAAAATGTATGGAATGCACTTTGCTTGATTTCTTGTTCATGTTTATTTTAGCACATTTATGCTCTTGATGCCCCACTTGCTTGCATCTATTGCAATAAGTACCATTGCTCTTCACAAAGATAGGCTTTAGAGTAACAAAGGTCTTCTTGCCTTTCTTGGGGACATAGCCTAAGCCTTCCTTGTTAAGGGAAAACCTTTGGCTACCCAAGCACTTTAGCAAGCGGGCATCCCCACCATATGCCTTACCCCAAGGCGTGGGTGAGCTCATCCACCTCTCTTTTGAGAGTCTCATTCTCAACTTTTAATGATGAATCTAAAATTACTTCATCACTACTAGTAGAGATTGAGTGGGTTGTGTGGATGTGGAAGGAATGGATGGTTCTTCAACATCAACCACAAAGGGTTCATCTATGATGTCACATGTTGAACCAACATCCTTTTTGATGATTAAGCAAGCCTTATCATTCTTCTCTAAGAGCAAGGCATGAGCTTTTTGAAGCCTTGTATGAGCTAGCTCAAGTTCCCCATGGTCTTCCTTTAGACCCTCATGGGTGGCCTCTAGCTCACTAAAACTTTGTTCAAGAGTTTTGACACTCTTTTTTGCAAAATTCTACATTCTTTGTCCTTAGACTTAAGCATGATATGAGTTTGCTTAAGCATTTCAAGAAGATCTTACTTAGTTGGTTCATAGTTTTCATCTTCATCATCACTATCATCATATTTTTACTTCATCATCACTTAGTTCTTCATGCTCATGCAATGATACCTTAGTGACCTTAGCCATGAAACATAATGGAGATGAATCGAGAGAGAAGGCTTCTTTGATTCACCAATGGAGATCATTGCCTTTGACTTGCTTTGGTCTTCTTCATCGGTGTCATCATCACTATCCCAAGAACATACAAAGGCACCATCTTTGCCCTTCTTGAAAGTGAAGGAGTTGTTCTTCTTGGACTTGCCACTCTTGTATGCCTTCATCTTGTCTTTCTCTTTCTTGATTGGGCAATCGACAATGATATGATAAGGGCTATCACACTCAAAGCACTTTTTTGGTTCTTCATTGGTCTTTGATGAGTCACTTCTCTTTCTTGAGCCTTGCCCTATTCTCTTGCTCTTCAAGACCTTGCCAAATTTCCTCACAAACATGGCAAACTCTTGCTCGGCCTCATCCATGTCAATCTCTTCATCAACTTCTACTTCTTGTGCCTTGGCCTTGCCCTTAGCCTTGGATGAAGTGTTGGCGGCCTTGAATGCCACAACCGTCTTGCTCTTCTCATCTCCTTCTCCTCATCATCTTCCATGCCATCACATTGCTCATCGGTCAACACTTCACCAAGCAAATCACTAGGTGTCATGGTGTCCAATGCTCCTCTAAACAAGGTCTTCCTCAACATCATGAACCGCTTGGGCAAGCACATAAAAAATTTGTGCGCAAAGTCACGATCCAAGGTCTTCACACCCAAAGCCTTGAGGTCATTCACAATTACTTGTAGCCTATGGAATGTTTCTGGTATGCTCTCATCTTTCTTCATCTTGAAGTTTTCAAATTCACTCTTGAGCACATACAATTTGACACTTTTCACAACTTTTGTGCCCTCATAGGTCTCACAAAGCTTCTCCCACACTTCACTTGCCTTCTCAAGATCCTTGATGCCTTCAAACACTTTGACATCCATGCCATTGTACAATGTGTTCAATGTAATGGTGTAGCATTGCTTATTTGACTTGTCGGTCGGAGTGAGGTTGGTTGGATCAAGGATGACAAAAACCATCTTAGTCACATCCCATACTTGGTCATTGATTGATCCCAAGTACATCCTCATGGTTCTCTTCCAATAGTCAAAATTCTTGACTCCATCAAAGAAAGGCAGCTTTCCCCCAACATTGTTGAACACAACATGAGCCATACTTCACACCGAAGGCTGTTAATCCTTGTAAAACGGTGAACACGGCTCAGATACCACTTGTAAGGTCCTAGATGGCTAGAGGGGTGGTGAATAGCCTATAAAAATTTCTACAAACTTCACTAAACAAACCGGTTAGTATAACAAATGGCGATTAAGCGGTTTGCACTAGCTCTAGTGGTCTTGCAAGCCTTCTAGTGACAAGTCTAGATATAACTATGATCTCTAAATCACACAATGGCTATGTCACTATTCTATCTAGTGAACAATCCTAAATATGATCCTTAGGCTAGCAAGAGCAACTACACAATGTAAGCTAGGAATGAAAAACTAGAGAGGTGAACTTGATATACCGATGTGTAGAGGTAATGAACCAATCACCGATGCCGAGGATGAACAATCACAATACGATGAATAAGCCAATCACCAAGGAGACAATGAACACGTCGATTTATCCCCAGAGTTCACTTGCACATCGACAAGCTACGTCTCCGTTGTGTCGACCAACACCTTGGGTGGTTCCTCGGTGTGACCCTCAAGCCACTTGTCCTGCAAGACACGCCCCGCAAGGCACCGCAAGACACCACACGCACAAGGGAGGTACTCACCGACACGAGCAATGTATTCCTTGCAAATTCGTCGTCCCGATGAGGAATGCGTGGTCCTCTTACAATCACCGGAGGTGGTCAAGAATAATCACCTTCTCTTGCCAACGCCTCCACCAATTCATCAAGCCGGCTAGGAGCGGTGTCTCCAAGAGCAATAAGAAACTAACCGGCTCACAACGATCCCCAAGTGCCACTAGATGCAAGAACTCAATGCAAATGCACTTGAATCTCCAAAACTCTCAAGAATGAAGCTCACAAGCAAGAATGAGAGTGGGGAGGGCTTTTTGCTCGGCTCTAGGATATTAGGAATGATTCAAATGAACAAGAGAGAGCACAAGCCCGGCCAATGGGGTATAAATACCCCCATCACGAAATAGGACCGTTGAGGAGAAAAGCTGCGTTTTCTGCGCCCGGCCAGACGCGCCCATGCGTCCGGTCGAGATTCCGGTCGAACCGACAAACCCGTCGGCCCACTCGCTTTGTCACCCGGCTCTATGCGTCCGGTCGGCGGGTCGATGGTGACCGGACTCATCTAGCCAGCATCCGGTCGAGCCAAAACATCTGCCCGAAAAAAACATGCTCTCTCATGTCGCCGGAACCTCCCGACCGGGACGCTCGGTCATATCCCATGCGTCCGGTCAAGCATCCGGTCGCAGGGTCCGGTCGCCCCGAGCTGCAAAAATCCTTCGTTGTGTTGTCGTTCCTTCGTCTTTGCTCCAAACCAGCTTCCGTCACTTGATTCTTGTTGCAACACGTCGAAGAACACCTCGAGCACTTGTGTTAGCATTTTGAAAACCATTTTCATCAAGCCGCAGAGTTAGCTCTCTAGGTTAGAATGCATGCATATGAATTTTGAACCTAGAGGCACTTGAGAACCGATATGTACAATAAGTTTCCCCTCTTTATAGTACGGCTTATCGATCCTAATTCACTCACACCCTCTATGGTGTCTTGAGTGCAAAATCAAAAGGCCCTATAGTTATACCTTTGCCTTGAGCCCATTTGATCTCCAAACTTCTCCAAATCGGACACTTGATCATCTTTTGGATCACATCAATCCATCCTTCATGATCACCATGCTCCAAGCTTGTCATGACCAATCTCCAATCTAGTCAAACACTTAGCATTGAGAGATTAGTCCTTAGGTGTCACTAATTATCCAAAAGCAAACTAGAGATCTTCAAGCGGCAAAAAAGAGCGGCAAAGGGAAACGGGGACAAGCGAGACATGGAAAAACCGGAGGGAGGAGGATTGCAATAGAGTAAAGGCGAATCAAGAGCAAGATTGAGGGGAAAAGGAAGAAATCAAGGAAGAAACAGGATGTGGAAAGACCGGCATGAGCGCTGCCACACCACCTACGGGAACCCTAGCTCCAGACAACTCTATACTACTGTTGATAATTCCCAAAATATAGCAAGTTTGTCTATTATACAACAGCTAACATATTTTATCCAGTTACAAAATATATGTTACAACATATTTTTTTAGCCGTAAATTTATGTGAACTAACATGTATAATCAACTGTGTATATTGTGCTGACCCAAATGAAATTATATTATAATATTAAGAAGACGTTGAAATAAAACATGTAGTTGTCACGTATATTGAGCACGTAGTTTCATACATGTGCATGTAATTGTTTTTGAAATACATACATGTAAGTTGGGCACATGTATACGTATGTTATAGGTAGCGTTCCTGAGTTACAAGTGCTAAGAAAAGTAATTGAGTTATGTTATATCAAAACTTGTAAAAATTAAAAGATTTATCATATATATAGATTATGCATGTAACAATTAGATCTAGGGAAAGATCTTTATATCCAAAACTTTCCTTATTTCTCCTATTACCTCCTAGGAAGTAATAAGTTATTCTAACCATCGGATCGATTTAAATTAATGTCTTACAATCATTTCATTCATCTGTACCTGTTCTGTTCCAAATTATAAGGCCCGAGTTTTTTTGATTCATCCATTCTGCTGTACAGAGGTATCTTTGTGCTGTTTTTGTCGGTCGATCCATGTCGTGATGCAACATCGCGCTACGGGCCTTGTGTGGCAGGCGCATCTCGTTCTCGTGATTGCGTGGTGGTGTGGTAGACTGCTGCAGGGTGTGAAGGCAAAGGAATAAAGCGTTTCAGTGCTTTGCACGCAGCGACTCTGTGCTTTGCATGCGACTCCAGCGAACTATGTAGACCTCTTCTTTCCACCGTCTCCCATCCCCGGGCTAGAAGATCGAAGAACTCCATCCAAACTATAGTGTTAGCTAGTGCTTGCCCACACATGTAGTGGTGCCCTGTTGTAGTTTTTCATTGATCCCCGCAACAACACACATCTATGTGTCTCCCAATTGCTTGCTGCATCCCGGTCGGCCACGATGATCATTGGCCCGATGATCATTGGCCAGTCCACAAGGACAAGGCCATACAGTGGATGGAACGCAAGATCCGGGATATCTCTGTGCTGCTGGACGAGTTGGAGGCGCCTCGGCGAGTTACCGACGATGACCGCGTAAGGCGCTGCTTGGCCTTCATGAGGATGGAGCTGAGCGCCATGACCACGGTGCTGAAATCGAGCACACCTGAAGAACAGCAATGGCTAAGGAGGTGGTGGCTGAGGGAGCTCCAGGATGCGTGCCTTTGGGTCTCCAACGTCTACGACAACCACCGCGCCGACCTGTCTCCCACTCTGCTGCGAAGAGCTGCACGCCGCTGCCGCTGCTCCCGCAGTCGGTACCAAATTCCCAACTACTGCGATGGCGCGGTAAGGTCTTACAGACTCTTCAAAGTTCCCTACAGCTACCACCTGCATTTTCTTGGTCGTGCCAGTTCTGACCTTGGCCGGGGGCATCCCCCGGCGGACAAGGTGGTGTACACTAAGGCACCTGTCGTCGTCGGTGTCGACGGCCCAGCACAGAAGCTGCTTGCGTGGGCCACGGACACTGATGAGAAGCTCAGAGTGATCTCCATCGTTGGCCCCGCCGGTATAGGCAAGACGACTCTGGCCATGGAGTCGTTCCACCGCCTGTTCCATCATTTTCAGTGCTGCGCAGGAGCCCAGATGCACCGGGACGTGACCAGCAACGACCTGCTCCTGCAAATCCTGGAGCAGGTCCGGGGGCGCCACTATTTTCCGCAGCACCAACACTGTCGCCAGTGTCGCGTCAGCAAATGAATGATAATGATCAACTGTGTCGCCGCATCTCACAACACCTGCAAGACCAGAGGTAAAAACTAGCTCATCTATTTTCCTTTCAGTCGTCGTCTTTATAACATAGGGTATGAAATCTTGTAATCTTATACTAACCATTGGAGGGTCCAAAGAAAACTTTAATCCTTGCCAGAGATGTTAGGAAAATATATTAATTTTCATAATCAGGAGCAATGCGTATTTTAGTTTAGTGTTTCAAATCATGGTCTTTATTTCCCTGTTAGGACGCTGATCTTATTTTTTGTACTATGTTTTTATATAATCCCTGTAGGGGCTTCGGTGTTATGGGCCGATGGCCTGGGAACTAGTATGGGCCTTAGTGGGCCAAATTGTTAGCATGGCGGTTGTAAGCGATCGGTGGATATAAACCGAGTCACCGTGAGTTAGAGAGGTTAACTAAGAAAAGACTTATTTCCCCTATAACCGCCGAAACGGTTGTTACCGAAGCTCCTTCTCATGGATTCAGCCACGTTTAGTCTATTTTATCACTGATTCATGCTCTTCCCTATCCAAATTCTATTCTAGTTATCCTAGTTCTTAACAATTGGTATTCAGAGCCTGCAATTTTGGGTAGAATTTATTTTTTGAATCTAGCGTCAAAGAAGAGGAATCCCCGAAGTTTCAGTTGGAGATGGCAGCTTCGATGGATTCCTTGAAGATGATGATGGAGGCCTTGGCAAAGCAGTTCGCCGGCTTCCAGGAGATGATGTCCACCTACCTCGACAAGCTGAGTGTGCTCGAGGATCGGCGGACCACCACCGACAGCGTCGATGGAGACCCTGCTTTAGAACTCGTCGTAGATGACGGCACGGCTTGATGAGACCTCTGCTTGCTTGACGTGCCTGGTGTTTCGTGCACCGCTGCTGCAACCTCCACCTCCTCCTCGGCCACCACCGTCTTCACGGATGTGGCACAATACCCTATGTTATTATAATTATAATAAAAACGTCACGAAAGGAAAATAGATGAGCTAGTTTTTTTACCTCTTGTCTTGAAGGTGTGAAATCTTGTAATCTTATTATACTCACTAGAGCAAATTATTTTCCTGTCCCCTCTTGAAAGTTCCTCTTAGTTTCTTGGCCCTGTTTTGGACGAATTTGGTTATTTGGCCTAGTTTTAAGTTTTGGTTAGTTTCTTGGCCCTTCCATGCATTCTGTCCATACCTGCCATGAGCCAACACATAGGAAGCATGCAAAAAGACAGAAATACCCCTTAGAGGAGGCACTAGTAGTAACTTCCTTTCCCATATATGTCTATTTGAATGCGAGTTTGAGTCTGTCTTCTTCTTCGCGATTTGGCTGTCGCCGCGTCGGCCCTCCAAACCCTAGCCGTCGGGTTTGGAGATGGCTGGCTCCAATGAGGTCCTAGCGTCCTGCCGATGGATCCATCTGGGCTGGTGTTGGGGCTGGCCGGCGGGCCCGAGGTCGGCTGGCACGGGTCACGCGAGGCAAGGCACGTGGCGCGATGCTGGCCGCTAGGCGCGCGGACGTTCTGGGCCATTGACTTATTATGTGCGTTCGTATACATGTCGAGAATAGCAGGTTATATTATCCGAGAACTTGAGGACGTGCTGCTGCATCTTGAGCTTGCTCCACACGAGGTCGAGGACTCGAGGTAGCCCTTGGTCATGTAGCTCGGTGCTAGAGAGGTCCAGGCCCTCCTTCTGGCCTGAGGAGGTGGCAGTGCAGGTGCATGGTCTAGCACCACCAGAATGCACTGTTGTCCACGGCCACTTGACCAGCAACAACTTTGAGGGGGCTGTGGCAAGCGCTTGCCCTTCACTCCACCTGTGGTGGTAGGTAGAGGTTGAAGAAGAATATGCCATATAGGCCCCACATCTCAGTGAGCTAAGCGAGAGAGGCAGCAGGGATAAATTGGTCTGTCTGCATTTCCTATGGAGATCCAGCGCTCAGGCCTAGGGGCAAAGTAGTCATTTCGCCTACTACTTAACACCATTAAGTTGTAAAACTGACAGAAGGGCCAAGAAACCAACTAAAACTCAAAACTAAGCTAAATAACTAAATTCACCAAAAAAAAAGGGCCAAGAAACTAAGAGGAACTTTTAGTAGGGCCAAGAAAATAATTTGCTCCACTAACTATTGGAAGGTCCAAAGAAAACTTTAATCCTCGACAGATATGTTAGGAGAAAAATAAATTTGTTATTTTCATAATCAGAATCAATGTCTATTTTAGTTTAGTGTTTCAAATCATGATCCCTATTTCCTGGCCTGGTTACTAGTATGGGCCTTAGTGGGCCATATTGTTAGTATGGCGGTTGTAAGCGATCGGTGGATATAAACCAAGTCACCGTGAGTTAGAGAGGTTAACGAAGAAAAGACTTATTTCCCCTATAACAGCCTCTGAAACGGTTGTTACCGAAGCTCCTCCTCATGGATTCAGCCATGTTTAGTCTATTTTATCACTGATTCATGCTCTTCCCTATCCAAATTCTATTCTAGTTATCCTAGTTCTTAACATTTGGTATTCAGAGCCTGCAATTTTGGGTGGAATTTATTTTTCGAATCTAGCGTCAAAGAAGAGGAATCCCTCGAAGTTTCAGTTGGAGATAGCAGCTTCGGTGGATTCCTTGAAGACAATGATGGAGACCTTGGCAAAGCAGTTCGTCGGCTTCCAGGAGATGATGTCCACCTACATCGACAAGCTGAGTGTGCTCGAGGATCGGCGGACCACCACCGACGCATCGATGGAGACCCTGCTTTAGAACTCGTCGTAGACGACGGCACGGCTCGATGAGACCTCCGCTTGCTTGACGTGCCTGGAGTTTCATGCACCGCTGCAGCAACCTCCACCTCCTCCTCAGCCACCACCGACTTCACGGATGTGGCACAATCGTGAGGCACCGCCACCGCAACCGCCACCGTTGCAGGTGGGGTTCGACCTCAATGCCGCTCTGACCCACAGCCGTGCCGACAAGTGCATTGCCGTTGAGAGTCGACATGCCCATGGGGCCCCGCACGGGTGGAAGCCTCCACTGGCGCTAGCACTGAACATCATTCACTGTATGTTGCCCGTTCCTGCTTCCCATATTTCAGACAGCTGATGAACACCTGCATCGCCACCTCGCCTTTTCCTAAAATGGAATTTCCAAAATTCGATGGTTCTAACCCTCGTCTCAAGCAAGACCAATGTGAGCTCTACTTTGAGGTGTATGTGGTTCTAGACACGCTCAAGACGAGATTCGAGTTAGCCATCCATTCATAGTATTGCAAAATATATATGGGCATTTCATTCCACTTAGCCATCGATTCACAACATTGCAAATTGCCCATGTATACATGTAGAACATTTATAAACCTCATTGGTTGCCTAAACTGATTGTCTCTGATAAAGATCAAGTCTTCACAAGTGCTGTTTAGCAAGAGTTATTCAAGTTATCTAGTACCAAGCTAATGATGAGTTTAGCATATCATCCTCAAACAGATGGCCAAACTAAAAGGTTAAACCAATGTTTGGAGGCATTTCTTCGGTACCTTTGTTCATTCATGCCCCCAAGCAATTGAGTAAATGGTCATATGTAGAATTCTGGTATAACCCATCATCCCAACTGCTCTGGGGAAATCTTCATTTGAAGTCTTGTATGGCCATTCACCTAGATATTTTGGGATAGCCAAGCTGGAGTTATGTAATGTGCCAGACTTGGAATAGTGGCCGAAGGAAAGGGAGTTGCTATCTGAATTAATGAAACATTAGTTAGCCCGTGCTCAACAAAGAATGAAGGGCCTATTTGGAACACAGGAATACAAAACAGAGGAAAGGAAAAACGCAGGAATATGATGTAGGTGTTGTGAGAAAATAGAGGAATGGAAAAACATAGGAAAAAAAACGCAGGAACATGATGTAGGTGTTTGGAACGCAGGAATTAGAGTTATAGGAATATTTGAATAGTAGTGTAGCTTCACTTGCGTTAGCTGGAATGTTTGGATCATCGACATCGACAACCTGTAGGGACGCTCCCTTCTTTTTGACACGCAGTGATTGCCTCGGACAAACGCAAAGGAAAGAAAACCAAGAGATCTAGGTAGATTTTTTATTTCCCGTGAAACGAAAGCATCCAACTACAGTGAAACAGAGGAAAGGAATTGATAGTTCCTGCGTTCCAAACGCTCAAGTTCACTTCCTTTCCTTTGTTTTTCAGATTCCTACGATTTTCCATCAAAAATCCAAGTTCCAAACACCCCGAAATCTGAAGCAGACAAGCATCACACTGAATGGGAATTCAATGAAGGTGATTCAGTGTTTCTTAAACTGCAAGCCTACATTCAGTCATTAGTGGCTGCAACGACAAATCAGAAGCTATCCTTTCGCTACTATGGTCCATTCAAGATCTTAAAGTGTGTTGGCAATGTGGCATACAAGTTAGACTTGCCAGGTCACTCCCATACTCATCTTGTTGTCCATATATCACAGTTTAAGAAGTTTATACCACCATCAGAGATGATCTTTGAAGATCTCTCTTCAGTCTGTTCTGGACCCGTAGTATGTCACCCAACCCATATTCATTTGGTGGCAAGATTTGCTGGATGATATGGCTACCTGGGAGGACATTCTTGAAGTTTACAGCTTGAGGACAAGATGTCTTTCAAGACCGGGGAGTGTTATGGGCCGATGGCCTGGTTACTAGTATGGACCTTAGTGGGCGTATTGTTAGCATGCTGGTTGTGAGCAATCGGTGGAATATAAACCGAGTCGCCGCGAGTTAAAGAGTTTTTTTTTGACGAGAGAGTTAGAGAGGTTAATGAAGAACAAACTCATTTCCCCGGTAATCGCCTCTATAACGGTTGTTACTGAAGCTCCTCCTCATGGATTCTACTGTGTTTCGTGTGTTCTATCCTAGATTAATGCTCTTCCCTGTCCAAATTCTATTCTAGTTATCCCGATTCCTAACATTCGGGCCCTCCAGTTCAGTCCAAAAAAAAAAAAAAAAAAAAAAAAAAAAAAATCAGCATCCCTATAATAATAGTCATTGAAGTTATACTGTTCTCTAGAATCTAGAAATGTATATACATGATCTGCCTCAATGAATGTATACTCAAAGTAACTGCCAATTGACATCTGAAAATTACTCACTTTTGCCAACTATGTAAGAGAATATAAAATAACCTTCCTAAATTTGTATATAAATTACATATCTCTAGCATTATGATTCTGAATTACCTATCTTATGATGGGTTAGATCCCCTACTGTGACTTTATTAAAATTAAGTAAAAAGTCTCAAGGCTAATCTCATGATACAAAGGTTACAAAGAAAATAGAAAACATAATTGGGCGCTAGGGATTTCCATATGCACCGAGTAACCTATATAATTGGTTTTCAGTGGTCGTTCCCCCTACAGGTATTCTAGCCACGAATCAATGCTAGGATGAAAAGTAACCTATATATTTGGTTTTCAGTTAACCACATGTACAGTTACAAAATATAATATGAAGTAACACATTTAATTTGTATTTAAACTTCTTAGATACACTTGTAACAAAAATGAAGCAAAATACCCCTCAAATAACCATCTAAATATCAGATATTGTGAAAACATAATTCAAATTCAATAACCATATCTATGTCATATATGTTTATATTACTAAATTCAATTAGAAATAGGCACAATGCTATGTGCAAACATATATATAGATCAAGTAAGGACGCATAAATGAAAAAAAATATTTAATTTAGTTGTTTTTGGAGCATGGAAAAACCTTTCTCTAACAAACTATTTACCAACCAATGACATTCACAGTTCACTTTAAATTACATTATTACTAAATTAACAATAAACTTTGCAAGTTGTTAGTTTAGTAACATTATGCATTTTGATGAAAATTTAGTATCATATCAATCCTACTAATTTAATTTATGCACTTCATATGCTGGAGGTGTGTACCCGGGTACCTATGTTCAAATGGAAAGTTAGGGGCACGGTTAGCCCGGCTGGCTGACATGCCCTCACTACCTCGCTTGTCTCTACTAAACTCTTAGGGCTCTGTTTGTTTAGCCAGATTTTTGCGGGATTCAATCCACATCATCAAAGCTTATATAAATTAGCCTAGTACTTGCAAAAATTGCACGTGTGTTACAAAGGGAATGAAGGTATAGCGTTGGAAAGTTAGGGGCAACATTAGCCTGGCTGACATGCCCTCATGGCCTCACCTGTCCCTACTAAACTAGCCAGATTTTTGCATGGGATTCAATCCATGTCATCTAAGCTTATATAAATTAACCTAACCGAACCACATACCTTAGTGGGACAGGACGAGACGAGTTCCTGCCTTGGCCTATTGGGCGCTAGGGATTTCAATGCACCAGCCTCAGGTTCGACGTTGAAGTATGGTGCCCTTTCTTTGCATCCAAGGTGCCCAAGGACCAAGACTGCCCTTCCTTAGTGGACCAGGACTGACGTCACCTCGGTCCTCAGGTTGGTCAAACTTGAGAAGTTTTAACTCTCCAGCATTATAGGAAATGACTTACAATTTGAAATGGAGAAAGTAACTAGCATAGTTTGGTTCACAGCGACCACTGACATGCCATATTTCCAACAAATTTACATTGACGAAAGAATGTGAAGCACCTGAATTAATTAGCCCATACGTGCACTTATCCTTTTTTTTTTTAATGTTCGCCAGGTATTTCATTGTAATTGATAATATTAGCGACAAATCATATTGGGACAAAATCAAGGATGCATTCCCTAACAATAAGTGTGGAAGTCGGATATTAGTTACAACAACCATTACATCTATAGCTCGATTATGTTGCTCTAATTCTGATGAGCTTGTGCACGAGATGGAACCTCTGAGTAAGTCAGATTCAGAAAGTCTGCTTCTGACAAAAGCAATTGGCACGGATGATCATCTGCCAAGGAATGTGAAGCTATTCTGTGATGAAATCTTGAAGAGATGCGAAGGTATACCAGTGTTCATAACTGGTATGGCTGACTGGTTAAAAGAACAACTGAAGCAACAGGAGGTGCACAAGCAGAGCTCTGCATTGTCTTGTGTGGATGAAGTCCCGAAGTTATTGAAACAGTTTGAAGAAGCACTATCACCTACTTACAATGATCTTCCTTATCAGTCCAAGTTATTGTTGCTATACATGGCCACCATATTTCCACACGGCTACCTATTTGAAAAAGATTGCCTCATCAGGAAATGGCTATCACATGAAGAATTGACCCTTAATCTGGAAATTGGGTTCAAAGACGAAGAAGCAGAGGAATATTTCTCGCAACTAGTTGATAGGAATATCATTACTCCTGTGCCAGCCAACCGGAGACATAATGATATTCCTGATGAAGCTCAGGCCTGCCAATGGAAAATCAGTTATTATATGTCACAGTTCCTTGCCACCATCTCAGCAGACAAGGGTTTTGCTTTTACCAGTGGCACGTTCACCTCAACAGCAGCACCAGAAGCAAGAAATAGTCACATGATACAGGCACCACGGAGGCTAGCTCTCCACCATGCCAATCCAGAGCTGTCAGCAATGCTCCAAACAATGGATCTGTCTCAAACTCGGTTGCTAGTCGTGTCTGGTGCAGTGGACCAAATTCCTCTCGACAAGTTCCTCTATCTGGTGGTCCTGGACCTCGAAGGTTGGGAGAATTTGAAGGATGAAGACATGCTGCAAATATGTAGCAGCAAAATGTGCCTGTTGCTGCATCTAAGCATTAGGAACACTCCAGTCATGAAGCTCCCAATGCAGATTAAAGAGCTGTGCAGTCTAAGGACTCTAGATGCAAGTCACACAGAGATAAGTGAGCTCCCCACAGAGATTAAAGACCTGGGTAATCTAAGGACTTTAGACGTAAGTTACACACAGATAAGTGAGCTCCCCACACAGATTAAGGAGCTGAGTAATCTAAGTACTTTAGATGTTAGTCACACACATATAAGTAAGCTCCCTCCAGAAGTGTACATGTTAAAAAAATTACGGAGGTTGGACATAAGAAATACAAGGCAGATACCACAGTATAGGCTTGATACAAGGCGTTTGAAGCATATTCTTGTTGATGGTGACACAGCAGTAAAAATACCGGAGAGGATGAAACTTTCTGACTATCTGAAGACACTTACAACTATTGATTCAAGTGAACATCCCGCAAGCTTAGTGAAGGATCTCGGTGCTCTAATCAACTTGAGGGTACTTGGGATAAAATGGTCTTCTCACCAGTGCACTGACGATGACTACTGTGAAGCATTACGGTCATCCATCACAAAGTGGAAGAAGCTCAAGTCTCTGACCATTCACTGTGGACTCGGCTGCTGCATGGATTTCCTGAGCTCCTTTTCTGATCCTCCTAATGGGCTTGAAAAGTTCAAGGTGACAGCAGGAACTTTCACAAGGGTTCCCGAATGGATCTACAAGCTCAGCGCTCTGTCTTTCGTGGAAATGACTGTCTGCAAACTAGGGACAGATGACCTGAAGAAACTTGGAGGCTTACCCAGATTGCATTGCCTTGTACTTGTTTTGGCTTTCATTCCCATGGAGGAGATAGTGATTGGAAGTGAGGGGTTCCATTGGCTTTTAGTTTGTCCGTCGATTGTGCAATGCCATGGCTCAGTTTCAGAGAAGGAGCTATGGGGAGGCTTGAATGCCTTGAACTGAAAGTCTGCTCAGGCCCAGCAAGTCAACAGAGCGCTGTTCCATCAGGTATCGTCAACCTCCGAAGCCTCACCGAAGTAGCTGTCAATTACAACCAAGAATGGTGCGGCAGTAGCACCACCGTCATCAAGACCGTTGAAGCCGTGAGAAAGGAGGCTGCGCAACATTGCAACCCGATCAACCTCATCATCAATGGCACCACACATGATGTTCAGCAAATTGATGAGAAACTGTGGAGGCAAGTAAGTGTAATTCAGAGTGAAGTCTAAGGAGAGGACACCCTCCAAGCCAAGAAGGCCGGCTGTGCTGACAAGGTAGAAACTCCTAGTTACATTGCTACTCACTATTGTTACAGTCCTATTACTGCCGTTTGACACATGCTGTGTTTTGTACAGATTTCGTGCCTGTTGCAATTGGGTCTTCCGGTGATGGATGCTGAACTTGTGATGCCCCGTTGCCCCGCGTCCCATTACTTACTACTACTATACTACAAACAAGTATATACTACTACTACTACTATGTTCGTCCAAGATTGCCAAATGTGTATTGGTTCCTCCGTGTACTCTCTGCCCCTTGCACTGTGGTTTACACCTGTATTTATATTGGCTTTTGTTAAGTTGCAAGGCCTGTGTGGAAAATTAGAAGCTTCTTCAAATTCCTCCGGAAGTTGGACTGATCCACACAGGACCGGCCCAACAAGACTGTTGTTTATGTGTGTTCTTGATTCAGTCTCAAATGGATTTGTGTGTGTGTAAGACTTTGACATTATGTAAAAATGCAAAACATGGTGTTATCTTATCATCTTATTTAACAATGTAGTTTGGTCTTCAGTGAGACTCACTGAAGGAAGTGTTAACTTCTGCGGCTCTGTCATACTGTACTACTACAACTGTTCCATTACATACTACGGAGTAGTTGATGCTGTGTTGCTGTACTATAGAGCATTAATTAATTAAAACTAAACTACTGTATTAGCGACGAGAGGCCTCAGAGACAGGATGCTAACCTTGCAGACGGGGACGCTGCTCTGGTCTGTTTCCCTTGAGGCTGACCGCACCACGGTACTGGAAGATATACTCCAATATTGATTTACCGTTTTTAGAGCTGCACCGTGCTATTAGGACAAGGACGCAATGGCTCAGTTCCCTTGAAGTCTGGCGTCTGCGCGTTGCCCCGCTAAAACGCTGCCACTGGCCCCATCATGCGCGCGTGAAAGAAATGAGAGAGGGGAGAGAATCAGCGGTGGGGCCCATTAGTTAAAGTAACTAAAAATTGTTATAACTCACAAATTAAAAAGACCAAATTAAATTCGATTACACCACTAAATTCGTTTCAATAAATCCTTCAAAACTAGATGTCACATGAATATATTTAGATAAAATTATAAGTGGGCCCCACTAATGGTAGTTAGGATAGAGAATGATATAAAGTATGGACGAGTGCAGGGAAACCGTATATAAAGGAGAGAATATCGATGACTAGGGACGGAATATTCCTTTTTAGAGGATGAATTTAAAGTTTTAGGAGTGCAAATAGCCCGATGCCCGCGGGTCGAGCGCCGACTCCTCCATCTCTGCACTCACCAACGGTATCCAGTGAAAACGCACCCAAACATTCACGGGCGAAATCGAGTGCAATCGTGAGGGGAACAGCAACTCACGCCATCGGGACCGGGGCGATGCCACCGACGGGACGGCGGGGCGCCATCCATGGAGTTGTTCACGTGGACCGTGGCCGACACGGCGAGGTCATCTCCGACGGCGGGTCGACGGGACTCATGGCGGCCGGAACAGTGGTGGTGATGGTCGGCGGCGCCGCCGTGTCGGAGGTAGAGAAGGGGATCCAGAAGCGTGGGCCAATGGAAACAAGTGTTGGGAAGCAGATATTGGGCCTTGGGCCTGGTGGTGTTATTGGGCTTTGGTTTTGAGTTGAGGCCTTTCTCCAGGAGTCGAGATGGCCCAATGCTCAAATAGTAGTTTCGTTGATCCAGCTCTACTACACAACTTATAAAATCCCTCTCCTCTCAAAAAAAAAAAAAAAAACTTCTCCCTCAAAAAAAAAAAAAAATACACAACTTATAAAACCTTCACTTAAAAAAAAACATGCACACGCGCGCGCGCAACACACGCACACAGAGACACAACTTATATAATGTAGTGTAGCTAAGTAATACATATAAAAGCTGCAGCCTCACGTGCATAGACTAACTTTTCAGATTTGACACATGCTGTGCTGGCAAGGTAGAAACTCGTACTTAGGCTATCTCCAACAGCATATGCATAATTTTGAGACCCATTGAATGGTATGAGTAACGCATGCTGGAATGGATAACCTCCAAAATTTCTCCTTCTCTCACTAGCTCGCGAAATAGCGAAACGGACTGGCGCCGCAGCAGCTCCGCCGCGCAAGGCCATGCGCCGCCGCCACGCTGACGCCGCCGCGGGCAGATGCCCGCTTCGCCGCCGCTTGAAGCGCCGCAGAAAGACGCTGACGCCCGCCGTGGACGCTGGCGCCGCCACGGGCGGACGCCCGTCCCCTTTCTTTGCCCGCTGCCAAAGCCGCTTTCTAGCCCTTCGCACCTCCGTGCGCTCCTCGCAGCTTCGCCCTTGGCCTCCAGCGCCCCGGCTAGCCTAGCCAAGCTCGCACCTCCACGCCCGGTGAGCTCGCCCCTAGCCTGAGCGACCCGGTGAGTTTCGCCTCCGCGCCGGCCTCCTCCACGGGCGGCGATGTCGACGGCGCCCAGCGCGTGGCGGACGAGGTCCCGTCCACCGCGCCGACCGGGGGCGACGCGTCGACCATCTCAGCGCACCACCGCCACACGCGCCGCCGCCAGCGCCAGACGACGACAAGGCCGCCGGGGCCACCGGGCGACGGGCGTGACTGGTGTACAACCAGATCGCGCCGTTCCGCAGGCTATCGGGACGCTGCGGAACCATCGCCACCGGCCCCCGCCGCACCTCCGGCGCTCCTAACCAAGCTCGTCAACGCCCACGACGTCGCCGCGCCCATGGTCTCCTTCCCTCCCTCCGGCGTGCAGGTGAGAGGCAAGCGGGCCACCACTGGATGTTTGCATTGGCAGGAGAGAGACGACGTATTATTGCCAATCCATTGGGAGAGTGCCCAAAATGCGGTGGCTGTTTGCATCATCCGCTGGAGAGTGTTTTAAGTAGGCACACGCACCGTAGCGGATGCATTTTTGGAGTTTGCTCTCTTGTTGGAGACCGATTTTACGCACATTGTTACTCATATTGTTACGTTGACGCGTACATGCTGTGTTATGTACATCTGTTTCCTGCGCGATGAATGCTGAAGTGTGATGCCCCATTGCCACGCGTCCTAAGCATGCATCTCGTCTGCCAGCGCCGTTGGAGAAATCAATAATATATAAAAATGGAAGCAGCACTGCCATGGGGCAGTTGTTGGCTCTCCATCCGTGTGTGTGTGTGTGTTTAGGATTGAAGCAATGTTTCAGAATGATGTGAATATCGTTCCCTAGCACTCTGTTTCCTGCGCCTGTTGGCTACTCATAACTCATTCAGCACTTGGGATCCCCACTTTTAGGGCTTGTTTGGATGAGGACTGACTTTTTGCCCGGATCGATGGCGGATCGGACTACGCCCGAGCGGTGTTTGGTTGAAGCCCCGAGAACCCGACCGCCTGAGCAAAGTGCAAATGAGCGCCCAGCGTAAGGAATTTGAGCGCTTGGGCTCCGACGGAGGTGCCCCGCTATAATCACCGCGGATGTATGGTCCGATAAAAAGAGAACCAAAGTCATGTCATCAAGAGTAGTACCTTTGGTCTACTTTATGTATATTTTGTTTTTTTTCTTCCTTCATTCACTTGCTTCTGTATAGCTAATAGTACACGTTGAAATTGGTATTAGTACCGTGTAGTATTAAGTTAATTTCAAATATTTTATTATTATTATTATTATTATTAAATTAATTAATTAATTGAGAAATATATATATATATGGGTTTTATTTATTTATCTATCTATACCTAATAATAAAGACGAAATTTCTGCCAATCTGCCGCAGATTAATCCGTCCGCCCGTCCATCCGCCCGTCCGCGTGTCCCTATCCCTTCAGCCTAATCACGCGTCCGCCCGCCGCCTTTGCCAAAACTATCCGCCTCTGTTTTCCGGTGTCCTCCGATGCGTAACAGTCCACACCAAAATAAATTGGTTTTCCTCCTGTCCCCAAAGGAAAGATTACGAGAGATCAGAGAACCGAATCAAGATATCACGATTTAAGTCCAAATAGAGTACAATACCAAATCAAGGCCATCATATATACTCCAGATTGAAGCCAACCACCATGTAAGGAAAAAAAAATAGAGCACAAACGCCCAAGGCCTTACCTGACGTCGATGTTGTCGGTCTCCTCATGGCCTGGTTGCTGCATCTCCAAACCCGCTGCTCACCAAGATTTGGCCGGCCTCCTCGTCGTGGAGTCTGTGGCCGCTGTCCGGTCCAACGAGATCCATCCTAGCACTGCCGGCGCGAGAACCGAAGCCGGCTGCAGGATCGCAGGCCCCTCGCGAACCGCCGGGAATGCGCCCTCGCCAACTGCCGCCGGGGCCGTGGCCCGAGATCCATCGCTGCCAGAGGAGGTAACCCGGCCCGAGCCCTCGCAATCTTCTGGGACGCGTCCTCGCCAGGCGCTCTGCCAGGGATGTGGTCTCGCAAGCCGCACGAGCGGCAAGGAGCGGCAAGGGATGCTCGAGCGGCCGTCTGAGAGGATAAGGTGAAGTCTTGTGGCGCTTTGCCTGCTTGGTGGTGGTGGGCTGCATACGAGAAATAAAAACATGGAGAGAAAGAAGAAAATATAACAATGCACATGACAATGATCATTACTACACTTTGATTAAAATAAAATATGTAGAGGGAGAAAATAAAATTAGTTAGGTATACGCTAATCGAATTCGTTACTACACTTGATTAGTTATTTTTAATAAACGTAAAATCCATAACAATGCATAGGTGTACTAGCTTTTCTTTTCTAACTAAAGTAAAAGTTGTTTACATTATCTAATGTTTTTAAAGCCTGTACCATTAAAGCAATGCGACCAAAAAATTTTGAGAGATTCAAAAATAAAATAAAATTTTAAGATCAACAGACAAACATGATATAATAATTAATCTATGAGATTCTCATATTAGTGCGTTAGAACGTGTGTCAAGACATGATATAAAGTCCGGTTAAACCATGTTGTAACACAAAACATGATCGCTGATTTTTTTCAAACTACAAATAATCTAGTTATATTATCCTAAACCCCAAGGCAACGACGGGCATTTTTTACTAGTACCTACTATTAAAACGTGAAAATTTTCTGTCAATTTTTTTTTTCACCTCACCTTTTCTTCCGCCTCTCCCTCTCAGTTCTTTCTATGTCTGCCTTAACCCACGTGGAAATTTCTGCCGGTTCCAGCTAGGACTGTGTCTCTTTTTTTTCTGCGTGACCTGTGGCTAAGCCTTTCGTAGCGTACAAGATACTGTGCTAGGGGGGTGGAAGAGAATAAGGCAACGAGTCAAATCAAAATAGAATTGCAAACTGAATCCAAATCGAAGGAGCGCAAGATTTTTCTTTTTAACAAGTGAAGGAAGAAAAAATTAGCAAGTCAAATAAAAAGCAATTACAAATTGAATCCAAATCGGAGGAGCACAGGATTTTTCTTTGTATTTTCCTTTGTTTCATACTATATGATAGCAAGTCCTCCTTGCTTTGCAGTCCCCAAATCTAATAGAAATCAAATCCAACAGCGCATAGATTGAACAAAAAGTAGCAAGCTATCGATGCCCTTGACGAGGATGACAAGACGGGAGATCTTCCAAGAAGTGCTGGAGAGGACCGAGGACACCGGGCCGTCGGCGTGGGGCATCCCCCAGCCACCACCGTCATGTCCATGCAAGGTACCAGACTGCCAGACCCGCCCGATTGTCAATGAGCTGAACTGCTGTGGGCGGAGGCCGAAGTTGGGGTGGAGAGACACGGAGATTCAAATCAGCAAGATTTGGGACAATCTCCGTCACGACCCGTCGGATCAGGGAGGCTCACCATGAAGAGGGAATTGTGTGTGTGTGTGTAGACGGGGGGGGGGGAGGGGGAGGGTGGGTTGGCGTGCTAGAGGTGGGCCGGCCCAAAGAAAGGCCCACCCCGGCCCTTCCCTTCCTTCGTTTTTCGTTTTCCACGCCGTCTTCTTCTCCTCCTCCAACCCTAACCCTAGCGCATCCATGGTCGCCGCCCAAGCTCGAGCCCGAACTCCGCCATGGTGCCCCCCGCCCCGACCGCGCCAAACCACCCCACCACGGCCAACCGCAGACCTGCTTCGCCGACGACCATGCCGACCACTGGCCTGCCGACCTCCCCGACCGGCCATTCTATAGCTTGGCCACGAGGAGGTCGCTAAAGTCGATCCCCGCTTGTCGGCCGCCGCCGCCGCCTCCGCCTTCGCCCTCCGTGTCGCCGCCCCTCCGGCTGCGCCTCTCCTCGCTCCGCTCCGCCGAGGCCTCCGCTGGCCCGGCAGGCCGTGGCTGGCGGGCCTTTGGGGCCCGCCCACCAAAGGGTGGGGTCGCGCCATTGGCGCCGACCGTCACAGATAACATCGCCGAGCGGTGGCCCGGAGTGCCCCGCCAGATGACGCCATGACGAAGGCGCCCAAGCCGCGAGATTGAGCTTCTCGCGCGGAAGTTCCCACGTATTGCACCGAGCACCAGCTTGATGCTGCTTGACGAACGCGTGCATCCTCGCCCAGTCGGCTTCGGGCGAGTGGGTCCACACTAGTGCTGCATCCACCCGCTGTCGTTGTTGCCTATTTTAGGAGACTGAAATTTTAGATAACATGGCAATGGAGGCCGACATGATCGATGAGTATATGGATATCTGTGTTGAGATATACCAACAAGTAGCCCAGGCAGCAAGCGAAGTAGCTCTTTAGTTAAACAAATGATTGCAAATTTTGACTCCATCTGTTAATCAGATGGGGACGATGCACGCACCCTGGTAGCCCAGTCATTGCTGGCTTCTTTATCTGCCTGCTATTTTGGACTACAAAGTTGGCTCCCCTTTCAAGATTGAAAACATATTGCTCAAGGAAAGAGAAATCCCAGAAGCTTGCATTGGAGCACTCTCAAAGTGGTTATTGCTCAAGATCAAAGCTCCAAAACCCGTGCATCAATACCTCAGTTCGTATTCACAAATTTGCAAAGTACCAGCTATTTAGTACAAAATTGAGTACTGTTTTCTACAAATGACATATTAGAAAGTGTTTTGTACTTTTGTTCCATCCTTTTATCAGAATGCAGTTTGTTGTCCGCGAATTTTTCACCATATACATGATTTGCAGCATATATATTTAGCACTGAAAATTAGGGGGATTGGTGAGGGAATGTCCCAGCTTACTTGAGCATTGTGTCTAATTTGGAGAGATTGTTGTCTCTCTCTCTCTCTCTCTCTTTAACATATTATTCACCAGAAGCAATGCACGGGCATATTTCCTAGTTATTAATTAATTGAGATTATATAAACAAGAAAACATATTCCCTCTCTTTATTAAACTTCTCAGTGCACAGGCTTCCAACCAAACGGACTATCTCTACTTGCCCGCCGTCGGCAGATTCCATTAAATTTTCAGGCAACTCTCGCAGCAACACTTTTGCCGAGGCAAGTCATCATCCGGTCACCAACCAAACAGGCCCTTAGTTTAGTAGAATCTGATCTTATGGACATGTGCAAACTGCGACATATGTTGATGCGAGCAGCCAGCAAGCAAGAGCAACATGAGGACCTGGAAACCGCATGCTGGCCTGCTGCTTGGCCGAAAGGTGTAGTCTTGAGCTGACGATGAGATGCCATGCATTGTTCTCGGTTCAGGGCTATGATATGGTTGCACAAAAAGGAACAGAGTATTGAGGCCAACCAAGTAATGATACATACCTTGTTGAGCTGAAGTTTGTCGGCCAAATCTTTCCGACAAAATTACATCACTATCTGCCAAAGCACTGTCACGATCTGGCTGGAGATCGGACAGGTTCTAGACAGAATTCGGGGTAGGAAAGAGCAGCAAGGACTGCTGGACTGGGAATCAGAAGAACAGAGTTTAGAGTTCAGAGAACAGAGTCTATAGAGGGAGCTTTCAATTCAGGTTCAGTTATTCAGAGTTATCGAATCGACACGGTTAAACAGGGTTCAGAGAACGCGAGCTAACCGGCCGCCAGACAACCCAACTACCAACCCTGGGCCCACAACTGAGGCCCCACCTATAAGCCACTCTGTAGAATGGCTTCACACTTCTATTGTCGGACGGCTGACAGTCTTCCGGACATGCTTCCGTGATCTTGACAGGCGCCAACAGGTAAGGGGCATGATCGATGCCGATGGATGGACGCCATGCAACAGAAAGCATGGAGGACCTAATTATGTGCCATTTTAGAGTGCTGGCCGCTGGCAAGTTGGCAGTTGCACACGCTGACACGCCTAAGGTCCAACTAAGTTAAGTTGCCGCTCACCGTTGGGGACACCACAAAATGCAGTGCACCTGGCCCACTAATCTTCCACCGGCAACATTGCTTTTGCGCCAATAGTCGATCTTTTTCTTCCAACTCCAAAACCAGGCATTTTAGACCTCCTTGGTTGGCTATGAAATTTTGCCATAACAAAGATATATTTGGCAAGAAAAATTGATGAAAACAGATTAGGAGAAATATTTGCAGTAGATTTGGTATATCAATTGTTAGATATTGTCAAATTTTGGCACTGAACCAAATGGCTATCAAAGTATTGGCCTGCCTAACCTCAACAACTAAATTTTAGCCATCGACCAATGAGGATCATTATTATCCTTAATAAACTCTAAAAACCATTCAAACTACATTCGTCCTGGATTAGAGTGGTCTTAAATGTAGTTATTTCTTTTTTATATTGAATAAAACATTCATTAGAAATTTGGCAAACCTTTTTAAAACTATAGATAAATGTGTCTAGGATTTTATTTTAAATGCTTTAAAAAAAACTAGTAGTAGTTTTCACTTGAGGACTTTCTCCAGGAGTCGAGGGGGCCCAATGCTCTAGTAGTAGTTTTGTTGATTCAGCTCTACTTTACACAACTTATAAAACCTTCCTCAAAAAAAAAAAAACAGAGAGAGAGACCGTAATACTTCCTCTGTTCCAAATTGTAGGTAGATGTATTTTTTTGCTATGCATCTAGACATAGTTTATAACTAGGTGTAAAGCAAAAGCAATGTATTTAGAAAAGCCAACATGAACTATAATTTAGAACGGAGGGAGTGTATAAAAGCTCCAGCCCCTGGTGCATAGACTTCTTTTGTTTTACGCATGTACACATTTGACACATGCTGTGCTGACAAGGCGCCGCCCATCGCCACTCCTCCTCGGCCACGCCGCCGCCACCTCCCCGCCGCCGCACCACCCCTCCGACCCTGCCCCAGTGTCGATGTTCGATCTTGACGCGAGCAGCACGACACGGGTGGTGGAGCGGCGAGTGTGGAGGTTCCAGGGGCGCACGGGGCTGTGAGGCCACGACGCCGAGGGAGGACAACGCCGGGTACGGTACGGGTGTGCGGCTGCTTCTTCTCCTTGTACATTAACGGCGTCTCGGGATGTGGTAGTAAGGGGGACGACGGATCGCGGCGCGCCCGCCCTTGGATCAGTGGAGGAGGCGGTGTGCGCCCGAAGCCGAAGGCCAGCAAAGGCGATGCCGTGGAGGCGGTTGCGATTGGCCGGGCCGAGGATGGGGTTGGTATCGGGTTGGGGATGGGGATGTCATGGCGGGGAAGCAGTCCTCCTCGCCTGATGCGTGGCACGACCTGGATAAAATGGCCGTGAGCATAGGAAAACGGCCCACGGGCTGTGCCTTGGACCAATGGTGAGGCATGAGCACGCCTCAGGCATGGCCCGACAGGCATGCCCAATGTGTGTTTATAGGAATGAAACAAGCTGCAGCTTTGCTTCTAGCCCATGTTTCAGAATGATGTGTATATCGTTCCCTGGCACTCGTTGGCGTCGCTTGCTTGCTGCGCAAAACTCATGTGCCCGTTGTTTGTCTGTCGGTTACTCATAACTCATTCAACACTTTTTTTTTTTCCTAAAAACGGACTTCACCCATACTTCATTAAGAGAAAAGGCCAAAGATAGGCCGGAGCACTCATACAAGGGGCTCAATAAGTAATCCTAGGATTACCAAATGAGCCCCAAACACACAAAACAAACATCAAGAATACATGGGGAGAGAGAAAGAGGACCCAACACTAATGTCCTAACCGACTAGACCTGAGAAATCAACACAAAAGTTACCTGTTCAGAAGACGAAGCCGCGGTGGCAAAGCATCCCCAGAAGGAACCGTGGGCACTCCAACAACGACCAGGTAGTCGCCGTGAGCCGAAAGCAAGATAACGAGCTCGAGCATCGGCACTCCAACAACGGCTAGGAAGCCGCCGCGAGCCAAGCGAGAAAGTAATGGCACTCCAACAGCGACCAAGAAGTCGTTGCGAGCCGAAAGTGAGCTCGAGCATCGGCACTCCAACAACCGTCAGGCGCTGTGAGCCGAGCGAGATAAGGCCATCCGCACTCCAACCGCGACCACGTAGCCGCTGTGAGCCGAGGAAGCGACTGAGGCAGCAACGACATGGATATATGCAAGCTGCGACATGTTGACGTGACCAGCCAGCAAGTAAGAGCAACGTGAGGACCTGGAAACCGAAGGCTGGCCTGCTGAAATACGTGTCTGTGTAGCCTTGAGCTGATGACGAGATGCCATGCATTGTTCTCGGTTCAGGGCTATGGTATGATTGCACAACAAGGAACAGAGTATTGAGGCCAATAACGAAGTAATGAGACCTTGATAAGCTGAAGTTTGTCGGCCAAATCTTTCCGACAAAATTACATCCCTATCCGCCAGGGCGCTGTCATGATCTCGCTGGAGATCGGATAGGTTCTGGACAGAATTCGGGGTAGGGAAGAACAACAAGGACTGGGAATCAGAAGAACAGAGTTTGTGGGGCACAGAGAACAGAGTCTAGAGGGAAGTTTCAATTCAGGTATTCAGAGTTATCGAATCAACACAGAGAACGCGAGCCAATTGGGCCGCCAGGCAAAAAAAAACCCCTGGGCCCACCTATCAGCCACTCTGTGGAACAGCTGCCTTCGCCCGCACTTCTATTGTCGGACGGCTGACAGTCTTGAGGACATGTTTCCTTCCTCTTGGTGATCTTTTTTCTTCCAACTCCAAAACTAGGCATTTTAGACCTGCTTGGTTGGCTATGAAAGTGTGCCATAACAAAGATTTGGCAGGAAAAAAAATGTGAAAAAAATAGGACAAATATTTGCCGAAGATTTGGTAATATCAATTGTTAGATATTGTCAAATTTTGGCACCAAAACCAAGTGGCTATCAAAGTATTGGCCTGCCTAACCCTTGACAACTAAATTTTAGCCATCGACCAATGAGGCAATGAGGATCATTATTATACCTAATAAACTCTAAAAAACCGTTCAAACTAAATTCCTCCTGCGTTTTATATTGGTTTTAAAATTTGAATAAAACATTCATTACAAATTTGGTAAACCTTTTAAAAATCATAGATAAATGTGTCTAGGATTTTATTTTAAATGCATTCAAAAAAATATAGATAGTTTATCGAAGTTTCGCTAGGCGACGCCTAAGGCGCGACTAGGCGCTAGTCGAGGATGTTTGCCTGGGGGTAGGCGGACACCTAGGGCGGCGTAAAGCTCGCCGGGCGGCACCGGTGGGGGTAGAGGAGCCGGCGAAGGTTGCTGGTGGGGGAGGAGGAGCTGTGAACGGGTGCGGGAGAGAGCTGTGCTGCTGGATCCATTGTCGGGTCACCTCGTCTACACTCCTTTGCTTGTCCTGTAGCGGCCCTCTACTGGGGAGGGAGAAGAGAGAGAGGAAGGTCGCAGGAAGGGGAGACAAGATGCACTGCTCCAGCTGCAGATGAGATGTGGACATGCAATGTCCGCTCCAATTTTTAAAAATTCATGTAAATTTTTTTGCTATCATTTCCTTTTACAGATTTCTTACATTCTAGTCCATGGAACTTCTATTTTTCACAAGATAACATTAGGTGTACTTTTATTTCACATTTCACTTCTCATACCCTCATCTCTGATAATTAATATTGGTGATTAATTCAATAATTAGTCAACTACATCGACACCCTCCAGAAAATGCCTTGAAACGCCTAGGCTCGCTTTAGGCTCTAGGTTGTGGGTCGTCGCCTAGAACCCGCCTAGCGCCTAGCGGAACTTTGTACAGTTGATAACATGCCAAATACAAACAAAATATCTAGAGCACGTGAAACCATATTTAGGAACTCCAAAAAAATAGGTTTATCTCTACTATAATGGCACACTTCTTTCTACTAGTATAATGCCCGTGCTAACGCTATGGCTTCATTTCATCGGTGCACTTGAAAACAATATTTTTTTTTTCATATTTCAAACTTCAGACAGTTTACAATCTGCTCAAGACCTTATCTGCCTCGCCTCTATGAGGTCGTGAGCGCCACGCCGCCCCAACCTCCCTGCCACGACCACTCATCGGTTCATCGATGGTGCAGGTAGCCATGTCGACACGATGGCCATCTCGTGCCATGCCGAGGTCATTGCTGATCCACGCCAACACCGCTGACCCGAAGCCATGCATCGCCTTGGTCCGCCCTCACTGAGCTCATCCTTGCTGCCTATGAAGCAAACCAAGACAAAAGGATTCAAGCAAATCATGTGGTCATTCTTGTACATAGAGTCCAATCAAGTAAATGCAACAACAAGAGTTATTGGCAATGCAGAAACTGAAAAACAACATGATATCATTGGGCAACATATATTATCCTTTTAAGTAATAATCTAATTTGGTCTACATGAACCTGCTAAAGAGGTACACATGAATATAACCAACGCTTTTAACAAAAGACAGCACTAACATTCACTCACACTTATTGCGAAGGAAAAACTATCTTACCATCTCCTGGCAATGTCAAAAACAAAAAAAAAAAAATGATCACACCTTGCTCCTGCAGAAGTTCCCATGGTAGAAATAACGTGTCTGAAATCTGAATCTGGTAATGCTTCTAAAAAGGTCCTTTGCGTGATCGCTGGAGGAAGGAAAAAATCAGTTCAAATCTGCATGAGTGAAAAAAAAAAAAAGGCAATAGCTCATAGTATTTTTTTAATCTTCCTGGATGTTTTTTGTGGATGAGTGTAGCAGGTGCCTTCATCTTCCTACATACTGTGTATGCAAGAGTCAAAGCTTTTTTAGAAATAATTGGTCTACAGCCACATATTGTACTTTCTAGTTTGATTCTGGATATTGCTACTACAATAAGTGCACCTGCATACTGATGACCCACTCATCAAGGAGAAAAACACATAACAGTCTCAAGCTCTATGGATAGTATATACAGATATACAATGACTTTAGCTTACAAATGCTCTATGTGTTGCCAGTGCTCCATGATAGAACAATTATAAGTTGCTGAAGTCAAAGCATTAAGACAATAGAAAATGCAAATTAATTAGAAGCTGTAAAGCCCAAAATAGGTTCCAGAAAAAGTTCTCAAGTTCAATATGTACAGATTCCTCTAAAATATAGTCGTTGTTCCCCTAAGGCCACAAGGTATTTTGTTCATTACCAAAAGAAAAGAACTTGCTTTTGGCATCTATATAATCCATTGCAGAAGAAAAGAAGATGCTATGCCCTCTGTTTGCTTCCAGGATTAGCAGTTATTATATCGGTTCAATCCTGTCACTAAATCACAGGTCCATGACCTGGGTATGGTTCATATATATTTATTCAATAGGTGAGGATAGAGTTCCTTACCTTTTCCAATTTTGATTTGATAGGTGCAGCGTGTCACAAAGGAAGTAAGCAAATCCTATGTTTAATACCCCCTATTCCTATCCAAAGATGAAATCAACGAGTGATGTACCAGCCAAGCAAATGCTATGTTTAATACCCCCTATTCCTATCCAAAGATGAAATCAACGAGTGATGTACCAGCCAAGCAAATGCTATGTTTAATACCCCCTATTCCTATCCAAAGATGAAATCAACGAGTAATGTACCAGCCTATTTAATAACCCAGAAGAAAATAACGTTTGAACTGATTGGGTCCTCACTGATTAGTAGGAAGGAAATTCAGAGCTATAATAATTTAAATGACGCGGTGACCAACTCTCTGAAAGCTTGTGTTTTTTCTACTTCACTTGCTGTCTGAGGCAATGGATCTGCACTTGGAAAGATTTCTTCTTAAAATGTATGCTGATCTTCAAACTTCGAGTTACCTGTAAAAGCTGAAAGAAATTCACAATTGCTTATGAGGCAATTAATGGCATCTACGACCACTCTATAATATGAATATCAACTCAAAAGCCGACAAAAGGTGAAAAACAAATTCTGAATTCATAACATGTTAGTTACTGCAAAAGAAAAGCTCACAGGTCAAAGTGTCAAACAGCTTACCTTGTCAAAAATAGGAAACTTTGCTTTCACACATTCAGTGTTGCCAGGCTCTTAACCAGCAAATTGAGATAAATTCATGTTGATAAACATATTTTTTATATTATTTCAGATAGGATTCTGCATGTGAACCCTATAGTCAAAGAACCAACCTTTCTTTTCCTTGAGCCGTGATAAAAGCAATAAAGAGAACATTCATCGAAATTTAAGTTAAATTTCTTTTGTCGTGGTCGTTTCCATGAGCCAGTTTTCACACAAAAAAAAAAAGAAACTACAGTTGCAAATGAAAATAATGTTTCAGAGTGTAGAACCAACTTATTGCCAATGATTTCAAGCAGCTTACTTTGGTATTTGTTCCCAAGAACCTAAAAACATAGGAATGTCTTAGACATGAGTAGTTTTCAAGCAATGTTATCAAGCAAAAAAATATTTATGTAGTCTGCGCCTAAGTGGAAATTTAATTTGTATCTTGGCAGTAGTTTTGGGATCAAGGAAGGACTTCATGGTGTTCCATAGTAGCCAAAAGGCCAGGCAATGTGTAGATGTGATGGCGCCTGCGAAGCACCAACCCTTGATGTTGTCCTTGTCCTTGCAGTCCCCTGACGAAACAGAAAATGAAGCAGGAGGGCCATGAGCACAGGCTTGCATGTTAGACAGAGTTCACAAACTCAGAAAGAGTGGTGTGGGTGTGGCTCTTACGTATGAAACCATCAGGGTGTGGATATACTGGAGCGGCGATGACTCCGAGTACCTAAACCTGTCGTCAGCCAAGGAGTGGAGGCTGTTCAGGCTGTTGCTGGCATAGGATGACAACAGGTCCTTCACCACCTCCGCAGCGTGACTGAGACAGCCCTATGAGAGCACGGGTTGACGGATGCCAGTCCTGCAGGCACGAACGGATCCTGCCGCTCACTACTTATGTCCCCCAGAGCCTAGAACAGAACCACCTGGAAATTCATTGTCAAATTTTAAGGTCACGGAGGAGTCATCTGCTATCTTGTGCAGCCATTACAGACCAATTCAACCATTAAAGAAGGGAAGGGGCCAATCTGACCTGGCATATCAGCAGGCCTGCTCTTGATGTGGTTAGATCAAAGGGGCTAAGCCAGGCAATCACTATCCTCTGATGAACAAATTATTGCCCCCAAGTCTGCTTTGTAAGCATTCTATCAAACACCTTGCAGGCTACAGCCATGCTGCACGCACTTCACCACGGCGTCATCGAGTCACCAGTGTTGATTGCTGCAACTTACCACGCCGGCGGCGACGCGTCCTGGCGTTCTAGCTGCGCGTCGGGCGGCGCCGCTACCACGCCAGCGTCCGACGGAATCGCGTCATCAAAGGCGGCGGGCCGCGGGTGGACCTCCAGGCGGTGGCTGGCCTCACACGCCAAGAGCGGCCGGACCTCCAGGCGGGCGGTTGGCGCCCTCAGCGGTGGCGGGGCCGCGGTGGACCTCCAGGCGGTGGCTGTCCTCACGACGCGCGGGCTGGTGTAGGAGCGGCGCTCTCCCGTGGCATCCTCGCCGGCGGCCGGTCTCACGACGCCAGTGGACCGGCAGCGCTCCCCGTGGGCGGCGTGGATGAGCGGGCGGGTGAAGGAGCGGCGGTGTGTGGCGATGGAGGCAGATTGGGCGTCGGGGAGTGTGCGGGACGAGGAGTCGGAGGGTCGCGCAGCGGGGGATTACGGGAGGGGAGAAGAAGGGTCGCGCGAAAATTGAGCGGGGGGATTAGGATGGTAGATGAGGTTTGATCCCAGCAATTTTGACCATTGGATATGGTGGGTGAGTGAGAGAGAAGAGGTTACAATAGATCTGGTCCATTCATTTCAAAAGTTGCTTAGTTGCGGGGTGCATTTTATTGGGTGCACTTAGGAAAGATAATGACCGTGGTGTACAGTTTGTTGTGTGGCTTTAGAAAAGTTTTTGTGGTGCACTATATGTAGTAGAGATAGAGATAAGAGATTTTTGGCACAAAGAACACCATCCATCGGATCTCACAACCAAGGGCTAGGATTCAAAGTTTGTGCAGAGGTCTTACATCTCTCACATCCGCCGCGCCCTCACACCGCTCCACTCGGCTCACGCACCAATCGACCAGGGTTCGATTCCTAGGTTTGTCTTTTTTTTCACCGGAAAAATAAACATCATTCTCTCCTCTGCACGAGATCAGCGGGGAGGTTTCTCTTTCCGTTCGCCTTCTATGCATGCGCCGGCCACTCCATTCTGCTCGCAGCCGCATCTCCTTCCCGTCCCATAGATAGGGTTTCCCAGCCACCGCCTCCAGCCAAGGGCGTGCTCCCACCTCGCCGCCGCCAGCATGAGCCGCCGTCGTCATATCCCCTCCGCCACGCACCGCGGCTGGTTGTGCATCTTCCCCGGCCGCCGGAGTCGCAACCTCATGGAGGTCGAGCGCTGCTGAAGGGGTGGTCGTGGCTGCGCATGCGCCTCCTTCTGGTCGTGCCCGTGCAGGCCCTCTCCGTCCATGCCTGGCGCTGGCGCCAACAGCAGGCCCGGCCGCGTCCATGTAGGCCTCTAGGTAAATTTGAAATCTTTTGACAGGATCCATAGTATTTTTTAGTGCTGGGCGTTTGCGTGCGTGTGTGTCAGTGCTGGGCGTTTGCAAGCGCGCAGCTGCTTGATGGCGTGGCAATAAGCGGCTATGGAGTATAGACAGCCATTAGCAGCTGAAGCAGAGCGTCGTGTGGCTTGCTGCTGGTGTTGACTCAACCAAGTTCAGTTATTAATCTTAGTTTGTGTTTCCCCTCTGTTCACTCAATTACTAATTTATGCGGTCCAATCAGTATTAAGCAATGTTACTCTAGGTACGCAGCTTTATTGATTTGGTTTAAACATTTTGGTGAATCATGCTTTAGTTTGCGTAAATTAAAGCTACAGAATATTGATGAAGCCCATCGGCCCAGCAGTACAGGTTTGATACTCTTTTCAGAGTTGCAGTGCAGGGTTTGATACTCCATTTTGTGCCACTATGATTTTAATTGAACTTTTCTTGTAACATTGCATTAATTTGGTGGTTGCAGGATTAATACTTGGATGGAGTACATGTTGAGCGACGTGATGAATCCAAAGTGGCACCACAGCGGAGGGTCGAGATCCTCGGCTCGGGTCATCACAAGTGAGACGGTGAGGAGATGCATGAGATAGAGGGCCAGTGGTAGTGAGCTTATGCGGATGAAGACTGAATTGCATTGCTCTTCATTGTCATGATAGCGAGCAAGATTCACTCCTTGTACAATTTCTATGCTTTGTATGGTGTGTTAGTGTATATTATTTTTAAAATTTTCAATTGTACAAGCATACGAGGATCCTTGGCATATCTAACTTTTAGTTTCTACTATATTGTGCACTGATGCACATACATATATCATTTTATATGAGTACAGATGGTAGTGTGATGCAGCTCAACTAAGGTATTAGGAGTGAGTGATGATAAGCTCCACCAATTACCCACATGGCACTTCTGAATTCTGAGTACCAACTTACATGTTATGTCATGCAGGATAGGATTATGTTAGCATTGCAGGTTCGTGCTGCAGTGTTTTCTTTCATCATTAGTTGAAGTGTTTCAAGAATTTTGTTCAGACACAATATTAATTCCTAGGATCTGAAAGCAAGCAAGCACAATGCTTCTTGAGAAATCATTTTTTCTATGCTATTTCCAAAAGGGTCTTTTTTGAAGCAGAAACATCAGAAATGAATCGATTCAATTCAGTGAAAGAAAAATATGATTGTCTCTCTTGCAGTTTGGTCTGTCGTAGCAGTCTTTTTAGTTCAATGCTAACTCATCTGTGCTAGAAAAATGAGAAGGCTATTAATGTTGTTGCAAAACCACTTAATTTGCCATGTTTGATGTTGTTACCAGAAACTTTACTCAATCATAGGTTTATAATTTATTTTTTTCTATACACCACCGTATGCGTTAGCACGGGCAATATACTAGTGCTTAAAAATAGTCAAGATATCCAAAAATCTAGAAAACTACAGAAACATTCTATTGATCAGTCCATAAACATGTTCTAAAAAGCATGTAAAAAAACATGTACGTGTCACACCCCAGGCGACAGGCCAGAGGCGGCGGCCCAAGGGGCCAGCGGCGGCGGGGGGCTCCCCACGGGCCGGCACGCGCCTCCTCCCGCGCCGCCCTCCTCGGATTTTTCGGTAATTAAAGTAAGAGTTTTGTTAGGATAATTTAGAACGGAGATATTTCCAATCTATAAGGAACTCTCCTACTAGGATAAGAAGAATAAGGACTTGCTGTAAAAGATATTCCAATCTATAAGGAAACCTTTAGCGATTGCTTGAGATACAAGACCCATAGGAGGGCTATATAAGAAAGGAGGATGTAATCTCTTAGTGACAAGCAATAAAGAATATTTTCCCTGCTCTCTTGCTCCCTAGCGCCGCGAACTCCTCTCCTCGCGCCCGCACCCGCCCGGCTGCCCTAGCCCCACCGCAGCCCGCTAGCGCCGCCGCCCGTGGTGTCGCCGCCGCCTCCCGGATCACGGCTGTGGACAAATGGTATCCGGAGGCCACTTCAATCTACCCACCACCATGGACGTTGATTCGAAGAAGCTTCTACAAGATCTGTCCAAGCAGTTCACCACGATCACCAAGCGCCTGGACACGCTCGCTGATCAAGTCTCCATCCTCTTCGGTGCCGATCCCGTGGTGGAACACAAGCGCAAGATGATGCTCGATTTGGGGAAGGACATGAAGTCAGCCATGGAGCACTCGCAGCTTCCTCAAAGCCTACAAGGACTCCGCCAAGACCGCCATGGAACCGTAGACAGCAGCAAAGCTGGAGACCAGGTTGGCCACCATGCTTGGGCCAGTGCCGACACCGGAGGTGGCGCCCCCTAAGGTACACGCGCCCCTCTCGGGTCCCCCTCTAGATCACTTTCCCGGATTAGCTCCTCACATGCACAAGATGTCCTTCCCGATGTACGATGGCAAGGAGGATCCCCTACCCTGGACCAACCGTTGCGAGCAATTCTTCAGGGGTCAAGGTACGCCAGCCACAGAGCAAGTCTGGTATGCATCTTACCATCTCACAGGAGGAGCACAACAGTGGTACATGTGACTATCCCAGGAGAAGCCAGTGACAGATTGGGCATGCTTCGCCCAATATGTCAATGAACGCTTCGGTCTAGCTACCAGACGCAATCCGCTGGGCGAGCTGGCATCTCTTCGCAAGACCGACACCGTTGACGTGTACACGGAGCAGTTCCCGGCGCAAGTGGCATGCGCGGGAACCTCGACGATCAGCAGCAGGTCGACATCCACACTGTAGAACTTGGTGAACCATTGAAGACTGACATCAAACTCCAGAATCCCAACGATATGGAGACGGCCATGTCGCTCGCCAGGGCATATGAATGACAACTCTCCATCCTCTACAGCCCTAGCAAGACATCACCCTAGAGGGGCAAGGCGCCTCCTCTGGCGCTACCTACGGCACCACCAGCATCGGCACCGCTGACGAAAGCTACATCGACTCAGCCGTTCAAGCGGCTGACCCTGGAGGAGATGACAGAATGATGCAAGGCGGGACTATGCTTCAATCGCGTGACAAGCCTTTTGTTGACGGTCACTAACGACGCATTTTTAACGTCAACATTCTACCAATAATGGGTTGAAACTATACCTTACTACACACATATACATTTATTATTGACATAATTCCACTTGTAGTGCAGAAATAATATTTTGCAAGATTTATATTAAAAGCAAGTGGAAAATATACCAAAAGGCACCTCCTTGGAAAGCGCATTCCAGAAGGACATCAAGCCCAAGGGAGAAACGGACCAAACACGCAAAACTGGGCCGAGCCAACACCACCATACAACTTTTCAGGCCCAGGAAAGCCACCCTGGCAAGGCCCGGGCCGAACCGAGCCCAGGGTGGTGCGGGCGCACCCTAGGGTGCGGCCGCACCCTCCCAGAGGCGGTTCTAGCCCATCTTCAGCGAGGCGGTTCCTTAACTATAGAGGAGGGCGGTGCGGGGGTGGATCGGCCGATTCAGTTAACCTAGACGCCTGAGAGATGGTTGGTTTGGTGGTAGATTTACACTTAGCCCCCTCTCTCACTTGTATTATCATGTTAGCTCTTAGTTGGACTGCACTACACCGGGCGAAACCTCGATGGCGATTGCCCGGGCTCCATAGCTCCTCGCTTCGCAAAAACCGGACTTGCGTGCCCCTTTGTGTTGGACTGCAGCACTGGCGGTTACTGCCAACATCAGCAGATGAATGAGAGATCGAGAGCGACACCGAGGTAACTATAATCGGAGGCGTCATCTGCGTATGCACCAAGCAGTGCCCTGTGAAGAAAAAAGGGCCTTGCACATATATAGAGTCATGATTAATGCTAATGTGGTCAGTTAACTGTTTCCACTGAAAGAAATTAAAAAAGAGAAAGTTATACACTAGTGGAGTGCTTTCAGTTCATGATCCACCACGACCATGAATGGTGCAGCATGCCATTGTGTAATGCGCGGGCGATGATTGACGACGACTTGGAAACTTGAACAAGACCATTAACTTCAATGACAAATACAAAAATCCATCCTTGTGTTACCAAACAGTAGCCTACCATGCAAATGGCTTCCCGATGCATTGGTTAAGTTGGACGTTGCTGCTGTCTCGTACAGCAGTCGGGGGCCGGGCAGCCGAGACATGCGAGATAAAAATTTTGTTTCGGAATTTATGGATATATGTCTGGATTAGTTTGCTATATATCTGATTTCTGATTTGTCCTAGTTATTTTAAGATTAGTCATAGGAATCTATGACACCTATGTAATGTAACAAAAAAATATTCGCAATTTTAAAGGATGAACCCTGCCTTGTGTCCACTTGTTTTGAAAGATGATTTTTTTTTTTTTCCCATTGTCACTAGAACAACATACCAGAAACATGGTTTTCTTGATATCTTGAACGATCACATATTAACTACTACTCCCTCCTGTTGGCGCCAATTTGGATCACACACCAGCAAGGGCTAGTAAACTCGAGATCGCATACCCATCGTGATAGTAACAAGAATGCAGTGAATAGATGAAACCAGCCGATTACCTGGTTAAGATGATTTGAAGTTCTTGGCCAGCTAAACTCCCAAACGCCCCCGGTGAGATCCATCGGGGAGGAGATTGTCCTAGGGTTAGCAATGACACCTAGGCCTCCAAATCTCTTCTTCGAGAGACATGACATACAACAAGGTAGAGAGAGAGTTAGGGCAAAATGGTAGTATATATGGTTTTTGACGATTGGAAGTTGGATTCTTCAATGGGTTGTGATCCTGTTTGTTTATATAGACGGGGTGGTCTTATACTACTAAGGAACATGTCTAGAATGTAATCTCAATGATTTGAAAACAAAAGGACACAAAATGGCTGGTTTTCTCAGGCCAAGCACCGTGGCCGACCGAACACAAGGGTAAAGCCAAATTTTTGTCCCTTTTTTCGCTAGGCCTTGATTCTTGTTGTGCCAAATATTTTCTTGCATGTTTTTGACACCAGAAACTTATTGGTAAAGCTCAATTTCTTTGGTGGCACATTTTTTGTTGTCAAGAAATGCCCCCTATTTTTGGGTGAGTTTTATTCCAATCTGAAAACATAAAAGCATGAAATAGTAACAATAACTAACTCATTGGCAATCTAGCATGTAAGGGTGATTCAAATATTGGCCATGTTTGTTATAAGTGTGATACATGTATCGATCATTGTTTGAGAGCACTCTAGGTTTCTTGCCAAACCTTGGAAATATTTTTTCTAATACCTCCCATTAATCCGGTAGATATGAATTTCCAAATATCACTTTGATCACTCTATCGGGGACCTTCCCAACTTGGTGATCATTTGCCAAACTTGTTGCTCTTTATCCCAATTGGTAGTATGGTTTTCGACACTAAATCTCCAACATAGAATGACTTGGCTTTAGCTTTGTTGTTATGGGCATGGGAAAGTCGATCTTTGTCTTTCTCAAGGTCCTTTAGAGCCTTGATTCTCTTGTCGGTCACCTTGACATCATTATCCACCATCAAATCATGATATATAACAGAAGATAGATCATTTTGTTGCTTAGCAAGCCTATATGCATCCAAATTCTCCCCGATGGGCAATACAACCTATTGTCCATATACTACCTCAAAAGGAGAAACCTTAATAGCACCATACCTGGATATATGACGAGCTTATAGAGCTTTAGACAACCTCATGCCATCTCTTTGGATTATCCTCAATTTTCTTCTTGGTAAGTTTGATCAAAAGTCTTATCACTAGAGATAAATTGTGCAACTTAATCTTATATTGTTTGGTAAAATGTCGTGCCTCCTTCGTTATAAGAGATTCCTTAATTCGTATTCAATATTTGAGGAATGTTGAATGTATGTATTATGTGCTTAGTAATGAATTCAATTACCTCCTTGTGTGTCATATTCTTGAATGACTGCCTTAGTCCACTTGGTGAAGTAATCCATAGGAACCAAGACAAGTGATGTCCCTTCGATCACACGGGATGAATTTGGAGGACAAAGTTTGGCTCTCAACCGAGAAAAGGCCATGGTTTGATAACATGATGTAACATAACATCAAGCACTAGAATATTACCAAAATGTTGGCACTTCTCATATGTTGTATAGTAGAGAGAAAAAATCAGCCAATGAAAACATTTTCTATGTCATAACCAGTACATCTTTGAGGATGATTGATGCATTGCTTCATCAAATCCTATAAGTGAAATCAAGCTCTAATGAGGATTTTGGCACTGATGACCACCGAATTAGGGAACTAATGAGATTTATGGAGATGACAAGTAGGGAAATGAGAAAGGAGGATGTACAGGTTGGAGGATTCCCCAATTCTAAAATATTGCTATCGTGACTCATGGAGGTTTAATGTATTTTATGTTTTGAATCTTGAGTTTAGAAAAAGTCATACTATAAAGACGGATCCAAGGACCACACACTAACGGTTGAACCAGATGCTCATATCTAGCAAATAACATCATCATTCCCACCCACACCAACCATAGAAATTATCTAAGATCCAAATTCACTTATTTTGGGTAGGCCGACAGTGGCGGCCTTTAACGACCATCTTGGACCCGAAAGGGTATAAATACCCATTCTTCTTCCCCAATGGTTCATTTTGAAGAGAAACAAACCAGTGCTCATCTCTCTCTCTCTCTCTCCATTATTGCTCCCACCTCTCTCAAGCAAATCCATTGAATGCCACCATCAAAACTTAAAAAAGAAGGCTACAAACTTCGATTGGAGAGCAAATTCATTGATTCCCCAACTCAAAACAACATTTGGTTTACGTTTGTCCAGCGACCCTAGGGTTTGTTACTCTTGGAGCTTGCTCCTAGCCATCTAGGTGTCATCCTTGAGCTTGCCAACTTGTGTGGCAGCTTTGGGAGGCTTGTAATCTCATTTGAAACAAAAAATCACCCCTCATCTCAAGAGTTAACTCTCCTAACTTGAGAATGAGGGAAGGACAAACTTTTGTGGTGAGCCCAAGCCTTTTGTGGCTTCCTCAACAATATGGACTTAGGTAAGCCTTTGTGGTGAACCGAACCATGAGATAAATCATTGTGTCTCTATGCTTATTTACATTCTTGCAAAGTTCATATTGGTTCTAGGGTTTGAGATTGATTTGTTTTTTTAGTTTGTGATATGTCTACTTTAAATTCAGATTTGTGTTATATATCTGTGTGGCAAGCCTAGAAGTTTAACTCTTCTTATATCTATTTGTCAGAATTTGTTCTGTGATTTATTGTTTGTGCATAGTGCAGTAGTGCCGCCCACAAGGCGTGGCAGTGCCACCCTCTGTACTGACAGAGTTTTGAGTTGAATTTTTCTAGGCCTCCTACCGTTCCAGAGATCCTACATATCCCGAACACTTCAATAACTATCTTTAAAAGTTCTTTGGTATAGCTTATCATTGCGCAAAATAAATTTGAATGCACTCTGCCAAATACTTTTGTCCTCCAGTCATGCAAATCAACTCTAGATTCACCGGAGTAGAAATTGAACTAACTTGGTTCGAAAATTCTACAAACTTGCATGAGAATATATGTTTTTGATTCATAATCTCTCCATAACATTTTAAAATGATTTTAACAAAGCAGTACTATACATCATTTTTCAAATGGATGTGTCTCTCATAGAGTCACATGTAACTATGTGAGAGAAGTATCTATTTTTGAACAATTTAAATATAGTACTTCGGGAGTTTCTTTAAGATCTCCCATATATAAAAATATGAATTGGTCATAAAAGATGATATGACATACTACATCTTAATTATATTGCTCCATCGAAGGCCCCTATTTAGTTTGATGAAGATTGTAAGGGATCTAGAAGATTGAGAGAGTTTATCGTTTACTTCCTCCATCCCACCAAGAATGTCATTCTCATTTCCCAAAAATCAAAAAAAAAATTCTTATGAAACTAGAGAGGTCAGAGCCCCTACATGATTTCATTTTAAAACAACATGAGGCTACAACAAAAGCCAAACAATTTTAACTTTGAATAATTATTATATAAAATATTAATTATATATAAAGCATAATAATATTTATAATGCATAATAAGTATCACTAGATAAGTCGCAAAATGTATTTTTGTAATAATATTTTTGGGTGTTACAAATTGTCGAAGATTTAGCTCCAGCAATGCCTAGCAACTAACCGCATAAGATGAATCGGATGGTAGCACACGGGACATAAGATTTATACCCTAGTCCAGTTGAGGGTGATGATACTCTTCTTGTATATTCATATGCTCGGTTATAGGGGTGGTTGCTCCTTCTACCTATGCGCACGATTAGAGTAGATGGATTGGATCTCGATCGTAGGGCCCCTATCTCCCTTTATTATAGCCTTGGGAGGTAGGGTTACAATGAGGATGAGATTGGATTCCTTGTTTGTTACATGAATTGCGCATTAGATTGATCTGATTCTACCGTCTAGATATGGCGCCTCTAGGTTGGCTTCCAACTTGATGAATTCGCTCGGCCCTTGTGGGCCTCCTTTTCCTTGGCTCCAAGCCCGATGGTCGAGCATGGTTGAATTTTGGGGTGGCTCAGGTATCCCTGGCCTATATGTCCGACATATATGTAGCTAACATTCTCAATAAAGCTACCCAAAGTTAAGAAACTTTGACCGCACGCATACTATAGTGTTATTCCTAAAAGGGACGTCAGTATTCTAATAATAGCCGGAGAAAACTCATACTTTCGTGGACCCTAGTTGCGGCAAGTGGACGTGTCGTCGCGGTCGCGCTAGTGATTGGCTGACTGCCATCTTACTTTTTTTTTTTTTTTTTTGCGAAGAAAGACTGCCATCTTACGAAGCTAGCTTCAACAATGGAAAAGGCTCGTGGACTCAGTCAGGGACCCAGAGCGTCGTCTTGAAATTGGGTGCATGCATATTCGCATACTATAGGATTCAACTGCACGAACTAGATTGGGCTATGGCGGCGTCGCCCTCCTTTGCTCCGGTGAGCCATATCCCCTGCTTTGCCACACTAGTGCTGCTGCTGATACTGAAACAAGCTCGCTTCCTTGCGTTGGCCGTGGCGCGGACCAACAACCTCACCGTCGGCGACATCCTCACGCCAGCCAACTACATCGTCAGCCCGTCCGGCGACTTCGCCTTTGGCTTCCTCCGTGTCGACGACTCCGACCCGGCCATGTTCATCCTCGCCACATGGCTCCGCTTCAACGGCGACAACAGCTCCCAGCCGCAACCGCAGTCAGTGGTGTGGTTCGTGAAGGAGTCCAGCATGGGCGCCACGGCCAACGCCACGGCACGGTCCATGCTCAGTATCCAGACGCCAGACGGCCAACTCACTCTCACCGACGGCAGCGGCAGCAACGAACAGTGGAAGACGATGGCCTCCGGCGGAAGCGTGGGAGAGTCCTCGTGCTACGTGACACCGGCAACGTCCAGTTCCTCGGCGACGGGGACGAGGTGCTCTGGCAGAGCTTCGCGTACCCGACGGACACGCTCCTGCCCGGCCAGTCCTTGCAGGGGGCTCTCTACTCCAAGCGCTCCGATGCGGAGTTCACCACCGGTCGGTTCAGCTTGGCAGCTCAAAACGACGGTAACGTCGTCCTGTGCATGGACCTGTTCGTTGGTGACATAAAGGAAAACGCCTACTGGGCAACGGCCACCAACGGCCCCGACAGCAACACGGCCATCACCTTCGACAACCAGGGCTACCTCAACTACACGCTTTATGGTGGCAAGGAGGTTCACACCTTGATTTCACCCATGGTGAAGGTGAGCAGCAACTACATCCAGTTGGCCAGGATAGACCCGGACGGCGTCGTCCGTACCTATGTCCGCTCCAGAAACAAGGGCAAAAACACGTCGTGGACCGTGTCGGGCACGCTCGACAGCGGGGGCTGCAACATGAAGACGGGCAGGCTCCAAGGCATGTGCGGTCCGGGGTCTTACTGCGTGGAGACCCTAGAGCGACTCAGCTGCCTGTGCCCGCCTGGTTACACTTACATCGACGCGCAGCACAGGGACAGGGGCTGCACGCCGGAGTTCGACGCTCAGAGCTGCGCCGGCGGCGGGGAGAAGAGGAGTTCCGATGAGTTCTCGCTCGTAGAGCTACCCAACACCACCTGGGAGATCTCTATCTACTACAAGAAGTTCCCATCGGTCACGGATAAGCAGTGCCAGGATTTCTGCCTCAGCGACTGTTTCTGCACGGCCGCACTGATGATCAACGGGTCCGATTGCGCCGAGGTGGGAGCGCTCACATACGGACGGCAGGGAAATGACATCTTGACGACGGCACTGATCAAGGTCCGTAACGGTACTAGGGCAACAACTTACACAGAGAGACCGTCGTCAGCAGCAGGGAGGACGACGACGACACGTCGTCCCTACTACATGATCGTCGTCGTCATTTGCTTGGCCTTTCTTTTTTTGTTGGTCACCATGGGCATCCTCCTAGCGCAGTACTACGTCGCCAGAAACAGATCATCTAGGCTGCAGTCTTTGAGCTCGTTCAGCTGGAAGGAGCTCTACCAGGCCACCGATGGCTTCAAGGAACTGCTCGGCAGAGGGGGCTTTGGAGAGGTCTACAAAGGAACACTGACATCACCACAGCCAAATCTCATCGTCGCGGTGAAGAAGCTCATCGACTCCAACGAATACAGCGAGCAGGAGTTCGCAAACGAGGTGCAGTCCGTCGGGCAAATCCACCACCGGAATCTGGTCCGCATGATCGGTTACTGCAAACAAGGCAAGCACCGCATGCTGGTGTTCGAGTTCATGCCAGGAGGCTCACTCCGTAGCTTCCTCTTCCAACCTGCTGCAGATGGGAGTATGCGGCGGCCTCCGTGGCACTGGCGTGCTGAGGCTGCTCTCGCTATTGCCCGGGGCCTCGAGTACCTCCACGACGGTTGCATCGTCCCGATCATCCACTGCGATATCAAGCCTGACAACATCCTGTTGGATGACCATGGCGTTCCAAGGATCACCGACTTTGGGATCTCCAAACTGCTCGGGAGCCAGCAGGTGTACACCACGGTCACCCATGTCAGGGGCACCAGAGGATACATCGCTCCCGAGTGGCTCCACGGCGATGCGCGCGTGGACACCAAGTTAGACGTATACAGCTTCGGCGTCGTGCTGCTGGAGTTGATCTCTTGCCGGAGGTGCCAGGACCCGGTGGTGAATTACCTGCCTCCAGGTGCACAAGATGGTGATGACGAGACGACGACGGTCACGTTGTTCGGGTGGGCGGCGCAGCTAGTGGTCGCACGGAAGACGGAGCTAATGCTCCATGGAGATGCCCAGGGCACCGCTCAAGACTTGGAGCAAGTGGAGCAGTTCACGCGTGTGGCGCTCTGGTGCGTGGAGCCAAACCCGGTGTTGCGGCCGACCATGCACCAGGTGGTTCAGCTGCTGGAGAACAGTGATTGGGCTCAGGTTCACGCACTGCCTGAGCCAGCGGAGTGTTATTTGGAATCCTCACCTTTAATTCCTCAGCTCAAGGCTGAACGAGAGACATGGATGATCTAAAAAAGATGAGATTCAACCCATGAGGAATTGGGTGGTTTTTCATTAAGAAGATTGGTTCAACACCTAAAGTTGCTCCTGACGGGAGAGGGCGGGCACGCTCCACACCTGGGAGCGTTACCATCGAGCTACAAGCTCGTTCGCGACACGGATGATCTGAGTTCGTCACTATGCTTACCTGTTACAAATAAGATATTCTACCATTTTTTGATCCATCATCATCTTTTGATCAATTCCACTAATCCATGACTATGATCCATCATCATCTTTTGATCAATTCCACTAATCCATATTCTACTTGTTATTTATCTTGGCTTGTTTTGGCTCGCGAGCTGGCTCGAGCGGGTTCATTAACGGTCGAAGTAGGGGTGTATTTTTAGGCAGTATAAAAGCATCTTCTCTATCTCTCTCTATCTCTGCTACATGTAATGCACCAACAAAATTTTTCTAAAGCCACACAATAAACTATCTACCAAAGTCATTATCTCTTCTAATCTTTTCTAAGTGTACCAAAAGAATGCACCCCAAAGCTAAGTAACTTTTAAAATGAATGACCTAGCTCTACTCTAACATCTTTCTCTCACTCTGCTTGGTTCAAACTTCGTCACCTGCCGGTCGCCCACCCTAGGTGCGACTCCCCTCTTCGAGTCTCCGACGGTCCCACTGTTCTTGATTTCTCTATGCAACTAAGAGCTAAGATGACAATAAAAATGGTATCTCCATGTATTACCCAGCTAGGAAAAAGTATAGATCCCATAGGGATTGGAGTTTCCAAATTAGACCTAACAGAGATAATCTTATGTTTCTGAATAGAGAAATCAGGAACTGAGGCGCGGCCTACTGCACGCAAGAGGCTATTCTCTAAAAGTGATGTTGACGAGGTATGCCAGAAATCCACGCAGCTGCAAGCAATTTAGCAAATTACATCTGTTTTTTTTCTTATCTTCTTTGTGCATCCTCAACCTCAGGTGTCCCCTCACGACACTTTTGAATCCATCGAGAGGCGCCTGAAAGGTCGTTGCTCCAACCGAAAAGAAACGATCTCGTTGTGGCCGCCACGATCGGCACAAGTGCGGCCAGCCGTGGTTAAATGCATCGCCATCAAGATGCCGTGTGCCATCCCATCCGTCGGAGCTGCGGCAAGTGGCCATGGATGATCGCCGAAGCACCTCTCTATGGAGGGAACTCGAATTTGGACACTTGATGTGCCAAGGGTGTTTGTGGAATTTGATTAGGGTTTCCCGGCTTGTGATTGGGAGTCGATTTTATAGGAATTGAAGAGGGGAAACAAATGGAAAAGCAGACGGGGATGGGAGGGAGTGCCTCCAAACGAGCGTCGGCAGTGCACGGGCGAGGAACCTGGGTGGTGTTTCAGGTTTTTATAGATGGATCGATGCATTTGTGAGCCAAGCCAAGCTAAGCACCACTACTACAGATTCGTTCATCACTACCGGCTGGCATCACCGCCGGATTTTAATCCACCGGCAATGCTGAACCTCGCCCGACGGTGATGAACCGTTCGGCGCGGGAAACTCGAAGCTCCACGGACTCGACCAATTCCGACAGTGAAGACTTAGATCACCACCGGGTTGAATCGTTCCCGGCAGTGGTCTTGATGGACCACAGATCACTCGCGGGATTGAATAAGAACCGATAGCGATTTGAAGACCAAGGAACCTCTCCCGCCATATATATACACACACAACATACTCTCTCTCCGTCCCATTGAGTTTGTCACCCTGCATTCCATATCATCTTGTTCGATTATTCGTCTTATTGAAAAAAATTTTGCACAAATATAATTTATTTCGTTATGACTTATTTTATCAATAAAGGTACTTGAATATTGATTAATTTTTTGTTATTTACATAAATATTTTGAATAAAACGGATGGTCAAACATTAAGTTCAAAAGTCAAAAACGTCAAACTCCATCGGATGCAAGGAGTATACTAGTGATTCGATCTCATACCGTCACGCGTGTGGCAGCAGTGTAGGCCCAACAGAAGGCACCATACCGGCAGCCGGATGGGCGTACATGCACGCACGACAATACTCATGCTCGATTACGTGGCAGGTGGGCGCGACAAGAAAATGTTGACACCGATGGATGGATCAGCCACCTGGCGCCTTCCGTTGGTTTGGTTGCAAGCACGCCGCGGCATGTGGGGAATGCCCCCTAGAATACCTCGACCTCATAGGGGGCTCGGCACCCGACCTCTTGGGACTTCGGCCGTGAGCCCCCGGAGTTCGACTCTGAGCCGATCCCGACCTCTCGAGCTCGGGCCCGGACCTCGACCTCCACCTCCGACCTCCCGAGGTCGGCCGCAACCTTCTACGGAGGGCGATCGTGACTTGGAGTACGGTCCTAGTCATCCGCCCGTGATCAGCGATGGCTGGAGGATATCACGGAGATATGATTCGATATAAGACGATCTGTAACAGATCGTATCTCGATCGTACTTTCCGATCTGTAACCCTACCCCCCCGGCTATATAAGGCGGGTAGGGCCCCCCTCATTCGACACCTAATCATTCATAGGCATAGCTAGCTTACACCCATTGTAAACCAGGGGATAATACAAGCGAACGCGGGACATAGGGTTTTACATCACGCCGACAACCCCAACCGGATACATCGTGTGTCTTGCATCTACGAATCCTTTGTCTAGATCTCGATCTCACGCACCGCCCACCGAACCGATCTACCTCGAGGGGCGACCCGGGGACCGTTGAGATTACGCTTCAACAGCTTGGCGTGCCGTAGGGGCTGTGCGTGTTGATCTATATTGACAAGATGGCTACTTTTCGGTGTGTTGATTTCTTGGTCGTCACCAGTAATTCCTTCCAAGTCGGGGGGATCACCTGTTTCGTCAATGTCACTAGAGGCACGGTGACCTCCTCATCGGCCTGGATGGAGTTCGACGGATGGTCGATCTGCGCCCGCAGCCGCACAGATCCCATCTCGTGGCACTCATGGGTTGTTTCATGCCATCCACGCTGCGCCTCTCACAGCGATGACGCCAGCTGATCCGCCGGCCGCGCAGATCCCATCTGTGGCTGGCACTGCGGCCGTCCACACCGGCCACGCTTGCTCTCGCAGCGGTGGCGCCAGCTGACCCCGCTCCGTAGGCCGGTATCCCATCTCGCGGCTGGCACCGCGGTCGTCTCCCACGCCGGCCACGCTGCCTCTCACGGCCGGTGGCGTTGGCGACCCTACTACCCACGGACCGCACAGATCCACCATGCGTGCCGGCGCCCGTGGCTGCCTCCTTACGATCGCCTGCATAGTTATTGACCTCGCCTTCCCCGCGTGTTTGCTATGTCGAACACCGGGCGGACCGGCAGGCGGCAGGTCGCTTGGCTTAACAGAATCCTCAAGACTGTTCGATCAACCCCATGCCGAAGAGGACTGCGTGTTCGCCTTTTCATCGCCACCTTGTTTGCCAAGATCCGGGTCCATCTACAAGGAGATACTTGCTCGTACCTTCAAAAGGCAAAGCCCCGGTAAACCACCCTCAAGCAAAAAGGCCAACCCACTCCTCTAGTGAGACGCGTGTGTGGGAGTATGTCGAAACTGCTCACCAATTCAACGGCGCGCCACGATCGATGAAGACAGGGTCGGTCCGGCCGGTCCTGGCGACGACCGGAACTTGATAATGAAGCATTGGATGACATGGATGAAGGGCTCAATTATCTCCGCACCGCTCCCCAAATGCTCATAGACACCCGCAAGGATGGTACGGACTGGGGAGACGATGGGCGGAACGGCGACAATCAAGCAGCGGTGACGAGGGGACGCTGACACGGCCTCGAACGAGGGGCATCACCCTTGCATCACCCTTTTCGCCCTCCGGTTCTTGAGAGCACAGTCCGTCAGACCATGATATTTGCACAATCTTCGTGGGATTGCAACTATTCAAAGCAAAAAAGCTTAAGGCTTAAAAAATTTTTCAAGTAAACACCAAGCAGTGATAAATGGCTCGATACTTCCATCACTTTCGGCCGAATCAGACAGATGGGCCGAAATTCCATATAAAGGACGATTGCCTCTCCTTAAAGCGCCACCATACTAACATGTCGCTTCAACAAGATCCTCGTTGGCGAGGGAAGTGCTATCAACCTCATCTTCGTAAGTAGCCTTCATGAGCTTGGGTTTACTAAAGATGACCTTTTTCCCGACAAAAGCGACCTTTTGGGGAGTGGTGCCGCGACAGAAAGTTACGCCCCTCGGTGAGGTCTCACTACCGGTGCAGTTTGGAAACCCAGGGAATTATCGCACTGAGACGATCAGATTTTTAGTTCGCGGACTACGATAATGCTTGCCACGTTATCCTTGGCAGACCAGCTCTCTCAACTGGCAGCCATACCTCATTACGACTACATGCTGTTGAAAATGCCAAGTGTCTCCGGAGTTATAACTCTGCAAGCAAATCTCCTCAACGGTTTCAACCTGGAAGAGGAAAGTAGGGACATTGAGGAAACCCATCAGATCGATTTAAGCAAGCAAGAACTCCTGAAAGAAGTCTACCTGCAGTTGTTGAGGACCTGGAGGTCCCAAAACCTCTCTCAACTAGAACATTCGACAAGTCTAGGGACACCAAAGAAGTTAACTTTGGCCTCCCAGACCCCAAGAAGACAGCATTGATAGGCACCAAGATCGACCCCCACGCTTGAAGTGGAACTCGTGGCACTCCTCGAAAGAACGCCGACATGTTCGCCTGGGGAGCCATCGGATATGCCGGGCGTACCTCCAGAAAAAGATACAACATAAGCCACTACAAGAAATCTGTCATCTTATGACATTACATATATGTCATAATAGCTCGAAAATAAGTCATAAGTTATCATTTATGACACTAAGTTGACAAAAATGAAATGTCAAAAGATGACCGTCTATAATGACAACTTGTGACATTAAGACGGTAAAGTCATAACATTATGACATTGATTTTGCTTGTCACAAACATATATTTATGACTACCGATTTATTGTCATAGGTCTTATTATAGACACGTGACAACTAGTGTTCGTAATAAGGTTTTATTACGAACACGCGTGGCAACAAGTGTTCGTAATAAAAGGTTATTATAGACACGTGGCAATCAGTGTCTCGTAATAAGATGTAACGAAAGTGTCTGTAATAAGATTTTATTACAGACACGTGGCAAATCAGTGTCTATAATAAGATTTTATTATAGACACGTGTATTGAGTGTCCGTAATAAGATTTTATTAGAGACACGTGGCAATCGTGTCTGTAATAAGATTTTATTACGTACACATATGGCAACGAAAGTGTACGTAATAAGGTTACATTACAGACACACTGCCAACCAAAGGTCGGTAATAATGCCTTATTAGAGACACATTTAAACACGTCTGTAATAAGCCCTTACTACAGACACTCAAAAAAAAATTGTGTACGTACTATATTTTATTACAGACCCTAATCTAGAGACACTGAAACACGTCTGTAAAGGATCTGAACGAGTGTCTATAATAACCAAGAAACGACTGTAGTTCTAGCTAACTTACAGACACTCTTAGCCAACACGAGTCTGTAATAACAATTTACAAAAAAAAAAAAAAAAAATCCCCGATGCCAGGGTCTAATATAAATGTTATTTGCTAATTATATATAGAAATCACTTGCTAATTAATAATTTCATATTACATATCCCACCAACATACAAGCAAACCTATACTCAAATTAAGATAAGCTCATGTAGCATTACATGTCCGTAACATGCTACATGTAAACCTACTAGTACTTGCTGCTTGAACTAAGAAGACAAGAGGTACAAGCATGTAACTCTTGCACTGAACAATGCACATTCATCCACGTAAGAGGAAAAGTCAGTGCATCTTGTCTGACCGAGAATTCCTTGATGACATAGCACCACCACCCCCATAATAGTCCATTGAGCAAATCTGTGGACTAGAATGCAGCCCTCCATTGCTTCTCTGGAAATATCAGTATAAAAATGTCAGCTTGATCATCCAGTAGAAAAATCTGAATGCCAAACAGTGCATAGAGAATCATTCTTATGAAAAAGATTGACTTTGATATTCTAAAGTACTTGTAACCAACTACGATAAAATTAGAGCAGTGATTCCTTGCTGCTCCATAGCATGTGCTGACCATATCTAAAATTAGACAAGTCTTGATGATGGCCTACGTATTGCTTCAAAGAAATCAGCTACTTTGTCAACACTGATATCCAACTGATTGTTATAGCATGAGAAAACAAAAGGGCCAATTGTCAGCTGAAAACAAATGGAACAGTTGGACTCAATCAAAGGCACAAGTCATCACCAAGTTGCTACTTGAGCTAAGAAGATAAGCTAGTCATAGGTCTATACTACCAAGTTGCCCCTTTGAATAGCAGGCTGTTGCCCTTTAGTTCTGAAGCTGCTGGATTGAATAATATCCCCAAAATTTATGTTATAGTAGCATGTTACCTTGGATAGCGGGCTGCTTCCATTTGGTTCTAAAGCTAACGTCAATCTATTGGACATATACAAGGTCACATCTTCGCTCCCTTTCTCTTCTTGTTTTTCTAGATTGGTTAATGATCCGTCACATGCATACATGTTCATTATCCAATAGTTCTAGCTTTGTTTAATACCTAAAAATAGATTAAGGTCAAACCTGTTAAGACTGAAATCATAGAAATTCGCACAATGTTGGATTGCGTGCGCGCACCTTTACATGCCAGGGAAACACGCACCTATAGTTATCTGAATCATGTGTTCTGCATTCCTTTTGAAATTAGACGATTACTTGTATCCTATTTTATTGTTATTAGAAATTTATCAATTAGAATTTAGTTTCTTTCGGACTTAATGTAGACTGCAGCCAATTTTATTTGTGAATTTAGACAGGTCCATTGAAATTTTTTATTGGTGTCATATATGGACAACAAGTAAAATGAGATCTTTCATCTTTGCCATCAGACAATGCATAATTTTCATGTCAAGGGTGAATTTTGGTTTTACTATGGATGCCTTTCAAAATCTATTTGTATAGGGCTCTCCATGTGAACATGGGCTCTATAAATGTTCATGCTGACAGCAGAGTAGCCTCTTTTCTTGATTGAGCTCACATCTTTGGAATATCAAGTGATGGAAACCAAGAAATGTATCAATTTTTATCTATGGCTTTTTATTTGAGGCAGTGAAAGTATCTTTGCACCTGCCAGTTACATGCATTGATGCCTCAGAGCAGTTCTCAGCAAGTTAAGTCCCTAAGCAGAAAAGAAGGATTATTGACAAGGAATTCATCACTAGGAGCTGAGGGTGCCCGATTCTAGGCTGACGCCTGCAGGAGCAGCTCAGGTTGGGTCTTTGAATTTCTGTCCACAGATTCTTGTCGCAGCCTAGTGGTGGATGCTATGCTGTAGCTCCCCCTCCAATTCTTAAGAACAATCTATGGTAGTAGTGTTGAACAGAAATTTGCTCAAGGGGCATATTGATGCCTCTCAATCAATTCAAACGAACTTTGCTCGGGCTTAGTTCGTGGTTCGTGTTGTTCATGTGTCCAGACTTCAGAGTTCAGATACTGTGCGTGTCTTGGGTTTCTGGCTGCTCACATTTGCTCCCTCCTTTTTCGGGTCATGCCAAATGTATTCCTGTGTCACTTGGGATGTCTGAATTCACGGTGTGGATGGTTCGAGAGAGTCGAAGCTAGAAATCATATATATGGCCACACTGCATTAGAGTCAATTAACAGAACTTACTGCTATTTCATTGCACATGCATTAGACTGTCTAGGCTGATCGTTGCTTCTACAAATTCAGAATCCCTGATGAACTTACCTCACTTGACACTTTTCATGCTGATCACCAGGAATCTGAATGGCTGAGGGAGACACTGCACAAGTGGCTCGACGACGAGTACTGCCCAGAGCCGGCCAATGTGGACATCAGCAGCACCGCCGCGCGGTCGTACCGTGAGTCCCTGATGGCGGGGCAGTCTGACCCGGGAGAGATTTTGCTCAAAATGGTCGGCAACCTGGATAAGCTGTCGTACAGGGAGAGCTTCCATGGCCCCTTCTCGGCTGCCAACGCTGCTGTTCGTTTGATCACTCAGAGGATGGAGTCACTGCCTGATGAATGAATGAAGTGTGAGCTGCAGTTTCTACAGGACGACAGGACTGATCAAATGCGAATGCTCATCTCATGGGTGGTGTCGTCGACAGGAAGTGGTCGAAATAGGCTCTCGAGACTTTGTTTTTCTAGTGAATTTCGACATTGTACCATTCTGCTGTCAGCTTGTGAATCTGCAGATGAAACAATATGTGTTTTTTTGTGTTTCTGCAGCTTGTTTTTGTGTCTGCACTTGCTTTTGGTTTTGATAGGTAGTCCTAGTCGTGACACACTCACACACCCACTTCAGCACGTCAGTCCTCTTAAAAAACAAAAGATCGAGCCGGCGGTGGCCGGCAGCCAAAACCCACGTCGGACTTCGCCAGGAGCCAGGGGACAAGGCAACGCCGACCGGCACATTTATAGCCTTTGATGACTTCGCTCACAAGTTGGAACCTGAATATTTAGTTCAACAGACTGTAATTGAATCATGCCCTCCTCTTCGGATCAATATGTGAGCAGGAAAATTGCATTTGCTGCTATTTATATATGGACACATGCCCATATTCCTATTTGTTACGGTCTTCCAATTCCAGCGTCTAACATTTGGTGAAGATAATAACAATGTTTTGGACAAGTATTATCCAATAATGGTGTGATCCGTTTGTGTTTTAATATAAAAGTTTAGTTGTTCGTAGCAACGCACCGCACGAACTTGTAGAGGACAAAACTTCTTTAGATTAAATATCACTTTAAAATTATTGTTTAATTTTATAGTATTGTTATTTTATCATGTGATTCATGTTTTTTATGTAAAATTTAATTATCCCGTAGAAGAACGCATGTGCATTTAGCCAAGCTGTTGGTTCCTGCTAGGGGCCCATCATGTATATAGAAAATAGACAAAATAAGTGGGCTAAGTACATGAGAAAAAAAAGATAAAATATTTGAGACCCACTCAATTAGGTGGCAGTGGGATGTACTTAGCTCAACTTAGTGCCGTTGCATTTTTTTTTTATATATTTTTCGCAAATTAGCTGTTGGTGAATGTTGTTGTTCCACGACGCGACGGGTGCCTTTGTTGGGCACTTAACTCAGTTAGATTTTATACTTATATAAAAACAAATTATGCTTCTACACAAGCGGCATCACGGTGCAGTGTTAACCTCTGCCGTACTACATGTTTGGTCTTGGTTTCGAGCCGGCTATATATGACTATTTTCTTTTTTTTTTTTTTTTGGTATAATTTCTCAGCTCATTTGATGTTGCAAATGGGCTGGAACTTCGGATGCTGCTCGATGGGATTGGCCCCAAAACTAATGGGCCTTAATTTGCATACCTGCTCGATGTCCGGCCGGGTCAAACGATCCTGCTATCAGTTCATACGTAGTGGGTGTTTTGGTGGGCTGTGCGCTTGGGCCTGTCCGTTTCATGCCGCCACAGCACAAGGAAAACAAGGAGGCTTCTCTGGATGCAGAATGCACGCTGGGCTTCTCAGCATGCGTCGAGTCCAGGCTGCAGGCTATGCGGATTGGAGAGGCATGTGCACTTGGATCACGACACTACGTCTTCTTTCTCAAAAAAAAAAAAAAAAACGAGATCATGGCACTACGTGGGCACATATGCACCGGCGATATTAACGGCCGACCACTCGGTACGAAACGTCGCGCCGACCAGGTCGGCCCAACAAAATTCGCCCAAAGCCCAAGAAGCCCAGCGTCTCATCTTCTTCTTCCTCCGTCGTCGCGCCCGTTCCTCGCGGTCGTCGTCGTCGCGCCCGTCGTTTCCTTTTCGCGTCATCGCCGCCGCCACCTCGCCCGACTTTAGGGGCGCCGCCACCTCGCCGTCGCTTTAGGGTCGAAGCGCGCCCCGCCTCCGGCGACCTCCCCCCCCCCCCTCCCCCGCCTCCCCGGCCATAAAGCGCCGCGCCCGTCGACACGGCAGCGGCGGCGGCTTCGGCAGCGGTGAGCTCGACGAAGCGGGGCGCCGGCAACTCGGGCGGGGCGGACCCATTCGGGCTGGGTCAGGGTCGGCGGCGGGGCTTCGCCATGGCTGCTGGAGCTCGAGCGTGGCGGCGTCCATGGTGTCGGCGCGGGAGAAGAAGAAAAGGGAGGGAGGGACCGCCGCCGCCGGCGCCCTAGGGCTCGCCGGAGCTCCGGCCGAAGCCCTAGGGCGCCGGGCGGGGGCGAGGCGGCGGCGGCGGGGTGATCGACGCGAGGAAGAAGACGTTGTTGCGGTTTCGCGGGCGCTACGGGCCGGCTGGTCGGCACTTAACACGCCCCCGTATGCACGGCCACAGGAGCGCCTTTTGCTCGGCTTCCGTGATCCATCCCGGCTGCAAGCACGCCAAGGCAGCCCGAGCTGGGTGTCCGGGGTGTTTTTTTTTTTTTCTTTTCTTCCTTTTTGATATAATATACATATCCTTTTCACATCACAACCCTATTCGTGTGAGTCTAAAATGAACAATTACACACATGATAAAAAAAAACACTCATGTTTATTTATTACTTTATCAAACAATGGGTGCATACATTTTTTGTTGCGACTGACTATATTATGTCTTAAACGACCCGCCGTTCACCGGTGCTTTGGTATTTTTAGCGATCCTTCATCACATCACATGGTAGCAAGTGTTTGTTTATGTTTTTCTATATTGTGATTAAGCTATATAAAATAAAACATCACATAGTAGTCATAGATAAAATAATTTATGACTCACCATCTTAGTCATAGATTTATTACAACAGTAAATTGGACGTTATGACATGGCAAATGTCGTCACAATCTACCGTTCTACTACCATGTTGGCATTTATTATGACATTTATTTATTAATGTCACTAAATTGAGTTGGCTCCAAAACAAATGTCATAAACTAGCTGATTTAGTGACATTATAATTTTTAGGATGTCATAAGATGACAGATTTCTTGTAGTGAGCTCGAGTCTCTCCCAACGCAAAACCAATCAAGCAGCTTACTACGGCGCTTTGCTCCGACGTAAAAGAAGCTATCAAAGAAGAGGTCGCTAGACTCCTGCGAGCAGGATTCATAAAGGAGGTATACCACCCAGAGTGGTTAGCTAACCCCGTCCTCATCAGAAAGAAAAACAACGATTGGCGCATGTGCGTTGATTATATAGACCTCAACAGACACTTCCCTTGGGACCCATTCGGGCTGCCACGAAGTGCATGACTTGTTTTTATACATGTTTTTACGATAAATTCAAAGCCCATAGAGACAGACTATCTTTGTGGGTTGTATATGCCCTAGGTGTGGTGTTTGAGCTGTTTCGCTCCATGTTTATTAGCCCAATGATTTTAGCTCCATGGAATATGTTCGAGGAAAAAAAGATAGAGTTACGAGAGAACAGCTAAAGTTGTGCTCCACAAAATCTCCTTTTTGTGGAGCTGTCCATGATGGAGTTTGTGGAGCGCTCCATGGTGAAGTAGAGTCTGAGAAGCAATCCAGACATCCTCTAAATATACGGCACGCGTTTGGTGTGGCATGTGGCCTCTCAACTCTTCTTTTCCTTCTCTTACAATAGGAGAAAGGTAGGCAAGGGTTACTGGGGCATGTAGCCCAGGCCCATGAATCCCACCACGAGGCTGGCCCAAGCCCGGCTCGAGGCCGTGGCCAGCAGGCCCGGTTGGCACGACGGGAGGCCGTTAACGTCGTAGGCCCCACGGCTCCTCCTCTCCTAGACGGGGCCACATTTGGCCTAGCCGAGCCAGGAGGCCAAAACCCACCTTCGGCCACAAGCACACACCTCCCCACCTCTCGGATCTAATTAATTGCCCACACCCTAAATTGTCTTGGTCGCTCCTCCCCATTCGCCAACCCCACGTGTCATGCTCTCTCTCTCTCCCTCTCTCGGACTCTCTTAGCTCTCACACGATCGCTCTTGTCCCCTCCTCCCTCCTTGATGTCTCCCCACGCGGTCATGCCCCGTCCGCCTCCTCCTCCCTCCTCCGTGACTTCAAGTAAGGCATCCGCCTCCTGCTCCTCCCGGAGGTCGGGGCAAAGCACTTGCCGCTAGAGCGGCGCCAATGAGCTCGCCCGCTGCTTCACAGCTAGGCAAGCTCCTGGCGCTCGCTCGCGCAGTGCCACTCACCGTCGCTCACACACCACTAGCTAGTGCGACACCCATGCACCATTGCGGCATTGAGGTATCCTCCAACGGCGGCCGCGGCGTCCCTTTTCCCTCCGCCCCTCCCTCTCCCCTCGTCAATGGTCCGCAGGCCAACACGACCTGCTAGCCTTACCGTGTTCCTCATCGGGGACGCCCAACATGAAATTTCAAGCAACTAACACTAGTACATAAAATATTAATCAAGGCATTTTTATCATTTACCGTGTGAAAGGTCCTAAATGGCTAGAGGGGGGGGGGTGAATAGCCTAATAAAATTTCTACAAAATCACTAGACAAACTTGTTAGAATAACAAAAGGTAATAAAAGCGTTTGCTCTAGCTCTACTTGTCGGCAAGCCTCCTATTTACAATTCTAGTTGCTAGAGTATCTAATTCACACAAATGGCCAAGTCACTACTTTACCAACTAGGTAAATAAGCTAATTACTCTAACAAGCTATGCAACTATCACTACACAGGTACAAGATATATAATCAAAGTAATGCAATGTAGTGAGGAGGTGTTATACCGATCGTGTCGAGGTGAGTCACCCATTCACTGGAGATGATATCACAATATGAACAATGAAGCCAATCACCAAGGGATAACAAAGAGACAAGTGGAGACACACTGATTTACCCTGAAGTTCACTTGAGCACCAGTCAAGCTGCGTCTCCGTTGTGCCGACCTTCTCACGTGTGGGGGCAAGATGAAACTCACTCCTAGCCAAGTGACTTTAGGCTACTTGCACCCAAAGCAAATGAGAGGTACCTAAGACACGAGCAATGTATTAGAGTATCAATTTGGCACTCCCGGGAATATCACAAACCCCTCACAAATCAAGGGAGGTGGGCAAGAACAACCACCGTCTCTTCCCAACGCCTCCAACAATCTCCAAACCGTCTAGGTGCGGTGCTCTCCAAGAGTAATAAGAATTCCATAATTGCAATCTCCACCTAGTGCCACAAATATGAATTTTGAAATGCAATGCACAATAGGTTTTCTCCAATCTTCTCTCAATAGCAACAATCCGCCAAGGAAATGGAGAGGAGAGGGAAGCAATCATCTTGGAGCTCTCGGATCGATCTCTAGCACAAGCTCCCTCGATTGATTTCAGCCCAATGAACGATCGAGAGAGAGGAGAAAATGAGAGCTAGGGTTTGTAAGAGAGGAAAAACAGGATTTCGAAATTTGTAAGAGAGAAAGAGAGCAGAGAGGGGAAGACCTCACATATATACTCAATAAAGACCCACAGGCTCTCCAACGGGCAGAGAGCGGCAGCTCTTCCTCTGTTTCCCCAGAGCCGGGCGGCCGCAGGAATTTAGAGAGTAAATTGGCCGTGGAGAATCCGCCGGCAGGTGGCATCCACGCCGTTTTTTTACGCCTTGGCGTCCGATTTTTGCATCAAGGGTTCGCCGGCATTGACTTTGTGCTGTACCGTGCGTGGGAGGTGTCCCAGGACGGCGGCAATGCGAGTGGTCGTCGCGTTACCTGATTGACCTTTCCCAACGGCGCTGTCATCTTATTATCGGGCCGGGTGGCCCTGTGGTCCATCTGCCGGTGGTAGCGGGCGCGATTGCTTTGCGTGCATTTATCGCCGCACGGTGAATGGCTGAATTTCGAGGGGCCCAGCTATCGGTCGCACCTGGGCGCGTGTCCGTTGTGTCGGTCGCCGTGGGACGCAGGGCATGCCGTAGGGCCCACGGCATGGTCTTCCATCCTACTTCTATGGTGTTGTCGCTCCCTCGTTCGCTGGGGAGCGGCTCCACACGGGGCCCGTTGCGTGGGACGAGTCCGTGGCCACGGTCGCAGATGAGAATGGTCGGCCATCGCAGATTTTGTAGAATGCCCTGTCTGCTTTGGTGGGGACGTCGCCTTTAGGTGTTTAGTGGAACCAGCTCGTCGGCTTCTGTTGGGCCGTGTCATCCTCGGTCCCCGGCGTTTTTCTGACTGATAAAATCAGCTCCCCTTCCGTTCTCGGCCGCCCGCCGTTATCGCAGCTTTGGTGAGTTCCTTCTCCTCCCCCCGCCGCCGTCCTTGCCTATCCTCCTCCTGCCTCCCGTCGTTCCTCGCCGGATCCTAACGCATTTGTTGTTCCGGTGCGCCGTTGCTCGGGTCCGCTCCCCGGTGCCGCGGTGCTGCGCGTTTTTCCCAGGTCCTTCCTGTTGAACTGCGCATCCGTTGTTGGCTGCTCGCGGGTCCGTGCGCAGCCGCCGTCGGAGAAGAGGGAGGGACGCCGCCATCTGGTTCTGCCGCTGGTATGCCTACTTAACCCGGCTTTTGGCGTTTCAATTGTTTCAGGCGAGCATTGTCCCTTTCAAAAATAAAGATTCTTACATGTTGGCTTGTGTGATGTGGGGTTTGTTTTCTTTAAATTTTGTCCTGCTCGGGTTCACAGAAGTGTGCTGGATCGATGTTCGTTGTGGGCGCGTCCTATTTGTCGCTGTTGCATGCCGTGGTCAGCCGCTGTGGCTTGCCGTATGCGTCCATAATCTCTGAAGTCCCCTGGGGATGGAACGCCATTGTACGGAGCGGTTCTGGCGTGGGTGGCCAACAGCACAGGGGCGAGCATGGCCATGCAAAGCGGGCGAGCCCCTAGCACGGGCGTTGCGTGGGTGAGCTGGCCCCAACGGGCGGTGGTGCGGCGGCACGGGTGGGTCCCCAGGGGGTTGGTGCGAGCTCGAAGCCTCCACCGGCAGCTGCCTCCATAGTGGCTAAACATCAGAGCAACCTCAGAGCAGCCTCCACTCGGCAGCTGCCTCCATAGGGGTTTGTGATGTGGGGTTTGTTTTCTTTTAAATTTTGATGATTTAAATAGATTATTATCCAGCTCGCAGCTTTGAGTTGGATCGAAGTTGGAAACTTCATTTGCAGCGCTAAACATCAGAGCAACCTCAGAAGCTGATGCCACTTTCTCTCTGCGCATTATCTTTGTGTTGTGCCATCTCAGAGACTCTCATTGGTGTTCTATCCTAAGACTGATTCATGTAAAATTATGTACTATTTGGACATCTCTCTCTCTATATATAGTGTTCAAACATATCGCAACTCTTCTAAGAAGGTCAGCCTTCTATTCAGTGTGCGCGTTACCGTATTTCTTTTGAACTAACTGTGAACCGAATAATAGGAAGAGATACCTCTATTCCGTTAACCCGTCATATTTATTCATTATCGGTATTATTCTATTTTCCACATAGAACTGTGACCATTGCTCGTGCGCATGGGCGCGCGCCAATCACTAGTTTCTATGAAGAAAACAGACCACCTGGAGCATCCCTTCGATGAATAAAATTCGGACCAGATCGATGCCTTCCAAACGGACCACTTCGGCAGCTAACGAGCAGGCCTTGTGCACCTTTTTGCGTCTGGACTTCAGTGGGCCGGCCAGCAGCACTCGAACTCGAGCAGCCCAATACGGCAGGAAACTGCGCACTGCAGCTTGGGCCAAAACTGCGACAAGTCCAAGGCAGCAGCACACGCTGCAGCTTTCTTCCACGTGGTGCATGTTCTTCACTTGAATTTTGAATGAGACAGCAAACAACCGGCCACTTCTCATTTTAATCCACACGCACGAGTCCAGCAAGCATGCACACTCTAAAATTAGCGTGGACCCCACATGCTAAATAAGGAGGAGCAACAAAAGTACGAGCACGCCAACACTCCTTTCCTTCAATTCCAATATTAGCATATTTCCATTCTTGATCCAAAATCTATCACTAGTACCTATATGATTTTTACGTGGCGGTCTTTAAAACCGCCATGAACAAAGGGTAACGGTAAATGGAGGAGACCGCGGGCGGTTTTGGGACCCCAAAACCGCCACGTTAATAAATAAATAAATAAATAAATAAAGAAAAACCTGGATCGAACCCTAATGGGGCCCGATCCGGGCCGCCGCCGGTGGTGGCCGCCGGTACCCCGGGCCGCTGGTACCGCCGCCCGCCGCCATGAGCGGATCTCGGGTGGGGGTAGAGGCCGGTCCCGCCCTCCCCACCACCGGATCCGCCTCCACCACGCCGCATCGACGGACGGACGGAGCCACCGCCGCCGGATCAAGATCCGCCCGGCTCGAAGATCCGGGGATCCCGCCGCGTACCGGGAGGGAGATGCTCGAGGGAGGGAGCCGCCGGAAGGTGGGATCCGCGGGCACCGTGCTCGAATCGGTGCGGAGCCGCCGGGAGGTGGATCCGGTGGAGTCACGGGTGCGGATCGAAGCCCCGCCGCCACCGCTGCCGTCCCAGATCTGAGCCCCGCCGCCACTGTGTGGCTTCATCAGGCATGTGGAGGTCGCGTAAATGGAGGTGCCCCGCCCGCGCTCGATCGGAAGCTTGAGTAGCGCCGCCATGACCGCCTTGAGGGAGGGGAGGGAGCCGGTGGCCCTGGTGGACCGAGGGAGGGAGGGAGCCGTGGTGGAACCGAGGGAGGGGAGGGAGAGGTGGTGGGACTTGTCTGCGTTTGGATCCGAAAGTGAGACAAGGAGGCCTGGTGGTGAGTGGATTAGGTTTCATCTGCTTTTATATGCTCCATGCACTAATGGGCTCGCGTGGGGGCTTGTCCTGTTTGGATTGGGCCTCATTAACCATGGCATTTTTTTTAATAAAAACCGCCACGGTTAATGAGATTTAGCATGACGGTTATTATAACCGCCATTGTTAATAAAAATGACCACCACGGTTAATGAGGCCATTAACCGTGGCGGTTTTTTAAAAGCCCGCCACCTAAAAATTGTTTTTAAAGTGTCTTGTAACATCAATTTTGTAGTAGTGTATGTCATCTCATCCAAATATGTCAAACCTCTTGAGCACATTTAGATGACATTGTCTCAAGTCTTTTTCCAAAGAGTTTCTCATCAATCGCCACGTCACTAACCCATATGCATATGCAAATTGCAATTCAAATATGTGGCACTAGGTGAGTAAAGCGATTATGATTTTCCTCTCTTTATAGTACGGTTATCAAACCTAAATCACTCACACCCTCTATGGTGTCTTGAGTGTGAAATCAAAATGGTCCTATAGTTATACCTTTTGCCTTGAACCCATTTTGATCCTCGAAACCACTCCAAGTTGAGCACTTGATCATCTTTTAGATCACCGCTGATCCATCCACCATGACCAAAGCATGCACCAACCTTGGCTTGAACAATCTCTAACTAATAAAAAACACTTAACATAGAGAGATTAGTCCTAAGGAGTCATCAATTATCCTAAAACCAAACTAAAAGTCTTCACCATGGTGGTTTTCAAAACACCACCAAGCTAGGGTCATGGTTACTCCATCGATTAACCATGGAGGTTTCTAAAACCACAAAAACCGCCACGGTTAATGCGTAAAAAACAAAAGAAAAGAAAACGCCCACATCCAAGCCCAAACGGGCCCAGATCTAGGCCGCCAACGCCGGATCCCCGCTATGGTTTCCACGCCACCGAACGACCATTGGAGGAGCTGCACCGCCATTTGGAGCCCGGATCCGGCCTCTGCACCACTAGGAGTTGACGGGGAGGGAAAGCCGCCCGGATCCGCCGTTGGTGGAGAGCAGACCGCCGTTGGGAGGCGGGATCCGACCTCCACATCACCGGATCTGGCCTCTCCACCGCCGCCGGAGTTGAATGGGGAGGAGAAGCCACCGCATCCGTCATTGGAAGAGCCGCACGGTCGTTGGGAGGCCGGATCCGCCCTCCACAAAGACGGGCCCACAGCTTCACCGCCGCCGGATCTGCGTTGGTGGGAGCCGCACCGCCGTTGGGAGGCTCCCACTCCACATCACCGGATCTGGCCCCGCACCGCCGCCGGTGTTGAAGGGGGGGAGGAAGCCACCACATCCGCCCGTTGGAAGAGCCGGCACGCAGCCGTTGGGAGGCCGGATCCGGCCTCCAAAGACAGGCCCACAGCTTCACCGTCGGAGTGGGGCGCAGCGCCGCCGCCCTGCGCGCCAAAGCTTGACGCCGCCATCCGCGCACCTCCGCCTCCGTGTCGGCACGCCGCCACGCCACGGGCCTCCGCCACGCAACGTCGCCAGACCCGCGACCTCCCTCCGCCTCCAGTCCCGACGCCTCCTCCATGAGAGCCGTGTGACGCCCCGAAAGCATCACCACCGGTGCGAGAGAGGAGGTGGGGCAACCGCTCCCATGGGGAGAGGAGGGGGTGAGGGAGAGAGGAGAGACAATGCACTGCGGGGAGTTGGAGAGAGGGAGGAGTAGAGAGAGAAGTGGACTGAGTGAATGAGGGAAACCCTAGGTCTCTATATATACCGTTTGGGCTTGAACCTGAGCCATTATTACCGCGGGACATTTATATAACCACCATGGTTAATTAAAAATAACCGCCATGGTCATTCGAGCCATTAACCATGGCAGTTTTTAAATAACCGCCACGGTTAATTTTTGTGAGTGCCTTGCAAAAGATTTTTTGTACCATTGTAAACACTAGCAAATATGAGAAAAATGTAGAATTGAACAACTGAAGACAAATGCAAAAACTTCAGATCAACTAGCTGGATACAAACTACCCCTGTTTTGGCTTCCTCAGATATTTGATTTGGGCACAAACATGCAGAAAGAAAAACTATATATTCCAGCTCCATCCGAATCCAGTAGGTCAAGGTGCAACCTGCGCGAGCAGCTCTTCAAGAAGAGATGGACAACTGCTCTTGAGATGCTCGAAGCCATCAGTCGCCATGACTGCCATCCGGGAAGTACTGAAGGCTCCAAGTGTGACCGGCGACGCTGAAAACACCAGAATCGATTCTCTTGCCGACGCCCAGCTGGCCCTTGGCTGCGGAGTATCCCTTCACCTCCAGGACATGAGAGCCGGTCACCGTCTCGGCAGCAATGGTGGTTTTGCTGGTGTGGTCGCCGGCGGAAGGAGGTGAAGAGTTGGTCATACTGAACGCAACAGATTTTACGGAGTAGCTGGATTGGCAAATGAAAACAGGAGGTTGTTATTTATGGTGAGATGGAGTTTCTCATGAGCCAGCCATCCGGGAGTTGGCCGTTTGTTGTACGAGGAGATGCGTCGGTTGGCGTGCACGGTGAATTGATTCTGCTGCTTCGTTACTCGAGGAGGCGAGGAGCTGCATGCGCTGACCTTCCGCTGCCGCTCTTGAATGCCGATATTGTTGGAATACGGGAAGCCCAGGTTTGTGCCCCCTATACTTCGTCGTTTACATTTTCTAACGTTTCACCGTCGGCACGTCAAACGTTTGGAGCCCTTGGTCTGGACAAAGAAGAGACATTTGGAGTCCGATCCAGCAGCAAGCACACGTAAGGGGATGTGTAGCGCTGCTCCGCCTTATGTTTTTTAGCTAACCAGTTTCAGCTCCACACATTTTTGGCTAAATAATTTCAGCTCCGCGCACTCTATCTACTACAAAAGAGTCAAATGTCATCGTCTGTTTAGGGAAATCGCTTCACCCGGCGCAATGACCCCGCTTCCCCTCGCGATAACTCTGCCCTGCTAATAATAGCCTCGCTCACCTCGCGTGTGTCCACCCGTAACCTCCGCCCACGACGACCGCCTCTGCCTGCCCCACCTCTCTCCTCGCTCGAGGAACCGGCGACGCTCTCGCTTCAACGGCGGCTTCCCAGCACCCGCACGCGCTCCGTCTGCCACCGACCCCGCCCCGTGCAGGCCGGCCGGAGCGGCTGCTGCCGCCGTCCCCGCCCCGTGCGGCGTCGGCCTCTCACCGGCGCCGCGACACCCCCGCTCCCGACGTCCAACCCGACGGCGGCCCGGCTGGAGCGGCTGCTGCCACCGTCCCCGCCCCGTGCGGCGGCTCTGGCCGCCGGCCTCCGACCACCCCGTCGGTGCCGACGCCCTCCGCAACGGCTTGGTCATCCGCCGGATCCTAGGCTTCGTCAACGTCCCTAAACCGGACCACGTCAGGTGAAGAATTCATCTATCTGGTAATCCTTGAGGGCAGCAAATGTTCTTCCACCGTGCAATTTGCTTCCTGATAAAGTTTGGATCAATTGATTAATCAGAACCTTCTTGCGCGCGCGGTGTGGGCACAGGCACACGACGACAACCTGCGACTGCGAGGCAACGGGTCCCATAGCGTCCCTGCCCACATCTCCTATGTGGTGGTGACCGGCGAGCGGCTTGGGCCCGGCACCCTCCACATCACGAGGAGCTTACGCCTGCCATGTTGGTGCAGGTATGTTGTTCGATAAAATGTCCCTGAAGTTGCAGTCTCAGATTTCAAATATTTATTTATTTCTATCACTTGATGACGCTCAATGTGTTTTTATGGGTGTCGTGGTAAACTGTTGCCGCTCGGCCGACATTTGCCCGCCACTGCTAATTCCATATGATTATTAATTCCCGTATGACTGTTTCCATGTGTCTAATTTCGTGTGGTGTCAGCCACATAAGCATATAGCCCCTTCAATTCCATTGAGGCCATGTAAAAGGATATGCATATCCCAATCGATGTAATATATACTTCATCACTGATCCGTGCTCAGATGACTGCAATGCTTCCATGATGCAGCATCGGCGCAAGAAGGTTTGTGTGTCCTTCCTTTATGAAACGTTCCAGTAATTTCTTCTAGCATGTGTATCAAGTGCCCTGAGAAATCATGCTGATGTGTTATATGTATTTACTGATCCCAGTTATCATGCATAATGAGAGTGAAAAGCTCACAGGTGGTATACAGTGAGGAGACAAAGAGTCAGTCCATTCCAGTCATAACTCATTACAGCTTGGCAATTGAATGAACGGATGTAATACTTTCTCCATATTCTTTGATTTGCTAATTATACAATTATAATAGTTGTGATCTCTTGAACTATCCCTTGACAGTTCTAGGTATGGTGTGTTACCAGGCTTTAATAAGCAAGAAACTGCAGATCGGTTTGGCAAAGAACAAGTTCATGAGTGGCGCCGCAGTTATGATATCCCTCCTTCAAATGGAGAAAGACTAGAGATGTGTGCTGAGAGATATGTTGCTTATTTCAAAGATCAGGTATATTTTGCAAGGCCATTTTACACTCATTCGAAGATACACTATTTACTTGGATTTTTGGTCTCCCTGCTGCTAACTATTGTAGTATTATTTGTGTGGCTGTGCTAAAGACTGTTCAATTGAAATTTCTATCCTATATACAATGACTGAATTAGACAGTATGTTTGATAGATTTTGTCCAGTCTATATGCATGCATGCGTGATGTTTAGAAATTAGAACTATATTGGTTCTTTTCACATCTGTCAGTACCATCTTTAGAGTTGGTTCTATATATGAGGGTTCTTGTATCGTAGAAAAAAATGACAGCATGTCTAGGTTTTATTGTTCTTACCATTTATTTAAAGACATGAACATGGCACGTCTGCATTTTCTGTCAGTACCATTTTTTCATTTCCTTTTTTTCCTTTCCTTTTCAGTATTAGTTATCGGTTAGATGCAAACCAAATTGGTTCATTTGGGCTTGCACTCTTTATCTGATTATATAGTACAATTCGTAACACTTTTACCTTTGATTAGGCCTTGACTGAAGAGCATGTTAACTACAACCTACTTCAAAACGCTAGATATATGAATGAGCAGTTTTCCAAATTGGTTCATTTGGGCTTGCACTCTTTATCTGAATATATAGTACAATTCGTAACACTTTTACCTTTGATTAGGCCTTGACTGAAGAGCATGTTAACTACAACCTACTTGCAAAACGCTAGATATATGAATGAGCAGTTTTCCAAATTGGTTCATTTGGGCTTGCACTCTTTTATCTGAATATATAGTACAATTCGTAACACTTTTACCTTTGATTAGGCCTTGACTGAAGAGCATGTTAACTACAACCTACTTGCAAAACGCTAGATATATGAATGAGTAGTTTTCCATTCCAAGGCAACCTGACGAAGCTCTTTGACTGTTGAGTTTTTTTTTTTAGCAAACTTTAGGTACAGATGCACAGTGAGGATGGCATGACTACAATTTGTAACCTTCAACCTTGTCATAGATTTGATTTGGATAGCTTATACAGTTTGTGACCTTCTTCAACATATATTAGTCAAAATATAATGACCCCTTTTGTTTATTTTTAGTAAAAATAGTGTTGTCAATGCTGTACCATATCTGATAAGCTCCATGTTCTATTCACATTATTGGTTACTGTAAGTCAACTCTTGAAAAATGCTATGAACTACATTCATGTTTCTTACATGGGAGGTTGTGTAACTTGATGATATCCCTATTTCCATGGGTTAGTTGTACATAACATTTATCTACCAGGACTAAAAGGAACTCATGTTCTGGATATAAGATTCCTCTTATTCCAATTATAACAGTTTTAGCTAGGTAGAGCCAAAAAGTAGCAAAGAAAATCTTCAATTTATTGAAATTTTGTAAAAATAAAAATAAAAATAAAAAAAAATCCACCGCCTCTAAATGTAGCACACTGTTTCTTTTTTTCATTTTGCTCAAAACTAAAACGATGACTAGATAAAAGAATTTGAAAGCTGCACTTAGTCCTTTGTCTACCCGAAGTGAGTACTTGGTATGACATGCTTGACAAGATATATTCGTTGAATGTTCCCAAGTTCCCAAGTCAAGGAATTGAGAAAATCTGTGGAGAGTACTACACCCGTTGCAACGCACGGGCATTTACCTAGTTTAAGGAAAAAGATCAATAAGGTTACAGGAGCAGCAAAAGTGGTGCTCCACAAACTCAAAGTTTTTTATGGAGCTGTCCTCGGTGGAGTTTGTGGAGCTGCTCCATGGTGTGAAGCAGGTCTATACACCCACTAAATATATGGTATGTTTTGGTGCGGTCTGTGGCCTCTCGATTCTTATTTTCTATATAGAAGATATGATCAAATGAAAGTGGCCTCTATGAAAGTGTGGCCTCTATGAAAGTGTGGCCTTAGGGTCTTAATTAGATTCACCACCCCACCCCCCTATCCCTCCCAACCATCTCTCTCTCGCAACTACCTTCCCTTGCCTCTCCCTACACTCTCTCTCTCCCTATCCAGATCCCGGACGCGCCCCTTCCCTCGTGGATCCAGCAGGCACAGGCGATGCGGGCTGGAGCCGGTGGCGTGGTGGCCAGATCTAGCTTCCCCACGATGGATCCAGCCGGATTGGGCATCTGGCGTAGGGTCCGCGAGGCTGCCTCCTCCTCGAGGCAGCGGCCCTCCTCCCTTTGTCACGATGACACAGGCATGGAGACCGGTTATGATGGCAGCGAGGAAGACGGATCCGGTGGCAGGGATCCCCTTCTCCACTCCAAAGACGCAGCCCCTCTCGAAGCACGGTGGCACTCCTCGCCCTTCTGCTCTAGCGATAGCGTGGAGGCCAGATCCTCCTCATGGATGCAGAGCTTGGTGGTCACGACTCCCCCGACGGCGGTGGCACGTAGAGGCTACAGAGCCCGGCCCGATCCAGGCCCAGTTAGGTCTAGATCTTGACCTTTTCATTTTTTATTTTTAAGCCGATTTACTATGGCGGACACGGAACCACCTCAAATAATGGCACATTTACCATGACCACCGCCTCGATAAAACATTATGGAGTAGTGCAAATCAGGGAGCGAGGTCTCTGGACCAAACAAAAAAAAGTGAAGAATGAGTAGAAGATGGAACATCTCTATTGTTCTTTAAGGCCACTCACAATGCAGACTCTACCATAGAGTCTAAAACTATACAATGCAGACTCTACCAGAGTCTAAAACTATTTATTAACTTGGGTATCGTGGACTTGGAGTTCAAATAAGACTTGGAGTCTTAGTTTTTCTCTCTTGCTCTTCTATAAATATCTTGTCATATCAGCTCCACATCAGCAAAGTGCACTAAATATGAAGATAAAAAAATAAGCCTAGACTCTATGGTAGAGTCTGCATTGTGAGTGCCATAAACCAAACACAGCCCCTAAACATACAGGTGGTCGTTTAACCAAAAAAAAAAATAACAAGGATAAATAGTTAGATATTGTAAGAGATTTTTTGACTAACAATTGACTATGTAGTTGTTGACACGAATTAGGGTTCGCACCAAACACACTAGAATGGGTCTTGGACGCCCAACGAGGTTGCGATTTGCCTACAAGCGGCGAGAACCGCATCGTTACCAAAGCAAGAACGAATCAAGCCGATGTGGAGCTTGGTTTTGACGGGATGACCTCGTAACATCCTCCCAAAAGATCCATCGACAGGGGCGTATGTGAGGGGTGCCCTAGGATCGGCAAGGCCACCTAGAATGCCGATGAAATTCGTAGAGAAAACGCCCGAACAGACGGTAGAGAGTTGGAGAAGAAAATTAGGGTTTGGTAGCTGATAGATAGATTGATTGGATGTAGATGGGATCAAATTGGCCACAAGCCTCTCATTACGCGGCGGGGTGGATCTTATCCCCTTTGGAAACCATCCTAATACGTTTCCAAACACCAACACCTTCCAAAACCTAATTCGAACGGATCAGCCCCGAGATACGCCAGACGCCACCACGGGAGAGCCGGACGCGCCCCGCGGCGCACTGAGATGCAGTCCGAAACCCCCCGAGGGGGACCGTCGGACGCCGGAGGGTGGGGGCACCAGATGCCAGGATGCAAAGCATCCGCACGCCGGATGCAATCCAGCTGTGCTGCGTGTGGGTACCACCGGACGCTGGGCGGGGCTATGTCGCCGGACGCCGCCAGCCCGTCCCCGTCCGACGCGTGTTAGGACACGGCTTGTGGCCCTTTTTTGTCGAATCTTCTGATTATTTGACTTCATTGTTGAATTCCAAGCATGTCCACGGTGTTTTTGACACGTCTAGGTTATCAAATATTATACCCGGACATTTTTAGGTGTCAACAGTAGCCTTTGTATTAAAAAAAAAAAAAATGTAGCAATGAACACCTGAAGAAAAATGCAGAAACTTCATATTGAATAGCTGGATACAAACTCCCACTATTTGGCTTCCTTCCCTCAGATTTGATTTGAGGCTTTTAGAACATGCATGTAAAAAGAAAAACCATATATTCCAGTTTCATCAGATTCCATCAGGTCATAGGGCAACCTGTCCGAGCAGCTCCTCAATAAGAGACGGACAGCTGCTCTTCAGATGCTGGAAGCCATCAGTCGCCATGACTGCCTTAAGATTGCCAGGAGCCTTAAGGAACTCAAAGCACGCAGCCTTGAGCCCTTGGCAAGCATGCTGCTCCGCCAGGAGCAGTGTCGTTGCTGCAAGACTCACATCAACAGAGCTGCGCAGCGTCTCTTCGCAGATCAACTTCAGCCTCTGGAGGTCGTACCGGTCCGCCGCCACGAGAAGATGCTGAGCCATCACTGCCCTGTCGCCCACATCAATATCCGGCAGCGAGTCGGTGTAGATGAAGTGGATCATGCACCTGAACACCCTGGCCTCCATATCTCGGACGACGCGTACGTGGCCCGTCGCCTTGGCTTCCATTGGACCGAACAGCTCCGCCATGAACACCGAAGACCGTGCTGCCAGCACGTACCGATGCACAGTGAATAGCTCGCCGTCGACGTTAAACTGCACATCCCCTCCCAGCTTGCTTTCAAGGAGGCTGCCAAGATGCCGTGGCAGGTCAAGCGCTGGTGCTGCGAGAGTAGTCTCCGTGTGGACGCCCTTGAAGACGGTGAGGTCGCATTTGATTTGAAAGCTGTCGTCGCGGAGATAGGATGACTCCAACTTCTTCCTCTTTATGAACTTATCATAGCCCCAGGTTAGTTTTGCGCACGAGAAAACGAGTGCCTTTCCTGTATAAGTGTGACCGTAGACTGGCTTTCCGGCACGGTTGAGTAAACTGAAGCCAAATCTTGCTAATTTCACTTGGTCGTCAGCGGCAAGATTATCGATGCGTACAACGACAGATATGTAACCGGCGCTCTCCTCGTTGACGCCATCCGGGTAGTATTGGAGGATCCACTGATGACCGTCGACGCTGAAAACACCAGAAGAGATGCTCTTGCCGACGCCGAGCTGGCCCTTGGTTATGGAGTATCCCTTCACCTCCAGCACGTGCGACCCAGTCACCGTGTCCGCGACAATGGTACTTTTTCTGCTGCAGCCGTCGCTGGCGGAACGAGCTGAACCACAGTTACCCATACTGAACGCAAAAGAGATCGAATTTGTGCCGGGCCGGGGTTGGGGATCGTCTGTTTTTATGGTGAGTTGGTGACATATGCCGCGTCGTTCCTTCCCAGCTTTATTCGGATACGAACTCGTTCCTTCGCGTGCAGGGCGAAAAGCGAAGCACGACTAGGGAGGATCCCGTGCGCGCGGTGGGGAAAACGGATCGACGACGAACAGAAAGAATATGTCCCAGGTTGGGTTGAGCCCCGGCAAGGCGGACAACAAACACTAGGTGCTTCATCGATCCTGCCACCATCCCAGTCCCTAAGCTCTCGGCCTCTTCCGATCCTCCGGCCCCAGCAGGCCAGCAGCAGCGGCGGCGGAATGAGGGGCAGCACGAGCAATAGTGGCGGAAGGTCAGCGAACCAGCAGCTGCAGGGTGGCCGCGTGCGCCCTGGCGTTGGACAGCGGAAGCGGGGCGCCACGGGATCTTGGAGAAGATAACATACGTACACGGTTTGAATTCAGGTATTCAGACTTATCGAATCGACACGGTTAAAGAGAGTTCAGATAACGCAAGCCAACCGTCCGCCAGAGACCCAACTACCGCCCCTGGACCCACACTAAGGGCCCCACCAATCAGCCACTCTGTAGAACGGCTTCCTGCTCCACACTTCTATTGTCGGACGGCAGACAGTATTCAGGACATGCTTCCTTCCTCTTGGTGATCTTGTCAGGCATGATCCATGGAAGGACGCCATGCAACAGAAAGCATGGAGGACCTGATGTGCTTTTCTAGAGTAGTGGTAGCTGCTGGCAAGTTGGCACGTCTATGTAAGGTCCAAGTAAGTTAAGTTGCCGCTCACCGTCGGAACAGCACAAAATGTGGTTGCTTGCTGCTGCAGGTTGGGGAGCGCGGCCTGCAGCTCTCCGGCGGGCAGAAGCAGCGCATCGCCATTGCCCGCGCCATGCTCAAGAACCCCGCCATCCTGCTGCTGGACGAGGCCACGAGTCCCACGAGCACGCTCGACTCCGAGTCTGAGAAGCTAGTGCAGGAGGCGCTGGACCGCTTCATGATGTTCCTCAAAAAAAAAAAAAAAAATGACCGCTTCATGATCGGGCGCACCACCCTGGTGATCGCACACAGGCTCTCCACCATCCGCAAGGCCGACGTCGTGGCCGTGCTGCAGGGCGGCGCCGTCTCCGAGATGGGCACGCACGACGAGCTCATGGCCAAGGGCGAGAATGGCACCTACGCCAAGCTGATCCGCATGCAGGAGCAGGCGCACGAGTCGGCGCTCGTCAACGCCCGCCGAAGCAGCGCCAGACCTTCCAGCGCCCGCAACTCTGTCAGCTCGCCCATCATGACGCGCAATTCATCCTACGGCCGCTCCCCTACTCCCGCCGCCTCTCCGACTTTCTCCACCTCCGACTTCAGCCTCTCCATCCACGACCCGCACCACCACCACCGGACGATTTGCCGACAAGCGGCTCGCGTTCAGCGCCGGCGCAAGCTCCTTCCCTGCGTCTCGCCAAGATGAACTCTCCGAGTGGGCCTACGCGCTCGTCGGCTCCCCTGGGATCCATGGTCCGCGGCTCCTTGGCGCCATCTTCGCCTACATCCTCGGCCGTGTGCTGGCGGCGTCTACCACGCGCGGATCCGGCGCTACATGAAGCTTGAGATCGCCAAATTGCTACCCCGAAAAAATTTCGGGGCGAAATTTCGGAAATTTCGGAAATATCCCGCTCTGGGGTGAGGCCCGATATTTGGTCCATGCCGCCCAAAAATTTCGGAATTTGAAACCGACGGCGCCAAAATTTAGGCGGTGTTGGGAAGCCCGCCAGGAGGTTCCAGCCGTATAAAGGCTCTTTGTAACCCTAGAGCCCACTACACTCCTCCCCCAACCAGCCGCCGGCTTCTAAAAAAAAAAAAAAACACGAAGCAGAGCATCCACTGCCGCCGCCGCTTGACGCTCCGACGGGCGCGGACGGCAGCTCCAGCGCCCCGGCCCTGCTGGACGCAGCAGCGGCGCACCGGTGCCCCGGCCCTGCTCGACGCGGCAGCGGCACACCGGCGTCCAGCGCGCTCGCTCGACGCGGCCGCGGCGCACCGGCAGCCCGCGCTCGCTCGACGCAGGGGCACCCCGTCCCTGCTCGTCGCCCCGCCCCGGCGCCCCGCCACCGGTCGACACGGCGTCCCCGACGCCCCGTGCCCGCTCGACGCGCCACCCTGACGCCGTGTCCTCGCTCGACGCGCCGCCCGGCCTGCTCCACGCGCCGCCCCCAGTGCCCCGTCCCTGCTCGACGCTTTGCCCCCGGCGCCCTGTCTCTGCTCGCCGGCAGCGTTGCGCCCCGTCCAGCACTCCAACCGGTGAGAGGTGATGGAGCTCTGCTCTGTATTGTTTGTAAATTTTGATCTGCTATATGAATGAACAATAGTGACGTTTCCTAGCATGGTTTGATCTGCTATTGTTCCGGTGAGAGGTGATGGAGCTCTGCTCTGTATTGTTGGTAAATTTTGATCTGCTATATGAATGAACAATAGTGACGTTTCCTAGCATGGTTTGATCTGCTATTGTTTGTAAATTTGCTCTGCTATTGTTCATTCAATGCTATACTATGAATTGGGCTGAGGGATGTGCGGCCTAGCATGGTTTGAAGCTCCTATTAGTAGGCTGCTGATCTGCTATGCTCTACTAGTGTTCATTCTTGCCTCTCCTGCAGTGTGTGATTTTTAGTTCAATTTATTCATAGAGAGGAGGTGCATCTTTAGATATTCTTGCTTACTGTTCTTGACTTGTGTTCTATGGTTATGCTACTAGTTACCAGTACAACGGCGGTGATGGAGCTCGTGCTTCGGCTAGTGCCAAAGGCAAGAGTGTGGCTTCAGGCAGTGGCATTATGGTTGACTTGGTTGATGGCACTAGTAGCAAAGGCAACACTGCTGGCCAGGTTGACTTGGTTGATGGCACTAGTAGCAAAGGCAACACTGCTGGCCATAAGAGCATGACAACGACATGAGGTGGTCTGTACAAATGGTAATGCTTCAATGTTAGATTTTTTTTTACTTAAATGATGCACATGCATGTATATTTTTCTAATCGTCTTGTATGCATGTTTATTCTTATTTTTGTGCAGGGAAAAGGGTGAAACTATCAGGGCCCATTAATTATATATGGAGCCATGGTGCAAAGTAATTAGCTGCCTTCTTTTAGCTAGCAACTCATAATTAGCGGCCGGTAAAAAGTAATTAGCTGGCTTCTTTTAGCAGCAGCTAGTAACAATTTGATGCTGGTAAACATTGAGTAATTAGCTGGCTTTCTTTAGCTGCTAGTAAAAAGTAATTAGCTGGCTTCTTTTAGCAGCAGCTAGTAACAATTTGATGCTGGTAAACATTGGTAATTAGCTGGCTTTCTTTAGCTGCTAGTAAAAAGTAATTAGCTGGCTTCTTTTAGCTGACAAGCTCTTGATAGGTCTGGTCTTGTTTGAATTAAACTGATATATAGTTGCTGTCCCAACTTAGCTGAATTCTAAAGACATGACTGATATATATTTGCTGTCCCAACTTAGCTGAATTTTAAAGACATAATTGATATATACTTGCTGTCCCTTTTTAGCTGATTCTAGTCCTAGTTTTATGTATGTTTGGAACCATGGCCCTCTACTGATTCTAGTCCTAGTTTTATGTATGTTTGGAACCATGGACCTCTAATTCTAGCTGTGTTGTGGACTAGTGGCTAATGTTTTTAGACGATCTTTTTTTTTGTAATATTTGGACTGTAATATTTGAGACTTGAATTATGTTGTGGACTGTGCACCTATATTATTTGAAAGTGTGTGCTGAAGGTGCTATTCATGCTTGTCACATTGAGTTGGTAGTTTTTTTGCATGTATATTTGTTTTTTTATCTAAAATGATATAGAATAGATGTACATGATTTTTTGAACAAAATAAATAATTTTTTATAAATCTGGTCCGAAAGTTTTTTGTATCGCCCGATAAATTTCCGGTATATCCGATATTCCTGTTTATCGGTGACCGCCGAGATTTTAAAAATACCCCGTCTGAAACACAGGGCTGCTACCTGCCCATCGGCATGTCTCGGCGGCGCTGCTGTTCAACACGATTGCAGCACGTGTTCTGGGACAAGGCCGGCGAGAACCTCACCAAGCGTGTGCGCGAGAAGATGTTCGCCGCTGTGCTCCGCAACGAGATCGCCTGGTTCGACGCCCGGCGAGAACGCCCCAGCGTCGCGTCGCCCCGGGCTTCGCGCCACGACGCCCGAACGTGCGCTCCGCCATCGAGGACCCGCATCTCCGTCATCGTCCAGAACTTCGGCGCTCATGCTCGTCGCCTGCACCGCGGGGTTCGTCCTCAGTGGCGCCTCGCGCTTGTGCTCCCTCGCCCGTCGCCAACCTGCGCGCGCCCGGGGCCTGGTCGTTGGCGAGGCCGTCGCCAACCTGCGCACCGTGGCGGCGTTCAACGGGGAGCGCAAGATCACGGGCTCTTCGAGGCCAACCTCGCGCGGCCCGCCCGGCGCTGCTTCTGGAAGGGGCAGATCGCCGGGAGCGGCTACGGGCGTGGCGCAGTTGATCCTACGCGCTGGGCCTCTGGCACGCCGCGTGGCTGGTGAAGCACGGCATCTCCGACTTCTCGCGCACCATCCGCGTGTTCATGGTGCTCATGGTGTCCGCCAACGGCGCCGCCGAGACGCTGACGCTGGGCGCCGGACTTCATCAAGGGCGGGCGCGCGATGCGGTCGGTGTTCGAGACCATCGACCGGAAGACAGAGGTGGAGCCCGACGACGTGGACGCGGCGCCGGTGCCGGAGCGGCCCAGGGGCGAGGTGGAGCTGAAGCACGTGGACTTCTCGTACCCGTCGCGGCCGGACATCCAGCTGTTCCGCGACCTGAGCCTCCGTGCGCGCGCCGGGAAGACGCTAGCGCTGGTGGGTCCGAGCGGGTGCGGCAAGAGCTCGGTGCTGGCGCTGGTGCAGCGGTTCTACGAGCCCACGTCTGGTCGCGTGCTCCTGGACGGCAAGGACGTGCACAAGTACAACCTGCGCGCTGCGGCGCGTGGTGCGTGCGAGTGAACGGTCGGTCCAAGTCCAGTCCAAGTCAAGAGCTGAGGGGCACAGTGGTCATTTTTCGCGTGCGGGCCCGCGTGTCGGGAGGCCAAACGGAGGAAAAACAAACAAGCCACGAGGAGCGGAAGGGCACGCGTGAAAGACTTCAAAGTGTGGATGTCATCTACGTGAAAACAAATATTTTCAGGGGTATTGGTGAGTAGTGCACTTTTTATAATGGCATCCATGAAAAAGGCTCAAAATCTATACCGCCGCCGGGATGGTATTAGAAGTCATATGGGGGGGCGACACGGTCTCCAAAAACACAACTTTAACCTCTTATTATTATAAAAATATTTATGAAGATGTGATATATGTATACTTTTATCAAAGTATTTTTAAGACAAATCTACTCATATAATTTTTACATTTACAAACTCAACAACTTAAAAGTTATTGATGATTTGTATTCCCAATGTTTGACTCAAACCTTATCCAAAAACGACTTCTAATACCATCCCGGAGGGAAGTATATTCTAACATCGCACAAGTCAGATCCTTTTCTTCCAACTCCAAACCAGGCATTTTAGACTTGCTTGGTTGGTATGAAAATTTGCCATGACAAAGATTTGGCAAGATTTTTTGTTTTTCAAAAAAAAAAAAAAAACAATTGCCAAAGATTTAGTATATCAATTTGGCACCAAACCAAATGGTTATCAAAGTATTGGCCTGCCTATCCTTGACAAGTAAATTTTAGCCGTCGACTAAATAGGCAATGAGGATCATCATTATCCCTAATAAACTCTAAAACCGTTTAAACACTAGTTTTTCGAACCGGACTGGACCGGCGGTCACGGGCGGGAGCCCAATCTTGATGCATGGGTATTCAGTTGAATACCCAAAATTTTTAAAAAACAGATTTAGATATAAAGTATATAACATGTATATGTATCAAAAAACTGAAAATAGCATAACAAAACACTTTGTGATGCTATTTTGATTTTTTTGACACATATCTGAGCTTCCCAATCTCATATTGTCTCTACTAGCATAGCAACCATTACGATACTGACTTTTGTCTGCTCACTCGCACTTGAGGGCACAACTAGCCAGAAGAAAAAAGCCCTAGGGGGGGGCCATACGGCCGCCGCCGCCCCCTCTCCTCTCGTTTCCACCACCGTTGGTCCCCTCGCTCCCTCCTCCGGCTAGCCAGAGGTAGGAGGGAGTTGAGATCCATCGTTTTTAATAAGTTTTCTCTCTGATTGAGTCTAGGTTTAGGATTTCTCCATGTCAAGTTTCTTGGTGTTGGGGATCTATCTCCTCCTGCTCCTCCCCAACGACGGCGAAGAGACAGGTTGGACCTGTGTTCTCCATGGCGGCTCCGATGAAGATGAGGGCGACATCAATGTCAACAACTTCCTCAACATGACGACATGGAGATTTGTGTTTCCGGGCAGCGACATTGAGGCAGAGATGATGTCGTTGCCATGGAATAATTTTCTCTAGTCTCTTCTTTGTTTTGTCGTGGTTAGATCTGGCCACGATGGAGGACTAAGGAGAATAGTTTTCAGATCAGTCTTCTTTATTCTTTGGTGGCAGAAAGAAGAAGGAAGACATCGAAGAAGAAGTTCCACAATTCCACCTATAGGAATGTTGGCCGTCCGTTGGGCATCCGTTCTCACGCTGTTCGCGGCGTGTTCTCAGTATTTGTTTGTCGAGAGTTTGCCTATGCGGTCATCTATATGAGCAGTCATATAGGTTTGGAGTTGAGATTTGTTGTCATTCAAAGTGTGTGAGTACAATTTAGACTAGGATCTGTATATTCTTCTTGTATTCCAAAGTGTATGTAATGGATCGATGTACTCAGCTATAATCTAATATATACTTCTTCTTTGTCCGCCAAAAAAAAAAATCTCATATTGTCTTTTGGGCTCAAATGACTCACTTCCCAATCTCATTTTAGGCTGCCAAAGATTTTTTTTCACCTTTCCATAATTTTGAATACCCAAACCCCAAATCCACGGGCCCGCCTGCCGGCGGTTAGACCACTAAACGACCCAACTAAAAGCCTCCACCGGTTTGGTTCATTTAAAAGATGGTCTATCAATCGAACCGGAAAAACCCGGATGAACCGTCCGGTTTTTTTTCTGAACTGGCCGGTTTCAGTTTGAGCCGTACGGTTCTTGCTGTCACATGCGGGACGTCAGGAGTGCAGCGTGGTGTTCTAGCTAATTGGGCCTGCGCGGTGCACGTCGCCACATGCTTGTTCTCGGTTGGCTGGCCTGTTGCTTGGCTGAAAGACGTGTCTATGTAGTCTTGTGCTGACGATGAGATGCCTTGCCTTGTTCTCGGTTCAGGGCAATGATATGATTGCAGAACAAGGAACAGAGTATTGAGGCCAACAAAGTAATGAAAACTTGATGAGCTGAAGTTTGTCGACCAAATCTTCCCAACAAAATTATATTACCAAGGACTGGGAATCAGAAGAACAGAGTTTGGAGTTCAGAGACAGAGTCCAGAGGGAGGTTTGAATTCAGGTATTCAGAGTTATCGAATCGACACAGTTAAAGACAGTTCAGATAACGCAAGCCAACCGTCCGCCAGACACCCAACTACCGCCCCTGGGCCCACACTAAGGACCCACCAATCAGCCACTCTGTAGAACGGCTTCCTGCTCCTGGTGCTCCACACTTCTATTGTCGGACGTCAGACAGTCTTCAGGACATGCTTCCTTCCTCTTGCTTCTCTTGGTGATCTTGTTAGGCATGATCCATGGATTTTAGAGTAGTCGTAGCTGCTGGCAAGTTGGCACGTGTATGTAAGGTCCAAGTAAGTTAAGTTGCCGCTCACCGTCGGAACAGCACAAAATGTAGTGCACGTGGCCGAATAGTCTTCCACCGGCAACAATGCTTTTGCGAAGAGCAAAATCTATATATTCTACCATCGCAAAGTCAGATCCTTTTCTTCCAACTCCAAACCAGGCAATTTAGACCTGATTGGTTGGTATGAAATTTTGCCATGACAAAGATTTTGCAAGATGTTTTTTTAAAGAAAAAATTTAGGAACAAATGTTTCCCAAAGATTTGGAATATCAATTTTGGATATTGTTTCCATAAAAAAAAAAAGATTGTTCGATAATCGATATTGTCAAATTTTGGTCTGCCTAATTTTTGACAACAAAATTTTGGCCATCGACCAATTACATTCGAGAGGTCGAGACAGGTGGAATCCATGCCTATTGTTAACTGCAAGTGTTTTTTATATAATTTCGCTAGTATATTGGACGACCAATTACACACATGATGAAAACCGAAGGGATGCAGAGTAAGTCAACGAGTGAGTGGGTGGGTGAGTGAGAGAGAGTGAATTGGTGGTGTGTTATCCACAAAAGGGATCACCATGAGAGATTTCTCATATGGAAATGGTCGATTATACTCTTCTAACAGCCCGTCGACAACGAGGCGCCAATGGTGAGTTTGGGATTACGCACATCTGTCGGTGCTCAATCCTTCGAAGGTGCTCATAGTGGTAGGGTTGCATTCGTATGTTCATAGGGGGTGAGTGTGCGTGCGTGTTGTGAGCATCTTCATTGTACTATGTAATTCTAAAAAAAGAATACTATGTACTCCCTCCATTCCAAATCTGTAAAATCATTCCAAGAATTTTGTAGAGGCAAATTATCTCAAATTTGACTATAATTATCTGAGAGAAACAATACAAAGATTTGTGACATATAATAATAGGTATATATGAAAATATAACTAACGAAAGAATCCAATAATACTTAGATGACAACCTAAATATTACTATCTTATCATATTTGTTCAAACTTTATATGTTTTGACTCTCTAAGATTTTTTTTTTAAGTTAATTGGGGAGGTGGGGGGGAGGGACGAAAAATCCCCACCATTTCCATTTACCACAGATTCCATGAAATCCTGGTGGGTAGAGAGAGTGTTGGGCACCTAGTACAAGGTGACCACGAAGGCGAAGAAGAGTACATTAGAGGGGGAGAGAAAACTACAACCACACTTAACACACCATCGATGACGACTACAATAAAACAACAGTAATGACAGCAACATCAGCGAAACAACAAGATTTCGCCACTCGCTTAGCCTACCAACTAGGGTGAGTGCACACAATACTTCTAACTTGTGCCACCACCAAAGACCATTTCCGACGAGCTTCAAACCACACAAAGCTGTAAGGTACCAACTAGCTACCAGCGGGCGACATCTAGGAAGCTGTGAATCAAAGTGTTGGAGCCACAGGCGACAGCAATAAGCAACACCGCCTATGGCGCATCTAGGCTCAACCGACGGTCCACCTACGCAGCTTGGGGGAAGGAAGCCCCGAGGGGGGAGGACAACCAGAAGAAGAACAAAGAGATCCAAAGAAGGAGATCAAGGTCCCCGTAACCCAGCATATGATGAGGCAGAACATTACTCAGGTAGTCTAGAAGGTGGCAGAGCAAGCCATTGAGAGCGAGCATCCGTCAAGAAGTAATGTGTGCAAAAGCTCAAATAGGTAGGAGGGTAGACAAACCAAAACAAGGAGATGGAAGAGAAGAGAGGACAAAGGGCAGACGTGCCGAGCATGGATGGGAAGTAGGTAGCAAAGATACGACAGCTTACGAGTCGAAGTAGATGGACACCTAGAGACAATTGTGAGGTGGGGGAGGGGTGCCGCGGTGACAATCCATGGGGAAATGACGCCAAGAGCGATGCTGCCACCGGCATTGGCGCAAGGAGCAAGTCTTTTCGGCCCATAGCTCACCCTCGGCCCACCACAAGCAGCACCCACATCCACCACAGCCGCCTCACGGTAGCAGCCCGATTGAGTAACAAAATCTTGGCTAGATTGCACGAAGGTAGAGCGCCTCTCCAAGCGGAGGTGGGTCACCTCCCCACGCACCGGCGTCGTACTTTCATTGCACAACTTCCGGCAATCAAGCAATGGAGCTCCCACCATTGGAAGACAGTTGTAGAGACGGAGTACTCATAGCCACAGCTGAGAGCACCCATGTTGCCACCACGGTCATATGCAAGAGCCAAAGCGGAAACCTCAAGCCTCGCGAAGAGACAGCCGGGAGGGCTGTCACCATGGTCATCCATAGTGGTGGCGGCGAAGAAGCCGCATTAGGCCGGGGCTTCCCCGGGCGAATGAGCTCGAGAGGCCACCCCGTGCACCAGCCCGGGTCGAGCCACTTGCGGCCTTCTTTTCATTTGGTGGACCACGAGCTGGGGTACGGCCAAGACCGCCCGCTTCGTTCTTACGCCGATGCACCGACGCACCATACCAGTCCTAGGGCCACCGCGGACAGATCGGGCTCGCCGCCCGGCGAAAGGCACCCGGCGGATCCAGCAGAACCGCGAAAGTGTGACCCTACTTGTGGAGCACCCACACCACCGCGGGAACCCGACAGGTCACCAGGCTCATAGGGGCCCGTTCGGGATCCCGTGAGCTGTGTCCCAGCGGCCTTAGCGACGGCGCCACCGGAGGTCCAGCTGAGCAGCGTTCTTTGGGGAGGTTCCCTGGAGGCATCCGCAAAAGCAGCACATGCCGTGTTGGGCGAGCTCGCACGCCCACCATTGTGCTCGCGCACGCACCCGACCGGCCGGGACCGGCAGCCCAGCACCACCACAGCCCGGACGGGTTTGGGGCTTTGGATCTGGTCACCGGAGGCAAGGATCCGGCTTCCCTGGTTCGTCGGCAGCCACCCTCATGCATTTTGTTTCACATCGGGGAGGGAGGGGAGACAAAGGAGGAAGAAGGCGCTAGAAGGAGCCTTTTTTCGCACCCGCAGCAGCCCGCCATCGTAGGCGAGGCAGGCGCGGCGGGGCTCTGTGGTGGGGGCGGCGGGTCGCCCCGAGTCGGCTCATTTAGACGACGGGGCGGGGGGCACCTGTTTCCCTCTTTCCCTTCCGCTCGACGACTCTCTAAGATTGTTGAAACGACTTACAAGTTCAGATGAAGGAACTATTATTGAACAACTGAAAACAATGCAATGACTTCAGATGGAACAAAGTGGATTCAAAGTCCCATTATTTTGGCTTCCTTCCCTCAGATTTGATTCTCAGATTTGATTTGAGTTGAGCACATGCATGCAAAAAGAAAAACTATCTATTTCAGGTTCTCTCTGATCCGAGCAGGTATCATGCATGGGGCAACCTGTGCGAGCAGCTCCTCGAGAAGGGGACGGACAGCTGCTCTTCAGACGAATTTAGAAAAATAAAATACAAAATAAAAAAATAGTGAATTGATGGTTACAGATTTTTGGGAAGTGTAGTTCTTACTCTCTCCGTCTAAAAATAGATGTCACTATGGGATGCGCGTCTTTGGTCAAACTTTCTCAACTTTAACTTAGTTTGTAAAAAATACGTGCAAAATTTAAATCTCCAAATAAATTTGTTAAAAAGATAGACTTAAAGATCTTTCCGATGATAATAATTAGTTAGCATAAATATTTATATATTTTAATATATAGTTGCCGGCATTTTGAAAACGTTGACTTCTCGAGAAGCGAGAATGACATCTATTTTGAGGTGGAGGGAGTAAGTCTGACCAGACTTTAAAAATATTAGTAATAATTTTATCTACAACTAAATTTATTATAAAAATGGATTAAATAATATACCTATTGATACTAATTAGGGAACATAAATAAATATCAAAATCTTCTAGTATAACAACGGAAACAATGCAGGCAATACAATGACTTCAGATCGAACATCTGGATAGGAAGTCCCACTATTTCTGGCTCCACGGCATATGATTTGAGTAGATAAATGCGTGCAAAAAGAAAAAGCTATCAATTTCTGCTTCTGCGTATTCGAGCAGGTATCATGATGGGGCAACCTGTGCGAGCAGCTCCTCGAGAAGGGACGGACAGCTGCTCTTCAGATGCTGGAAGCCGTCGGTCGCCATGACTGCCTTGAGATTGCCAGGACCCTTAAGGAACTCAAAGCACACATCCTGAGAGCCCTTGGCAACCATGCTGCTCAGCCAGGACCAGTGTAGTCGCCGCAGTGCTGATCTCCACGGAGCTGCGCAGCATGTCTTCGCAGATCAACTTGAGCCTCTGCAGGTCATACCTGTCCGCCGCCACGAGAAGATGCTGAGCCATCACTGCCTTCTGAGGCGTGTCGATTTCCGGCAGCGAGTCGGTGTAGATGAAGTGGAGCATGCACCTGAACACCCTGGCCTCCATGTCTCGGATGACGCGTACGTGGCCCGGCGCCTTTGCTTGCATTGGACCGAACAGCTCCGTCATGAACACGGACGACCGTGCTGCCAGCACGTACCCATGCGCAGTGAATAGCTCGCCGTCAACCTCAAACTTTACATCCCTCCTACCTTGCTTGCAAGGAGGCTGCCAAGATGCCGTGGCAGGTCAAGCGGCGGTGGCCGCGGCAGCGCGAGTGCCTCTGTGCGGACGACGTCCTTGAAGACGGTCAGGTCGCATTTGATCTGGAAGCTGTCGTCCCTGAGATAGGATGACTCCAACTCGTTCCTCTTTATGAACTTACGGTAGCCCCAGGATACAGATGTGAACGAGAAAACGGGTGCCTTTCCTGTAGAAGTGTAACCGTAGACTGGCTCTCCGGCATGGTTGAGTAAATTGAAGCAGACCCTAGCTTTCACATCGGCCGTAGCGACAGGATTATCGATGTGTACAAAGACAGATATGTAATCGGCGCTCTCCTCGGTGACGCCATCCGGGTAGTAATGGAGGATCCACCGATGACCGTCGACGTTGAAAACACCAGAACAGATGCTCTTGCCGACGCCCAGCTGGCCCTTGGTTATGGAGTATCCCTTCACCTCCAGCACATGCGAACCAGTCACCATCTCCGCCACAATGGTACTTTTTTTGCTGCAGCCGTCGCTGGCAGAACCAGCTGAACTGTTGTTGCCCATACTGAACGCAAAACAGATTGACTTTCCACCGGTGGCTCGTCTGTTTTTATGGCGACATTGTCTTGTTAGATAAATCATGCAAAGAATATCTTGGTGTCCAAGACATTGGGTCGTTGCCATATATAGGGGTAGGATGTGTTGTCAACGACAACAAAACAATCTTGAACGCCTACCATTCCATCATGGTGCGCCTCCTAATTTACTTTCCTTATTATAATAACTAGCATTGCAACTGGTTAATAAAAAAACATATACTAATTTTTATTGGACTGAGTATATATAGGTGTAAAAGACATAATTGTTTGTGTCAGGAGATCGAATTTTGCTTAATGTCTAAACAACCATGGCAGCTGTGTTTCGTCTCCTCCACCTCGTCATGTAAATATTTGGACGTATATATTTATCATAACTTATTAATTTTAATTTCCATACTATTCTTGTGTTGCAACTGTTATATTTTGTGTGGTCCCATAAAAAGTTTATAGTTCTAATACTATAAATTAAACGGGCAAAATCGATGAGGTGTGAACGTGATCTGTCCATGGATGTTATAGACCTCTTTCAGTTTTCCATATGATATGGTCCTCATTGTATCTATTTACACTAAATTAGGCAACATGCTACTTATGAGATTTTAATTCATCTATTGATTAGTTGGATTGTCGGTGAATCTAGGTTTTAATCTCTACAACATAAAAAGAACAAAAGGAAGACTGTCATTTAGATGCGGTAAAAATTTCGCCTCACCTTCTACCGCCCCGTGCGATCCGGTTCACCGCACCACTCCTCCTCACGTCGTGCGACAAAAATAGAAACCAGGAGTGATCACCTCCCCATGCAATTTCTCCCCACCCTAAAAGAAAGGAAACAACAACCATGCATGGGTCAATCAGCCACGGCAAAAATAGAAACCAGGCGTGGTCACCTCCTCATGCAATCTCTCCCCATCCTAAAAGAAAGGAAACAACAACAGCGCATGCGTCAATCCACCTCCCCGTGCAATCTCACATGCGCTCGCTCGCTCCCAAATCGCCCAATCCTCGTGCAATCTACGTCGGTTGCTCTGTATACGGAAAAGGGATTTGAATTCTCGGGCGCTCCCGATCTCCGCCCCAGTCCCTCGAGCTTCGTAACCTTCGTTCCATGCCACGATATTTCCTCCCTTCCGGTACGCCCGCTATCCCATCTCTCCAGCATCGCCCACCATCGCATACTCAGTTTTTCGATATACCACGAGGTCTTCATGGCGGGTGTCTCGTACTGGATACATCCTTGGCGACAACAGGCTCGAAGCGAGAGAATGGCTGCACTAGCACATCAGCGATCCCACCAGCGATAAGTATTCCCAGGTTAGACAGCAGAACAATGGCACCACCGATCCGCACGAGATCTAGGTGGCTAGCTAGGGTTTATTGTTGCTTTATCCACTGACCAAGGTTACAACAACGTCGACAATATTAGCACCTCAACTTCCCGGTCATCACCACAACACTTGTCTCCTCTGGTTTGTTGAGCTACAGATCCATGTACGTGAGTTCGTCCCCTTCCCATGCCTTACACTTTTGATGTGGTAATTGATTTATGAGACAATCATTTTCTGTGGTCATAGGCTTATTCATGTAAATTTTAACATTTTAATTAATATGGATGAGATTGTAGATGGATTTAATTCCATGAAGTGGGAACATGACACATATTCTTGACATGGGAATTATGTGCTAATGTGTTTTGGAAAGGCAATAATAACTATGATTTAATTATTTTTATATATTACTTATGATGAATCTTGCCACAAACGCTCAAGTGGATTACTTCATGAGATTTTTAAAGACACGCAATATTGCCCATGTAATGAGGCACTAATATGTGCATACATTCTCATGTGTATAAGATGGTATGAAGATGCGTCGAAACTTGTAGATTTATTGATGCACAAAATAAATGGATATCGAAGACATCTTCCAGCCGATATAAGACATTATCTTACACACAAATTATGGAAAAGTCTATACAATAGACTTTACGAGCCCTACGACAGTATTTTTATCTTATCATGCGATCCATATGTTTTTATATAAAATTTAGCTATCCCGTAGCAACGCACGGGCACGATACTACTAAGTACTTATGACCAAAACTGTCAACGAAGGGGTTCTAGAACGGGCAGAGATGAACTTTCTTCTCTAGTAGTGATAGCACACATTTATGTGGTTGCGCGTTCGGTTAGGCCTAACGGATGTGCTAGACATAGAGGATGGTGTATTTCAAAAAGTGCTAAAAGCATAATGCATAAGCGCATAGAATAGGTAAATGATTATGTCATTTCGCAGAACCATAAAATTTATAATGGTCACTACTACAGGATTGATTATGTGTGATGGTACCTAAAATATAACCGAGGCGGGCGCCCCTTTTGCCTCACTCGGTTATTCGTGACTGCCCCCACCGGCCCGCGTCGATTAAACATTAACGAGGGTAGCCTTAACGGGACCGTCTTTGTTAATCACGATTAACCGAGGCGGTTGGTTTACAATAACTGCCTCGGATAATTGATTAATGGAGGCAGGTGTGCTGTTAATAGGCATTAACCAAGGCGGACATTTGTAATTTGTCTGGCTCCGTAATTCCCGCTGCTATAAATGCATAGCCACCGGCCCCTTCTTCCTTCACGGGTCTTCCTCTTCCATCTTTTTAGGGGGAGGTTTTACCCTAAAAATTGACCAAATCTTTGAGTTTTAGGCTTTGGATTTGGGGAGGAGGACACCGCAAGAGGTAGATAAAGGCTCTCCCATCCTCGCCTTGCTCTCTTTTTTCATTAATTTGGGTGCGCTAGATTTAGATCTAGATCCATTTTCATGGAGGAGATATAGAAAACTTCTATTTTTTAGATCTAGATCTATTCTAGATAAAGGCTCTCTCCCATCCTGCAGGGGTATAGACCCCTATAACCTCACGGCCCAACATGGGTCGTACCATAGGAGGTGGTCCAGACCACCAAATCAAGCCTCATGGAGCACGGAATTGGTCAGAGTGCACAACAAGGAAGCATGGAGTTCCTTATCTATGAAGGAAAGTCTCATATGATATCCTAGATAAATTGTATTCCATGTAAAGACTTTTCTTGTAGCCTACGTCTAGATTCAACTGATCAATATCGGATCTGCAACCCAACTCCTAGGCTATATACGTTTGGTAGGGACCCCTCTTGAAACATCTTTTATTATAGCAATACAATCCACAAAGATGTCGGACATTGGATATTACCTGCATAAATCCTTTTGTTCGTCTTGAGCCAGCATCTAGTTCGTGTCGGCGCCGCACCTCCACCGATTCATCAATTACCGTGTGCACACCCATCGGTAGACTGTCGCTGATCTTTCGAAGATTGTGGTGTGCTAAGTAGGGCAACGTAGTATTGGTAAGGCGCCAATTCCAAATGTCTTCTTCATCATTTTGGGTGCTCTAGATCTAGATCCTTTTTCATGGAGGAGAGAGAAAACTTTGATTTCTTCAAACCTAGATGTATTCTTCTCTGCGGCGGTATTTCTTCCTAATTCTGTTTATTCGTTGCTTGTGTATAATGTTCGTAGGTGTGGATAGTTCCCAATGGATGTACCAAAGGCAAGGTCAAGAGTGAATGATTTGTGGTACCTAGTTCAAGTGAGGAAGTTTGTTGCCGCTGCGAAACACAGCTTGTGAGTCCGAATCGGACAACAACCGTATCTTTGTTTTCTTCTTGCAGGAACTGGAAGCCCACAAAGATGGAACAGTGCAATCTCGCTTGATTAGGTTTGGTTTTGTCAAGAACTACATGGTATAGACTTTTCATGGTGACAAAGTAGATGCGAGCGGTGGTGCATCTATAAGGAACTCATCCACAACGACCAGTCGACAGCGGTACCAGTAAATGCAGATCCTGTATGAGAACTCGTCCTATTCTATTTTGTTAGATAATGTTGGATATTATGGTTCATGTTTATCTAGACTTGAGTACCTCTTGGTTAGATAGACTTGTAGTGCAAGTAGTTAGCGCATGTAATCTTGTAAGTTAAGTTGTAGTTTGTTATGATCTCCACATGATGATCATCTTGTTGTACACTCCATGTAATGCCACGTCGGGGGCTTTTCCCGTCCATATAAACACGAAGCCGTGGATCCCGGAGGGTAACCTCGTTCAACCCATTTCTACATGGTATTCTGAGCCACATTCCTCACGGAACTTTCCCATGGCAGTCGATCCATCCTCTTCCGCTGCCTCTGTCATTCGATCTCTCGTCGCCTTCCTCCCAGTGAACGAAAAACTCAACCGCACCAACTACCCATCATGGAAGGCTCAAGTGATCTCAGATACGAAGGGCACTTGCCTCCTCAACTTCATACACCTGGCGGCGCTTCTGGCCGGAGCAGTTCCTTCCACCGAAGGATCCGAAGGAGAAGCCCATCCTCAACCTTGAGTTTGAGACTTGGGTGGCAAAGGACGGCCAGGTACTCAACTACCTGCAAACCAACATGACGAAGGAGATCCTCGAGGCGGATCAAATGCGAGGACACCGCCGCCGGCCATCGAGGAGATGTTCTCCTCCCGGTCCCGCGCGCATGTCATCAGCACGAGGATGGCGCTGGCAACGGCGTCGAAAGGAAGCTCAACGATTAGTGAGTACTTTAATATGATGAAAGGTTTGGCGGATGAAATGGCATCCGCTGGAAAAAAATTGTAAGATGACGAGCTCGTGTCCTATATCCTAACCGGTTTGGACATTGAGTTCAATCATGTCGTTTACGCTATTCTTTGCTCGGGTGGGACCCATCTCGGTGGGGGATCCGTTAACCCGCCTACGGCCTTTGAGCAAAGCACATGGAGATCAAAGGAGTGGAAGCGAGGCGGCTTCAATCGTCCACCAATCGGCTATGAAAAGTGGCTTTGTTCGCGATGGCTCGGGCCATGGACAACCTGCTGGCCATGGCGGCGGTCGCCCGAAGGGGAGAGCTTTCGGCGGCATCTACCGCCAGATCTGCGGAAAGGAAGGGCATCCAGCCCACCAGTGCTTCAAGAGGTTCGATGCCTCTTACTTCGGACCACCTCAGAACTCCGTCGCATCGGCTACTATGTCCTATGGAGTGGACACCAATTGGTACATGGATACCGGCGCCACCGACCACATCACAGGAAAACTTGAGCGCCTGATGACCTGCGAGAAGTACTAGGGTGCGGATTAGGTTCACGCTGCAAATGGCTCAGGTATGGAGATTGCCCATGCTGGTCATGGTTTATTGCACACCCCTGTTAATCCGATTCATCTAAATAATGTCCTACATGTTCCACACACCAGCAAAAATCTCCTTTTTGTTCATTGTCTTACTCGTGATAATGGTGTTTTTGTTGAATTTCATCCCATCATTTTGCTATCATGGAGGAGGAGACGAGGAAAAACAATCCTCACAAAGGCAGGTGTAAGGATGGCAACCACTATGATCATCATCGAATAAGTCACCCATCAATAAGCAAGCTCTTGGCGTCACAAGGCCGACGGCTTCCCTTTGTTACTCACGGCTAGGTCATGCCTCTACGCCCATAGTTCAGCGTGTCCTCAGTCATCATAGCCTTTCTTTTATTTATGATTCTAATAAATAACATGTCTGTAATGCATGTCAGCAAGGGAAGGCCCATTAGTTGCCTTATCCCTGGTCTACTAGTCGATCTACTAGACCTTTAGATTTGATTTTTTCAGATGTATGGGGTTCTACACCGACCTCGGTTGGTAGACACAATTATTATGTCAGTTTTATCGATGATCACAACAAGTTTGTTTGGATTTATTTGTTGCGTCACAAGTCTAAGGTCTTTCAATTCTTTCATAATTTCCAACATCTTGTTGAGCGTCAATTTAATCGGAAAATTCTTGTTGTACAAATAGATTGGGGAGGGGAGCATCGCTCATTGAACTCTTTCTTTCAAAAGATTGGCATTTCCCATCATGTTTCATGCCCCCATGCGCATCAGCAAAATGGATCAGCCGAACGTAAGCATAGACATATTGTGGAAGTAGGTCTATGTCTAACTCTCCTTTCTCACGCTTCCGTGCCCTTTAAATTTTGTGACGAAGCTTTCCTCACTGCGGTCTACCTCATAAATTGTTTGCCCTCCAAAAAATAATATATCACGACACACCTTTTCTTCAACTTCTTGGTGAGGAACCCAATTATAATTTGCTTAGAACTTTCGGTTGTGCTTGCTGGCCCAATTTGCGCCCCTACAATACCAACAAGCCTTGGGTACAACAACTTGCATAAGGGGTACAAGTGTTTGGATCCCTCGGAAGGGCGTGTTTATATATCACGCGATGCTTTTTTTTATGAGTGTGTCTTTCCTTTTGCATCGATGAACAAGAATGTTGGCGCTCGCCTGCGTGTCAAGATTCTCCTACTTCCTCCTGACCTTTGCAATAATAGGGGTGCTGCTTTACCTGACCATTATGTGAGCTCTCCTGTGCCTGCTAATGCTTCTCCATCAGGAGATTGTGTGCCTTTTATTTCAGGAACGGAGGAGCTCTCAAACTCCGGCAATGATGCTTTGCCGAGGGCTCCATATCGCATGTGCCTCCCCGTGGGGGACAGCCCGACTTCCCGTGTGGATTTGTTCGGCTGCATTGTGCGCAGCTGCGATTGGGTCAACACCGGGATCCGAGTCGCCGATGGTCGATGCGGCTTCAGGGTCTGGGACCGGATCTTCTACGCCTTTGACGCCGCTCGTCGCTGGTGTGGCAGCCACACCGCCGCAGCGATCCGATGTGGGGGTCCCCCGTCCGTCCCGAGGTGGATCCCGGTCCCGGCGGATCTTCGTGTGGCCGCTTCAGGCAGGTCCGCTTCTACGTAGCTGGGGCCACGCCGGCGGGTCACGCGTCTTGCGAGGTATTGTCCACCCAAAAGAATACACCGACGGACCGTGGAAGTGGTGTATGTCTCGCTGTACTTACTGAGGAACCAGCTACGGTGCATGATGCTCTTGGTGATCCCAAGTGGGTTGCGGCAATGGATGCCAAGCACCAAGCATTGTTGCGCAATCAGACTTGGCATTTGGTTCATAAACCCAAGGGTGCCAATGTCATTGGGTGCAAATGGGTGTATAAGGTCAAACGGCATGCTGATGGTTCGATTGATAGATATAAAGCACGTCTGGTAGCAAAGGGGTATAAGAAACAATATGGCATTGATTATGAGGACACGTTTAGTCCTGTTGTGAAAGCTGCCACCATCTGTCTCATATTGTCCATTGCAGTTAGCAAAGGTTGGTCATTGTGGCAACTTGATGTTCAGAATGTATGTTAGCATGGAATTCTAGAAGAAGAAGTGTATATGCACCAACCACCAGGATACAAAGATGTTCGTCACCCTACTTATGTGTGCAAGCTAGATAAAGCCCTATATGGACTTAAACAAGCTCCACGTGCCTGGTATGATTGTTTATGTGCTAAATTAAAATTGTTGGGATTTGTGCCATCTAAGGCAGACACCTCATTGTTTTATTATCATCGAGGCCATTATACTATGTTTGTTACGTCTATGTGGATGATATAATCGTCGCCAGACTCATCCAAAGATGCCACCGATGCTTTGTTGTTAGATTTACAGCGTGAGTTTTCCTTGAAGGACTTGGGTGATCTGAGTTATTTTTTGGGCATTGAAGTCAAGAAAGATTAGCATGGGCTTGTCTTGTCTCAAGGTCGGTATGCTGTAGATATTTTGGCATGTTCAGGTATGACAAACTATAAAGCTGTTGATACACCTTTGCCTATGTCTCAGAAACTCAGTGCTATTGATGGTGATCCTCTTGGTGCTGATGATTCTACTCGCTATCGTAGCATGATTGGGGCGCTTCAGTATCTCACGTTGACCCGACCTAACATTTCTTTAGTTGTTAACAAAGTGTGTCAGTTTCTTCATGCTACAACTACGACTCAATTCAGTTCTGTCAAGAGAATCCTTCGGTATGTTCGTGGTACACTCAAGATGGGTCTTCGGATCAGAAGGTCTCCTTCTATGATGGTTAGTGCGTTCTCCGACGCTGATTGGGCTGGCTGTGTGGATGACCGTTGGTCTACCGGTGGTTTTGCTGTTTTTCTCTGTGATAACCGGGATGCGTAAGCAAGCTACAGTCTCACGATCTTCTACTGAAGCTGAGTACAAGGCGTTGGCAAATGCAATAGCCGAGACTATGTGGGTTCAGAAGTTGTTGACAGAACTCAAGATACTGCATCCTCGACGTGCCCGGTTATGGTGTGATAATCTTGGTGCCACATATCTATCTACCAATCCTGTTTTTCATGCTCGTACTAAGCACATTGAAATCGATTTTCATTTTAACTCAAGGCTTGCTGGATATTCGGTTTATTCACACTGGGGATCAACTTGCGGATGTTTTTACAAAGGCATTGCCGGCTGTTAAAATGAAGAAATTTCAGTCCAATCTCAACCTTGTCAGTGGCTGAGATTGATTGGGAATGTTAGATAATGTTAGATATTATGGTTCATGTTTATCTAGACTTGAGTATCTCTCGGTTAGATAGACTTGTAGTGCAAGTAGTTAGTGCATGTAATCTTGTAAGTTAAGTTGTAGTTTGTTATGATCTCCACGGATGATCATCTTGCTGTACACTTCATGTGTAATGCCACGTCGGGGCCTTTTCCCGTCCATGTAAAGGTAACCTCATTCAACCCATTTCTACACATTTCATTTCATTTCATAAACCAAACTAAAAAAAGTGAAGAATGAGTAGAAGATGGACCATCTCATTCCTTAAACCAAGCACAGCCTAAACGAGTAGTTTTTATATATAAAAAAGAGGATAAATAGTGAGAAACTGTCAGAGATTTTTTTTTTTTATTAACAGCTCAATATGTATCCTTTGTTTTCGTCAAAAAAAAATGTAGCATTGAACAACTAAAGAAAAATGCAAAAACTTCAGATCGAATAGCTGGATACAAACTACCCATATTTTGGCTTCCTCAGATATTTGATTTGAGCACAGACATGGAAAAAGAAAAACTATATATTCCAGCTTCATCCGATTCGAGCAGGTCATGGGGCAACCTGTGCGAGCAGCTCCTCAAGAGGAGAAGGACAGCTGCTCTTGAGATGCTGGAAGCCATCAGTCGCCATGACTGCCTTGAGATTGCCCGGAGCCTTCAGGAACTCAAAGCACGCAGCCTTGAGCCGTTGGCAGGCATGTTGCTCCACCAGGACCAATGTCGTCGCTGCAATGCTGACATCCACGGAGCTGCGCAGCATGTCTTCACAGATCAACTTCAGCCTCTGGAGGTCATACCGTTCCGCGGCCACAAGAAGATCCTGAGCCATCACTGTCCTGTCCACGGCGTCGATTTTCGGCAGCGAGTCGGTGTAGATGAAGTGGAGCATGCACCTGAACACCCTGGCCTCCATATCTTGGATGACGCGTATATGCCCCGATGCCTTTGCTTCCATTCGACCAAACAGCTCAGCCATGAACACGGACGACCGTGCTGCCAGCACGCACCGATGTGCAGTGAATAGCTCACCGTCGACCTTAAACTCCACGTCGCCTCCCACCTTGCTCACAAGGAGGTTGCTAAAATGCCGCTGCAGATCTGGCAGCGGGGGTGCCGCCACCGCCGCGATAGTAGTCTCCTTGCAGACCACGTCCTTGAAGACGGTGCGCATTTGATCTGGAAGCTGTCGTCCCTGAGATAGGATGACTCCAACTTTTTCCTTTCTATGAATGTAGGGTAGCCCCATGATACAGCTGTGGACGAGAAAGTGTGTATTTTGCATGTAGAAGTGTACCTGGGCACCGGATCTTCGGCGGCATTGTTGAGTAAACTGAAGCAGGCTCTAGCTTTCACATCAGCCTTAGCGACAGGATTTTTTATTTCTACGAAGATAGAGATGTGATTGGCGCTCTCCTCATTGAAGCCATCCGGGAAGTACTGAAGGCTCCACCTGTGACCGCCGACGCTGAAAACACCAGAATCGATTCTCTTGCCGACGCCCAGCTGGCCCTTGGTTGCGGAGTATCCCTTCACCTCCAGGACATGTGAGCCGGTGACCCTCTCGGCGACAATGGTGGTTTTGCTGCTGCCGTCGCCGACGACGGAAGGAGCTGAAAAGTTGGGCATAGTGAACGCAACAGTCCTTATGCCGGGGACACATCTATTGAGTTTACGCTGGGGACAGATCGAGTTTTCGAGGGTACGTCTTTTTATGGTGACATCTGTTAGATAAATCAGGTAACAAATATCTTGTGACCGAGATTGGGTCGTTGCCGTGTATATAGGAGATAGAAACGGTTGTAATCTAGGATTTTTTTATTGTAAACGGCGACAAAACAGTCTTGAACACCTGGGACAATTCCATCATGGTACGGCTCCTAATTTACATGCCGATATAAACAAAGGTGCCGCTCCAAATTAGTATATCTATATCTACTAATAATCTATATCTATATCTATATGTATATATATACCTACTAATAAAACGAGAAAATTTCAGGCGTCCAGCCCATGCCCCACCATAACAAACTCCGTGAATGTGTTTCTATTTATTGGACGAGAACTGAGAAGTCATAAGCAACGAGATAGGAATCCTGTCTCTCTCCAGGGTTATATACCTATATTGGACTTACCTTCTACTCCTATCAGAAATTGGATTCCAACTCTATCTTGGAGACTTAGAGTCCAGCTTGCACATGTGCAGGGCCATACCACTGGCATTGACTCCGTATGAAATTCGTATTGACGACGATTAATAAAGAATCCGATTACAATACATATTGGGTATTACTCTATGTATCCTGTACGCAGCATAGACTCACGATTCACACTCATACAAGTTAGAACATCTCGAAGTTCAATTTCAATGTGTGTTGACTCTCGTGGCAACGCACGGGCATATTTGCTAGTGAGGATAAATCTCATGTCCTAATTATGCATGTGTTCAAATTTGCAAGGCCTTGAAAAGATTGAAACAAGCACAACGAGCTTGTTACACGAGATTGACTGATTGATAGTATGAAAATGTGTGAGCTTGGCTTCAATCAAAGGGTCACTACACTACAACACTCAACATAGGATGTCATTTGCTAAACATTAAAATTAGCATTGAACGGTGTGTTGCTAAAGGTTCCCCATAGATCTTCAGTTGCTAAAGCTCAATATATACTTTGATGGATGGTCTTTGCTATAAGTAGTTTAATTTTGCATTGGATCGTCGTCGCTATACGTAAGTGGCGAGACGGATCATCTATTTCTAAATAAAATATCTTTGTGACACGATGTTTGGCCTATCCCACAAAGATTTTGGCACAAAATGATCGAAACCCTAAGTCAAGTGTAGAAATTCCCTCTGCTCCCAATCGATTCACACCGCCGCTCCCGCCGACACTGCGCACTGGACTTCACCCTCCCTCGGCGCCGCCTCTCACTGGCCGGCCTGCCCGCCACGGTTGTCGACCCCGGCCGCCCGCCCGCCTCTAGAACCCCCGCATGCGACGGGCTCCCGACCGGGCCGCCCCGCCCCGAGGGGCTTAAGGGATGCGCCGACCTAGGCTTCGGCTACGACAAGATCCCTAAGCACCGAAGCATGCTCCCGAAGCTCATGCTCGCTACTCTATGACCCAGCGCCTCCCGGCCGCCGCCGCCACCACCCCGCCACCCGGTGAAGATCTCTAGTTTGGTTTTGGCCAATTGATGAAACCCTTAGGACTAATCTCTCTATGCTAAGTGTGTGAATTAGTTGGAGATTGGTCTAACCAAGTGTGGAGCATGAGGATCATGGTGGATGTATTGGAGTGATCCAAAAGATGATCAAGTGCTTGCTTGGTGTGGAATCGAGAAGAGGTGATCAAATTGAGCACAAGGCAAAGGTATATTGTCGGGGCTATTTGATTTCACACTCAAGACACCATAGAGGGTACGTGTGAGTGATTTAGGATCGATAGTCGGATTATGAAGAGGAGAAATCTTCGGAGACTTCGATCATTTGGTGTCTCTAGGTCTAACAATCATGTGCATGCATTTCTATGATCTAGAGAGCTAACTTTAGACCTTGCAAATTGTTTGTGAATAGCTAACTTGGAGTAGTTGGCAATCTTGAGAAGCAAGGGTGAAGAGAGAAGAGCACTTGGTGTTGTTGTTGCACGGCGTGAACGCCGCAATGAACAAATGCCTGGTGCGTCCGATGCTTATTGACAGTGTGGACCGAGTGGTGGCGGTGATGCGCCCATTTGGGAGGTCTCCCCGACGCGTCCGGAGCCAGTTTGGAGAGTTCGAGAACTCTCGGGTGCCTCACGGACACCGGGCCGCAGAGGCGGCAGATGCATCCACAGTGGTGTCGGAGCCTCCTAACCCCGTGAGGAATAGACTGTTGGAGGCGGCGAACGCATGGACCGAAAGCGCCCGGTGGGAGCATCCGCTGCCCTCTAACCTTTGCGCGAGGGCGTTCGAACCGTTGGAAATCAGCGGTGAGTTTCAAACCGGTGCTCTGGGCGATCATCCGGTGCGGCGGACGCTACGCTAGATGGCGCGTCCGGAGCCTCGGCTCAGCATCCGCCGCCTCGCCCCTGTGGGTAGGATTGTGAAGGGGTGTCCCCTCTCCTATTTAAGGGGATATTGAGTGTATTTTCTTGAGTTTTGTATCTAGAGGCACTTGAAGATCGTTGTAGCCGCGGAGTTCTTGTTACTCTTGGAGAGCACCACTCCTAGCCGAGTTTGGTGATTGTTAAAGACGTTGGGAAGAGAAGGTGATTGTTCTTTTTTTTTTTTTAGATAAAGGAAAATATATTCTGGCTTCGGTCATCCGAGGGGATGTATCGGACCAACAAAATTACAAGCGAAAAACAAGGTTCTGGTAAGACCAAAGTCACCCAAAAAACACCGGTGCACACTACTAGGGATGTTCTCATTAATGGCGTTCGCCATTGGTCACCGAAAGTGCCAAAATCGTCACCCAAAAGCATCGTGGACGAGTTTTTTGACGAAATTCATATCGTCATCGAGGTCGCGTCACATTTGGTCATCGGTGACGAAATGTATATTTTTCGTCACAGATGTGCCTACAATCGATGACGAATAACAAGTCGTCATGGATGTGGTTTGAATCTATGGCGATGCCTTTTAGTCATAGAAGAACCATCATTTTCGTCATAATCTTCCATCTAACGGTCGCCTTAACTTGGCGCTAGTAACGGCGTTTTTGTAGTGTGTGACGATTCGGTTACGTCACCGAAGTGTCTGTTTTATCGTCATTACCGGCCGTTTGGTACCGTTTGGCCGGCGTTGGAAGTCGACGTGGCACCGGCGTTAATCGCCGACATGGCCGTTAATGCCGACATGGCGGTGGCGTCATCGTTTAGGAATCTTCACAGACATTACATTTTGTAATCATCACGAAATTCTCTTTTTCATCGTCATACTTTGATATGAAATGGTCATAGATTTCACATAATTTCATTAGTATTTGCAAATAATATTGATATGATCAAACAATTCCATAAATAAATAGATCCAGTATTACAAGTATGTACTATTACAACCCAATATACATACACTAAGAATTATGGGGCTCTAACGATAGCAACTTGTATCATGGCACTACTTGACTTACGTGATAAAGTGACTCTGTGACCATCGAGGGCAAACGCAGATCTTTACCCTGTGAAAATAAAGCAATAAAATATTGCATCTCAAACACTTAATAGCACAGCTGTACAATTTGAAGAGAAATTGCGAGCACATGCATGTTACTAAAAATTAAACACGCTAAATTTGGCATATTTCTAATAATACTTGTAATAAACAAGCATATATATAGTAAATGTGTGAAGAGTAAATTCATTACAAGATAAATAAGAGCAGCTTTTACGGTTAAGCTAACAAGGTCAATAAGAGCAGCTTGTACAGCACGATTGTAGTAGAAAAAAAAATCAAGATGAGATTACCAATAGAATTGAGGATTAGCATATTGCAGCAATAAAAATCACAAGATCCAAGCAACTATTTTAAACATGGTAATAGTGCCTTTAAAACAAAAAATTCCTTTTTAGTTGCTTACTTGGCACTACCTACTCAAGTTAAAATAGATCCGACCCCTATCCGAATCCAACAAGTGAACCATATCCATGATACCATGAAATCAAAAGCATGGCAGAATAAGAAGATACACATGCTTACTCACATGTGTTTAGGCTGAGATAGAGAGAAAAAGGATGAGTTCTTTTTTGTTCCTCCGGATGAAATAGTGCATTGGTGCATCCCTTTGTCCAGGCTATGCAAAAAATAATAATATACATGCCCATTAAATCAATACTTAATAAACCCATACGAAGAAGCAAGCTTTTATTGGTATTATTGTATCGACCAATACGGCAATACCAAACCGCCACGGCGGCACGAGCTCTCCGCAGCGGCCAGCATGCGGTTTGAGTTTATTTATACAAAAGCAAGATAAGTCATTCAGTAAGAACTACTGCTTCAGCTTTCCGATTATTATCTTGTATTTTACTTTTTTTCCTTTTAATCAATGAAACATGAGTGCTACTGAGAGTGTGGTAACAAATATGATACCCGCATCGCCTCCCGACAACATCTAATGGATAAGTAAGAGTCTGCGTCCAAATAAACCGAGCAACACCACCACATGGCGGCTTCGGTGTTTGCGAACTTTTGTAGTCTTCTGGTACATGTGCCTTCAGTCCTTCATATATGTAGAACTTAAGACCAGCATAAGGAAGTATCCCCATGAGCGTTGGACCCGATGAAGAATGGTTCAGATTTGAGGGCCTACTCTACATCAACAAGTAATAAATTCATCCAAACATAACTAAAATATGATGTGCCCGAATAAGCGTTTATAGCACATAGTGAGCTGACTTCCAAGTGCTTGAACAATTAATGATAATAATACAACAAAGGGAAAAAAACATACCTACACCTCGGTAAAAGAGCCCGTGCCCCACCTTCTGAGTAGACACCTCTAAAGACATCAATAATTCCTCCATATGCTGGCTGAGGACTTCCCCTTTTCAAAGCTCTGGCTGAGTTGGTCCGAACTATTGACCTATGACAAAAGATAAACATCAACTATTCAGCCCTGAAAGCTACTCCGGCTTGATGTGTGAATTTCAAATAGACTCAAGCACGTTTATGCATTTTGATGTAGAAGATAACCTAACAGGGTGCTAGGTACAGCAAGAAATTTTCAGTTACCATCAATTTGGCTATGACAGTTATTCCCAGTGAGGGACAGTTATTCAAGTTGTCTCAGTTTCTTCAATGATTTGAGAACTCCAAGAGACCCAAACTCATTTGTTACGGTCTACATAAGCAAAATAAATTTGAATGAGAATTAGAGAACTCCAAGCGACCCAAACTCATTTGTTCTGGTCTACATAAGCAGAATAAATTTGAATGAGAATTAGCATGCATTAATCTCAAAAATAGTATCAGGCGTGGTGTGTAAAATTAATCGGGCAGTTTGATAGCTTTTGTAACATAGCTTCTACAAGGCAAGACAAGCAGAATTTTGACTGAACGCTGTCAATGCCCTAAAATGAAGCCTGGTATACCTAGGAAAAAGCAGAATGGAATCAATAGCTTTTATACAGGAAGGAGTAGCATGGACATGGTTGCAGTTGAGATCTGGTCTTTTTATGGTCTTAATTATCTCTTGTTGCATTGCATCAATTTCATTGATGTCTGACATGTTTACACTCTGGCATCCTTCAACTATCAGCATCGAGTTCTTACACAGAAAGACCATTGTAATTCTACACAAAGTAACTTGCAGTCACAATCTTGCATTGCAAAACATGTGGTAGTTTCAACTCCACTTCGTTCTCAAAGACTGCTGACTGACAGGACAAAAGATAATTTCACTATGAATCTTGGACGTTGCATCCTGAACCAAATCTTGTCTATGGCCGCTCACAATTAACAACTACATTGATTAACTCGTTTCAGTTGCAGACATGGCAATTAACAACTACATCGATTAACTCGTTTCAGTTGCAGACATGGCGAGAGGATCCGTAGGCCCGCGTAAACCAGGAGATTATATCTGTCAATCGATATGCCTACATTTGTTGCAACGTATTACCGACACGCAGGTCTACCCACGGGACGAACGAGAGGACGAACCTGCAGCAATATCTTGACGCGCTCGAGCGGCGCGATGGCGGTCTTGGAGAAGGCTCCGGCGACGCCGCCGGCGATCATCTCCTTGGCAAAGACGGGAATGAGGTCGAGCGGGCAGAGGTCGACCCGGGCCGCCGCCACGGCCGCCGAGCCCTGCGAAGGGGTCCCCATCCCGCCGCCGCGCTCCTCTCATCCAAATCAAACACCCCCGCGCGGGAATCTGTGGAGGTCCGAAGGGATCCCACCACCAGGCCGGGCGCGCCCCGTGGCCGGCGGCCAGTCACCCCAACCGCCGACGAATTTGACCGCCAGTCACTCCAGGTCGCAAGAGGGACGAGCGCCGGCGCGGAAGGCATCGTCGGAGACGCTGGGCCGGGGGCGGCCCTGCTGCCCTGAGCCGCCGTGCGGGCACTCGCCCGGGCCGGCGCGCCGTGCGAGAGAAGGAAGAGCCGAGATTTTTGGGGAGGGATAAGTTATGGGTGGTGGGGAAAGGAAGGGATAAGTCACGCCGAGTTGCCGGCCTAAATTTTCTGCATGCGCGCCCAGTGAACTCGAGTTATTGCGTGCGCGCCCGTGAGCGCTCCATCTCAAATTTTAGGCTACTTTGATCTCCACCGTTAATTTAATCAGTCCAACGGTGAAGATAAAAACAAGCTTGTTGGGTCTTGGGCCTTAAGTTGAGCAGATTTAGTTTACCTTAATATTTACTATTCTTTATTATTTATTAATTATTATTTTTTATTGATTTAGGCAATTTTGGAGCAATCAATTATTTTGAGACCCTAGCCGGTTTCAAATCGAAAATTCATGAATACGAGTTTTGTAGAGATCCTCAAGATCTACATTTGGTATTAGAGTCAACTTTTTATTTTTCGAATTTTGATGCCTCAAAATTTGAATTTTGAAGTTTTACGGCTCGAAACGGGTTTTCAAAGCCCTAAACGGTCTCGCTTGAAAAGTCACGAATATCAAAAGTTCATAACTCATCAAGATCTATGATTGTTATTCAGGTCATTTTTACGTTTGAAAGCGTTCGAAAAATGTAGTTCAAACTAGACAACTCTCACACAGAGTTCCATAGACTCTTTGTGAGAACCTTGAATTTTTGTGAAGAATGTTTACTAACACTTTCTCAAAACAAAAATGATCCATACAAAAAGTGTAGATCTTGATGAGTTATGAATCTTTGGTATTCAAAAGTTTTTTCGTCCGGGGTCATTTAGTGTATTTGTTTGACCAAGGTTTGACCAAGTCAAACATTGAACTATTTAAAAATGACATCATCGAGCAGGTTTTGAGAAGCTCTAGACGGTTTCAAATCGAAAAGTCACGAACACCGACTTTGTTAACCTCTTCAAGATCTACATTTGCTATTAGAGTCAACTTTTTATTTTTCGAACTTTTCGATGCCTCGAAATTTGAATTTTAAAATTTTTCATTTCGGAACGGGTTTTTGAAGCCCTAGACGGTCTCAAATCGAAAAGTCATGAATACAAGTTTTGTAGAGCTCTTCAAGATCTACATTTGGTATTAGAGTCAACTATTCATTTTTGAACTTTTAACGCCTCGAAATTTGAATTTTGAAATTTTTACGGCTCGGAATGGATTTTGAAGCCCTAGACGGTCTCAAATCGAAAAGTCATGAATACTAATATTGTTAAGCTCTTCAAGATTTAAATTTGGTATTAGAGTCAACTTTTCATTTTTTGAAGTTTTGATGCCTCAAAATTTGAATTTTGAATTTTTATGGCTCGAACGGGTTTTCGTAGCCCTAGACCGTCTCCACTTGAAAAGTCATGAATACCAAAAATTCATAACTCACCAAGATCTACAATTGTTATTCAGGTCATTTTTGCATTTGAGAAAGTGTTCGGAAATTGTAGTTTAAAATAGACAACTCTCTCACGTAATTTCATAAACTCTTTATGGGATTCTTGAAGTGAACACAATTATTTGATAGAACATGATTTTAGAAAAATTTAGGAAAAATCATCACCAAATTTGGATTTAGAATGTGGGAGAAAGACTTGTTACAAGTATTAACTAGAGATTAAAAGAAAAAAAAAAACTTATATTCACGTTCTTGATTTTCCATGTATGCTCAATTTAAGGATTTCATACTTGGAACATGTACGTTAGTAACGTTAAAAGGAAAATATAACCACTTCAATCACAAATGGTGGAATGGCCTGGTGGTAGGGCTTCACAATCTGCACCGAGAGGTCTTAGGTCTCGATCCATACTTGAGACAATTTTTATGCTATTTTCTTTATTCTGATAAATGAGAAATACAACTTAAATTGGCTAAATAAGCTAAAAATAACACAAAAGAGTGAATAGTCTGTTGGTAGGGCTTCGCAATTTAGACCAAGAGGTCTCAAGTTCGATCCATGCCTGAGACAATTTTTTTTGCTATTTTCTTTTTTGCATCAGTCATAATGTATACTGTTATAATACTGCAGTTAAACACTAAAATGTCCACGACATATGAATTTTTAGAAATACATGCCACGGATAAAGAACAAATAAACTATATAGTACAATCTTACGAGAAAAAAGATGAATGGTGTAGTCGTAAGGCTTCCCACTGTGTTACGTGTGGTCTGCGGTTCGATCCTTAGGCGTTGCACGATTTTTTGCCAAATAAACCAAAAAGATAGCGGGGAAGGAGTTGTGGCGCCAAAAAATAAAATAAAGCGGAAAGAGAGCTGTGGCGCCAAAAATAAAGCGGGAAGCGCACACGCACCCACGCCGTCGGTGGGAACCCGTCCGTCGAAAAAAACGGCCGGGTTACGTAATGACGATTACCAAAACTGATCTGTGACCAAGTTGTTTGATCATTAGGTGTGCCAAACGCAGTCGACATAGCAAAACATAATCTATGACCAACTCCTTTAAGTGTTACGTGACCTTATTGTCACTATCGTCACTAATATTCAAGCCAAAACTTCATCACCCACGAGTAATGACGAAAATGGAAATTTTGTCATAGAAGACACGCCCATCGCGGACGAAAGTGTGCGGCGTCATGAGTAAAACGTCACTAATGATCACATTTCCGGTAGTGGCACTTTTTAAAAAATAAATCAACTAAAATTCAACCACCATTGGAGACTCGGATCCCGTAACCCGGCAACAAAGATAAAGCCCCATAGGCGTGTGCGATGAGTCGCCACCTTGATGCGGCGCCGGCACCGACATCCAAGGGATCTTCCACCACCGACGTCTCCAACGAAGATGCCATCCAAAGACGCCATCGCCGCCCACCCAAACTGGTGTAGGTTTTCACCGTAGAGATCGATCCACTTGAAAAACGCCTCCAGCGAGGAAAGTGGCGCCCTCGGGCGTCACCGCCGTCGAAGTAGTGAGCGGCCAATGCCATGTCCCCTGGGGCCACGCCGTTACGCCAACCGCCGGCGATGTGCACCGTCGCCGAAATACAGATCTTGAAAATGCCGACGTCCACTGCCATCCTCGCCGTCCCTTTCCACGACACCTCCACCTTGACGAACTGTGGAAGCCACCATGGCTGGCCACCGGGTTTATCCCCGATACGGCCAACCTAATTGCTTCACCGTCGCCGCCATCCGAGAACACCGCCACCATGGTCGACGTACTGCGACGCCCATCGTCCTGGATTCGCCGAATCAGCCCGCACTGGGTTCTCCAGCTCCCAGATATGGGCGGTCGACTGCGCCACCATGGGGTAGGATTCACCTCGCCCAAATCCCTGCGCTCCACTACCACTGCCGCGTCGTCCGCATCGCCTCCAAATCCCCAGCCCAGAAGACACCAGATCCAGCCACTAGGGTTGAGGATCCGATGTCCCACGCCGCCGCCATGAACGCAGCTGCAGACACCAAGTCTGGGCGCTGGATCCGGCTGCACGCCAGGTCCTGCCACCCAGACACGAAGAACGCCTTCGCTGCGCCACGCCGAGGAAGAAGGGGAAGACGGGGAGACAGCGCCACCGCCTCCACCTTGCGCCGGCAGGGCTCCGGCCGGTGCTGCTGCGGCAGGAGGCGAGCACGCCGCCGAGCACCACGCCGCCGCATGAGACGCGGATCGCCGCGCCGCCGCCGCCAAACACCACCGCACGCCGCCAAACGGAGGGAGCCCCCGCCGCCATCCCCGCAGGCCGTGCGGCCTTGCCGACGGCCCTCAGCGGCGGCGCGGGCCGAGGAGTGGAGGAAGGGAGGGGCGGTGGCTGGGGTTTGGCCGCCGCCCCGAGTCGCCCGCCGTGGGGAGCGCTCGGGGCCGCCGATCCGAAGGTGATTGTTCTTGCCCATCTCGGTAATTTGTGAGGGGTTTGTGATCTTCCCGGCGGAGTGCCAAATTGATACTCTAGTGGATTGCACGTGTCGTTGAGTTACCTATCAATCGTGTGGTGTCAAGAGGTCCTAGAGAGGCAAGGCGTGCGCGCCACCTTAATCCACCATTGAGACAGTCGACACAACTAGAGACTAGCTTGAGGTGTTCAAGTGAACTCCAGGAGAACAAAATAATTGTCTTCATCTTGTGCTTGATTGTCTCCCGGTGATTGGCTTCATTGTGTTCATATTGTGATATCATCTTCCGATGATTGGTTGACTTGCCTCTACGTGTTGGTATAACACTTCTATCCTCTACCTTGCATTACATTTGATATATATCTTGTGCTTGAGTAGCTTGTGTAGAATTGATAGTTGAGTAGCTCACTAGAATGTTTAGAGTAATTTAGCTTGCTCACCTAATTGGTAAAAGTACCGACTTAGCAATTGTGTGAATTAGAGACTATAAATCTTAAAATTGCTATTAGGTGGCTTGCCGACAAGTAGAGCTAGAGCAACCGCATTTATCGTCTTATTGTTGTCTAAACATTTGCTCTAGTGAATTTGTAGAAATTTTATTAGGCTGTTCAAACCCCCCCCTCTCTAGCCATTTAGGACCTTTCACCAGGTGCCCGAGTGGCGCATCCAAGTTCCCCTCCTCGAGACTCCCTTCGCTATGCCCTCGCTTGCATCCGCTCCTTTTCCCCTTCCCTTCTTGACTTGATTCGTTAATTCTTGTGTAGGATAGGATGCGTCGGCTCGATCTATGCTGCATAAAGGTTGTGGTGTAGTGTGTCTAAAGTGGATTGGAGCTTTATATTGTTCTACAATTTATACTATCTTTGTATTGATTTATGGCATCTTTGTTGTGAGTTTAAAAACAGCATGATTTGTTAAAGAACCTTCAAGATGAGTTTACACTTACGAACTTAGGATACCGATGTGTGCTTCGAACAAAATAATGTGTTTTACACACCACGTAAGAACTAGGTGAATTCTCCGTATGTTGTCGCGGGTATGCAAAAATAATTTTAATCTAGTTAAGAGTAATGTAAAAATAATTTTAGTAATGAACTAAATACAAAAGCGTCATGATAATCTTAGATCTTCAACTTTATGAAAGAAAACATGTGTCACTAACCAGTGAAAGGATAATATTTGGAACCTAATGTACAACACAAAAAATTTCAGTTGAAGACAAGAATAGATTTGGTATGAGAAAGTACTACCTGTTGGATCATTAATTGGAAGCGTTAGTGGGGGCTGCTTAAGGTGTCATGCTTGCATGTTTGAAGGTGTTAGTGGGGCATTAGTCGGGCTGCTTAGGTGGCATGCTTGCATGTCGAGAGAACTTTTTAGTGCGGGTTCTCTATATAGGTGTAGTATAGTGACTACCAATCCATTAATGCAGGTGGTCACAAAACTCGACCATCACCTAAAATCCCTAAGGATTTATCAATACATACATTTTATTTAAAGAGAGTCAAATATTGCCTTTCTTCTAAAATCAATTGACGGAGGGGCAACCTACGTTAATAGGCCAAATCCCGTTACTAATTTGCTTGAACCATCTCATCCTGATATTGGGTTTCAAAGTATTTCTCATCCTCACCTCCCTCTCTCACCCGACACAACACTCACTCTCTCTCTCTCTCTCTCCCCCTCCATCCCTCCCTCTCTCTCTCTCTTCTCTCTCTCTCTCTCCCTCCCCCCCTCTCTCTCTCTTCTCTCTCTCTTCTCTCTCTCTCCCTCCCTCCTCTCTCTCTCGTAGCACTGTTTCGGTGCTCCCTCTCTCCCTGGTGCTCTCTCCCAGCACTTTCTCTCTCTCTCAGCGTCAGTGGGGGCCGCGCTCGCCTGGTGGCAGGGCCGCTTGTGCATCTGGCATTGACAGCGCCACCGACGGATCTGCCTGCACCGACGGACCAATGGCAAATTTGCCTCCACCTACAGCTAGCCCCAGTGGTGGATCTGCCTCCACCGTGGTTCCACAACCCTTCCTCCTATGCGCGCAGATCTTCCAGCCCTTCCTCACCGACCGGCGGAACTCACTTGTGCTGGGCTCCTCCCGGCGGAGAGTGCACATCGGATCTCAGCCACGACAATGGTGGATTTTTTTTTTCCATGTCATACAAGAAATCAATTGGCATCTATATGTCACATATCATTGAAGTCGCTTGAACAGCATGTAATGTGGATTTTTTTTTTTTCCATGTCATACACCAACTTGTCAGTATGTAAACATCAAAAGATGGTTTTTAAATATAGTCATGCTTATAAAATAAATAAAACCATCCATAGTGGAGTAACTTTACAACATAACACCTCATATGAACCTGCAGTATACATTCCTTTTATTGAAACAAAACCTGCAGTATACATTCCTTTTATTGAAACAAGGGAATATAAAACAAGTACAACACTTACACGACCACACATGCTCAGGAATGATAAAGAATGAACAAGTTAACCAATGAACAAACCATATTGCATATTTTGGGAAACGACAACACATACATAGGTGGTCGAAAAACTTGTGCTGATGCACCAAAGTAGACTATAAGCAATAAACATGACGAGGTCACTTGAGTTTGAAATGTGTCCCTTTCTCTTATATCTCCTTATACTCGTCAACGACCACACTGGGATGCTTCGGATGCATGCTTGCCAATGACTTGATTTGAGAAACCTTCACCTTGGCAACTTCAGGCGCCTGGCTGCTGACTGTCAGGAGCACCTGTCGAAGACTCACAAGATTTTCCATGCCGTACACGCCCTCTGCTATTATAAATTTCAGCTCAAGACTCTCAACGTTTGGCATTGCTCCTTCCAGAAAGCTCAGAGGTGGCAGCACTGGTGTCACGAAGCGCAGCAGCTTAAGCTTTTCAAATCCTCCTCCTAGCACAAAGATTTCTCCTCCAGACTCCACTGCATTCTGACGCATAATCTGGAGGGCACTTGTTATCTTCTTTGTAGAGTTCAGGGTAAAAATGAGGGAGAACAGCTCGGGCAGCTCACTGAGGACCAGCAAGGCACTTGTCGTGAGTGAAGTTAAGGACAGAGTTAGCTTCTCAAGGTTGTGCAGACGTCCGATCCAGCCAGGCAGTAGGGACAACTTGCCAGAGAGCCCGAGGCTCTGCAGATGCTCTGGTGGGGCATGTGAAGCATTGAGCGAGCTGTCGAGGAAGCCGATGAAATCATCATCAATATCAAGAAACTTGAGGGAGCAGCTGCTAAGGTGCTCAATGGCAGACAAAAGTAGAATGTTATCCTCGTTGGTGAAGTTTCGAAGCCTGTAAACAGTGAGCTTCTTCAGGTTGGTGAGGTTCTCCAAGGCACGCAGTCCCGCCAAGCTTGTACTAGCAGCCTTGCATCTGAAATATTTCTTGCATTGCCTGTGGCCACAGTAACCATCTGTGTGCCTGCTGCTGACAATCGATGCCTCCACCTTTTCTGCTTCCCCATTAATAGATACACCCCTGGCAGCAATAGGAGAGCTTCCACAGATTTCAACCCCAGATAGTGTTTGTAGAGACATCATCTTTGTGATCCCTTCAGTTAATGTTAAACCAATCCGCTTGCTCTTGCTACCAGCAAGCAGATGTGTCATGTGTTGTAGCTTCCCAACTGATTGAGGCAACTGCAAGATGTTTGTATCCCTTATGTCAAGTACCTGAAGATATTCCAGACTACCTATCTCCTTTGGGATCTTGTCGATGTCTGTCCTTCGCAGGCTTAGGTACTTCAGCTGATGCATATCACATATTTTCTCAAGCTGATTCATTGAGGATAAATCCTTGCAACTTTCAAGATCCAGCACCTGCAGTATCTGAAACTTGGAGAGAGTTGAATGAAGAGTTATAAAACTCCCCAATGCTGTCAGAGATCGGACATGAGATAGCTTCATCCTCTCCACTGTTTCTTTCTCTTGCCGATCACTCTTTTGGACAGACAGTCGACGCACCTTATATGATGGAAATGGTGTATGCCAGTGGCCACCAACCACGGTGATGAAATTCTCGTCATTTGACTTGACGACAATGTACTGAAGTACCATGTCGTGGACTTGGCAGCTCTTCACCTTGCCATTGTTGCTGCTGTTGACTGCTCGGATTAGGTTCCTGCTGATCAATTCATTAAAGCAGTCCTCAGCAACTTCCTCGACTGTCTTCCCATGCTTTTCGGCGATGAAGCCTTCAGCAATCCATCTTCTGATTAGGCACTTTCTGCTGATAAAACAACCTTTGTGGAACATGCTTAGGTACAATAGGCAGGTCTTAAGGTCAGAAGGCAACTGGTTGTAGCAGTGGTTCACTATGTGTGTCACTCCTTCTGTGGAGAGATTTTTCTCCAACTCTTCGCCTAAATCCTTTCCAACTTGTTCCAAAATTTTCTCCAACCGTTTACTCATATTATTGCCGGCTTGGGTTTTACCATTCTCCAACTGTTCACCTACATCCTTGTCCACTTGGGCCAAATGGTGCTCTTCTATTTGGGTAATGTCTGACCCTGATCTCAGTTTACTAGCCACGAGCCCAGCTACTAAAATTATGGCCAAAGGCAAACCTCCACATTTCTTCAGAAGAGATCTTGCATCTTCGGTGGGAACTTGAGGAGCACTCGAGATAATCTGATGGAACAGTTCGTAGGAGTTTTTCTCACTGAGAGGCTTGAGCTCATAGACAAGGCCTCGTTGACGGCGGCATGCTTCAGCTACAGATTTGAACCTAGTTGTCACCACTATGCTATTGCCCTTCTTGCTTCTTGGTAAAGTATCCCTAATGCTTTCCCATGCTGATACAGACCATATGTCATCTATCAGTATATGATACCTATTAACAAGCATTATTTAGAACCAAGTCAGTATTCCAAGGGATAATATGCCACGAGGATACTTCACTAAAGGAGCATACCTAGAATTAAGTAACAAGTATTCCCATAGATTAACATGCATGTTTGGCGTTGGAATGATTTCTTAAAGGCATTTATCCAACTATTAGCAATTGAGTGCTCCTTCACTTTAATCATCCCCGCATGTGCAAGATTGAAGATAAATCAAAAACACAAATATTTGGCCATCAATTTAGTGGGCTCCAACCACCCAAAACAAACCTACACGTCCCTCCCGCATCTACCAAGATGAAAAGTAGCAAAAAGTACCCAAAATTTTCATGTACATTATCCCCCCTATGTCATATTATAAATAACTAAAGTAACCAATAAACTTGGCTTTGATTATAAAAATCCTCATAATATGAGGTATCGCTATACAGGTACTCGTCACCTGCTATTAGCCGGATGGAGTCAAACTAATGGATTATTACTAGTTGGGATTTTTACTAGTTGAGAGTAAGCTGACATATTTAGATCACCTACAACATTATTTAGCATTCTTTTATAGTTTTATCTGATCCAAACAGCCCGTATATTTCTTCAAAAAATTTGATAAACTTCTTTGCAGCATGTGTCCGTGACTCAGTGGACTAGTTTATTTTTAATAATTTGTATAGTTGTCGATTATAACACTGACAACGACAATAAATTTGAAATTTATTCATCTAGCCAACTACTATAGCATGGTTCAACTGAGCATCCTAACTAAAATTAAGGAATCCAGTTTTTCTTAATAAGATGAAGTAAGACGTAAAGTACCTCTTCTCCTGTAGCTGACGGGCAAGCTGGTTTTTGAGCGCTTCTAATCCCAATTCTTGAATTCCTTCGAGGTCGTTCTTGGAAGCCCCATCCTGCTGCTCGTAAAACTGCTTGATAAGGCTTCTCAGAACAGTCTCGAGATGGAACTTTTGAGATGCCAAAACAGATGCCCTGCAACCAAACTCGTCTCCAAACCTCTGGTACAAGGCCATGGCAAGAGTAGTCTTACCAAGGCCACCAAACCCAACAATGGCAAGGAACCTCGGCTGGTCATTGGTGCTCTGCTGCTTGGCCTCCATGAACCATGGCCCAAGCTCCAGGCAGGCGTCGTCGATGCCCACAGGCGCCACAGTGCCGATGAGCCGAGGAGGCGGTGCTGGGCGGTCAATGGGGATGTTTGCTCCGTCTGAGCCACTTCCCTGTCTTGCTGGGTTCTCCACACCATACCTGGTGCGCCGCTCGCTGACGTGCTGCGCCCGGGCCTTGAGGTTGCCGATCTCCGTGGCGATGCAATGGCGGGTGTAGAGCGTGCTGAGGAGATAGCACGCCCGCTTGATGGAGGCCAGCCTGCCGCTCCCGCGGGGCTCGCGGCCCAGGCGGTGACGCACCTTGTCCACGCAGTCTTCGATGTCGTAGGCCACCTCCCTCACCTGCTTCATCCAGTCCTGCCGCTGCTCGTCGTGCTTGGCCTCCTGTTTCAGCCTGTTGAGGAAGGCCTGCATGCTGGCCAGCTCGTCGTTGATGTACTGGATGTCGTCGCTGACGCCTCCGATCAGAGTGTACTCTTGGGCGAGGAGGCTCCCGAGCTTATCCACCAAGGATTTCACGGCTTCGTTCGAGGCGCCAACGACAAGGTCCATGGCCGCCTCGATCTAGTGCAGTTGCTGTGGAGATGAGATGCAACTAGTGGACTATTACTCCAGCATGTTCATAGTTGGCTAAAGTATTGTGAATGTGATTGTGCTGGTATCTATTTCCCTTGTAGGATTGGGCCGGGGTTGGTCTATCATCCTACAGGTCTGATCTGGCCTCCTTGACTGACGGTCAATTTGCCAATGGTTGGATCACATCACATGTTACGCGAATAATATACATATAAAGAGAGAATGGCGTGGCCTGTTGGCAAAGTAAAAGTTCCACATAAGAGAAAGCATTGCAACCAGATGTAGGAATGGAATAAAGTCCCTTGCTTGTGGATGTTTCTTTAGTTTTCCTCGCACCAATGCACGTACTTTCACTTTCACTTTATTCACGAATCAATAAAGTGCGCTTGTAGATATTTACTTAATTTCCAGGCAACACGTACTTTGGTGATGTGCTTTGGTATGGCTGTGGAATAAAGCCCCTCATGGATGAATGGAGAGGCTCGAGAGGAACTGCATCACTGGACGGTGGCATGCATATTCAAATCGTTATATTCTTTGCTTGCTTGATGCAGTTTTGATCAGATTGTTTACTCGCCGTTTGAACTTTAGCATGCGATCGGCCGGGGAAAATTAAAGGATCTCCGGTAATGCACACATGTTCTGCTCCGGAGGGCTCTTTGTTGCTTGCTTGCTTGATGTGGCTGGCTGGCTTCATGGCTTCTACTAGTCTTGAAGCAAAGCAACGATGCTTGTAGCTAGGAGGTAGCAAATGGTTTTGCTGCATATCATCGCGATGTGTTCGTGAACACAACACAAAAATTAGTTACAGGATTGCTGAACCCAAGGCCAGAATAGCAGGCCGGGGCAGGCAAGCAACAATCACGTCAGCCATCACGGATCAAGTAAGTGGGAAATTAATTGTACTAAAACCCTTGATCTACATTCTGCCGCCTGATATAGTGATATTGGATCTTTAATTAATACGTAATTTGTTTAACTGCTCAGCTCACAGTGTGGATGTATGGCGCCTGAAACATCCGACGGGGAGCAGGGCAAGGTGGAGATGGTGCCTGCCGATCCCGAGCCCGAGCAGCTGCAGGAGGAGAGAGATGTCACGGCGCATCAAGATTCCGAGCAGGCGGTGGCGGCGGCAGCCAAGATCGTGGAGGCATTAAGCATGGTGCAGCCACTTCATGAAAAGATCTCTCAACTGCTGGGGCCTGCAGGCCCTCGTCGTGTCGTCATCCCTGGTGACGCTGGACGGCGCTGCTTGGCCTTCATGGAGACGGAGCTCAGTATCATTGTGGCATTCTTGCTGTCATTGAGTCCACAGCATTTGGACGACGTGATGATGCTCTGGCTGCTGCTCGGTTTGTCCCAGGAATTTCGTTTCGGCGAATTAGTCCTCCGTGAAGTTGATCCCTCACTTCGCACGCTGATGCGAAGAGCTACACAGTGCTTTCACCGTAGGAAGTCATATTTGTTTCTTACTCGTATTGTACTGGTGTACTATAATATCAGCGAACTCAGCAGGTATATGAATTTTCCTCTCACTGGCTCTGACCTTGGGCGTATTACACCCCAACCGGGCGAGGCGGGTGCCCTCCTCCCTCTTGTCGGCATCGATCGCCCGGCAAAGAAGATCCTCAGGTGGCTCACGCACCAGGGGAACATGGACAGAAGCCAGCTGAGAGTCATGTCTATCGTTGGTCCTCCAGGGATAGGCAAGACAACTCTTGCCAAGGAGGTCCTCCGCAATCACCTCATCAGGCACGAAACTAGCAGTGGAGGACGCCACTACTTCCACTGCAACGTTATGGCTCAAGCATCCCGAGGGAGTGATAGAAACATTCTTCTTCTTCAAGACATTCTCTCGCGAGTCTCAGACCCAGCAGGACCTGCATTATCATCTCATCAATCACAATGCAATACAGTGAAACTGCTACGTCGCCTAGTTTCAGCACACCTGCAACATAAGAGGTACTACTCAAAACAACTTACACTTAGCTACGGAGTAATCATATTCTGTACACTGTAGATATGCTAGTTGTTAATCTCACTCACGATGCATGCTCCCTGCCAGGTACTTCATCATTATCGATGATCTGTGGGAAAAATCAGACTGGGAGGAGATCAAGGGTGCATTTCCTAATAATAATCTTGGTAGCCAAATATGGATTACAACACGCATTACAAGTGTAGCAGAGGCATGTTGCTCTGGTTCTTATGATGGCCTTGTGCACAAGATGAAGCCTCTCAATGAGATCGAGTCTGAAAGGCTGCTTCTATCAAAAGCTGTTGGTTATGAGGATGGTTTCCTTCCAGACAATGTGAAGCTATTTTGTGATGAAATCTTGAGGAGATGTGATGGTATACCGCTGTTTATAATTGGAGTGGCAGACTGGCTGAAGGAACAACGACTGCAGCAACGAGAGGATGAGGACGCGGAGCATCAAAGATTTGCAATGCATTACGAGGAACAAGTCCCCCTGCTGCCAGAATGGTTAGAACAAGCACTGTGCTCTGCTTTAAATGACTTCCCTAATGATGATAACTCATGGTTATTAGTATTGTACATGAGCATGTTTCCTTATGGGTACAAGTTTGGAAAGGATCGCCTCATCTTGAAATGGATAGATGAAGGTTTTATTTACTGGATCTATACAGAAACAAGAGGTGCATATGTGTCAGACGCAGAGACGTTCTTCTCCCAGCTAGTGGATAGGAATGTCATCACCTGTGTAGCATCGAACTGCAAACACGATGAAACTGAGGACTGCCAGTGGCAAGTCAATCATTGTATGCACCAATTCCTTGCCTCCAAATCTGCAGAGATGGGTTTCTTTTTCACCACCACTACGCTCAACCTAGTGGCACCAGCAGCAGCACACAGTTGCATTGAAACTAGCAGCAGAATGCCACGGAGGTTAGCCCTGCATCATCCAATTCCCCAGCTCCCGTCACTGCTTGAAACTTTGGATTTGTCCCAGACTCGTTCACTATCTGTGTCTGGGACAGTCAGTGGAATCCCTCTGGACAAGTTTGCCAATTTGGTGCTTCTGGATCTTGAAGGCTGGGAGAATCTCAAGGATGAGGATCTACTTCAGGTATGCAGAAGCAAAATGTTCTTTTTGACGTATTTGAGCGTCAGGAATACTCGAGTCAGCAAGCTCCCACCCGACATCAAGGAGCTGCGGATTCTGGGGATATTGGATGTAAGTTACACGCAGATAACAGAGCTCCCGCTCGAATTGTTCGAGCTAACAAAACTGGAGCACCTGGACCTAAGAGGCACACGGATAAGCCAGGTGCCAAAGCAAATTGGTGGCCTAAAGGAAGGATTGGCTAATCTTCTCATTGGTGGTGAAGGAACAATTAATTCCATGGAAACAACAACAAGACTGCCACAGGATGTACGGCACCTTTACAAGCTAGATACACTAGCCACTGTTGATTTGACCGAACACCCTGCAAGCTTTGTCAGGAGCCTCGGTGATCTAAGCAGGTTGAGGGAGGTTGCAGTTATATGGTCCTTCCACCAGTCCAGTGACAAAGACAGTCGTGAAGCATTAGTGTCATCCATCAAGAAGTGGAAAGAGTTGGAGTCCCTGACCATTCACTGTGGACTCGGCTGCTCCATGGAGTTCCTGGGCTCCCTAGAATGGTCTCATGTGCATGGGGGAATTAAGAAGTTCAAGGTGACAGCGGGAAGATTCGCAAGTGTTCCACCATGGATCGATGGGCTCGTGTATCTAGCTTTTGTGCAAATCACCGTCTGTAACAAGCAAACAACGACGGATGATCTGAAGATACTTGGACACTTACCCGAATTGCAGTGCCTGATACTAGGCTTGGACTTCATTCCTGGACAACCCATAGTGATTGGAAACAAAGGATTCCGTGAGCTTCAGAGGCTCTCCCTTGACTGCCCAATGCCATGGCTCACTTTCAACTCAAGAGCTATGCCGAAGCTGACATACCTTCAACTGAAGTTCTGTTCCACCCCAGTAAGACAGATCTGTGTTCCATCGGGTATCAGCAACCTCCGTAGGCTTACAGAGGTTGCTCTGTGCTACAATGAACATTACATCAACAGCCCCAGTGTAAAGATGACAGTGGAGGCAGTGACCCAACAAGTTTCTGAGCATTGCAACCCGATTGACCTCTTCATCAATGGCTTTGAACTAGATGATGTTCAAGAAGTTGACGATGAAGTGACAGAAATTACAATTGGGACTTCGAGCAGAACCAATGCTGGAGCTGAAGATGATGATCAAGCAGTTGGTGTGGATGCTACAGCAGTGATTCAATGTGAGATTACAGAAGCTGACAGTTGATCCAATGAGGCCACGCTTAGCTCTACTCTACAACACATGGTAATCACTACTGCTATGTTCTTGAAATTCTGCTTGTGCTCAACACCATGTTCTTGACAGTTTCCATATACTATGACAGTTTCTGTATACACTCGTTGCACCAGGAATTATCAGTCTTCTCATCACTGGAGGAAGCTCAATTGCCGAAGGGAGATGAGAGAACAAGAGTTACAGATTGGTAATCCATACCACAGGAATGTACATCGCTCCTCAGCTCCTCGCATCCCGTGTAACGCTGTCAACCACAGCATGTATCTGTGTATCTCAGGTCAGAGTGTCTGATGACGTACTCCCCCTTGTTGTTTGCCAAGTCACTTCTAAATAAGACTGTCGTCATGTAGGAACGTCCTTGGTTCCTCCGTGTGTACTCTGTCTGTGGCATTTTCGCTGTTATTTGTAACTTCATTTACAGTCAGTGAGACCTGCGTGGAAATCAGTTTCTTCCAATTCCTCAGGAAGTTGAACTACTCCACGCGGATCTGGATGGAGTGTTGTCTATTTGTGTTGTTGCTTCAATGTCTCCAATGGATTTGCATGACTCTGCAACTATTTCATTTATGTAATAAATAATGCAAGACTTGTGGTTATCTCATCAGTCTCTTGTACTACATGTGTGTGTATATGTTTGGGTTTGTGAGTCATCTAGCTTTGCACATCCGTCCCTACATTCCTCAACGAATTAAGTACCCAGTGAAGACCCCACCCCCACGGCACCCCAAACATCCAAGCGAAATCGAGAAATTGTGAGGGAAACGGGCAACTCACAGTCGTCGTGCCCGTGGGCGAAGCGCCAGACCTGAACGGCGGGCGGGTGATCCATGGAGTTGTACGTGGTTTATGGCGACCACGGAGGTCATCCCAGATGGCGAATTCGACGGACCTCATGGCGGCGGAGGGCGTGCGGCGGGTTGAACGGTGATGGTCAGGCGGCGCCGGAGGTGGAGGGGAAGGATCTGGAACTGGAAGTGTGGGCCGACTGAAACGAATGTTGGAAGGCCTGCCTGGGCCTGGTTGTGGTGTTGGGCTTGCTTTCGAGTTGAAAACTTCTCTCAAGAAGACGCAAATATTTTCCAAGCCTGGTGGTTGTGTTTTTATTAAAAAATGAAACTACCCATGTTTTATAGAATTATTTATTTTAATAAAAGACATGGAGCTGAATGGTTAACTTTTCTTTTTCTGAATCAACAGAACACACATGTTTTCATGTTAACTCTCAATTAATTTCATCGACTACCAAAAAGAGTGTCACAATGAGATTCGTATTGGTCAAACTTTTTAAAAATTGACTAGATTTATAGAGACAATTAGCAAAAATTATATCTCCAGGTATGGTTATTAAATATATCCAGCAATTCACTAATGATACTAATTATGCACCATAATGTTTTCTCGAAATCAAGTGGGTCAAAGTTGAGAAGTTTGACTTAAGGATAAATAAAGAGGCATCAAGACAAGATTTAGGTTGTTTTGCATCCAACTATGAACTATACAAGAGCCGAGAGCACCAACATGAGCCGGAAGGATGAAGAATTGAGCACTAGTTTCTTTTTTCTTTTTCTTTTTTTTTTTTTTTTTTTTTTTGTTGAAGAGAAGACTAGTCAGAATTTAGCTATGAAGGCCGAGGTGAATCCATCAATGGTGGTGCTGTGCTGGGAACAAGAGGGCAAGGGCTGCATGATCTGCCAGAAGGAATCTTTTTGCAATTTTGACACTTTTTAAAACAAAATCTCGGAAAAACACGGGTTGACTTTTATTTCCAAAACTAGCACATTTGGACGCGCCGTTGTCAAAGGCGTGACAAATACCGACGACGCGCTTTGCATTGGGGCGCGACAAGGGCTGCCACGCCGACCGCCGGCCGCGCAAAGATGCGCTGGCGTGGCCGCCGACGCGCCGCCATGCATGGCGCGTCGGCGTCGCGCCGCCGCAAAGGCGCCGGGGCTCAATAGAGCCACGACGTGCGGCTCCACTTCCCCGACCACTCTGTTTCCTCCACACCGCCGCCGCCAGGGTTAGGGTTTTGGCGCCGCGCCGCCGCCGCGGGGCCGCCACCGCCCCCGGTGACCGACCGCCGGCGCCGCCCCGCGACCTGACCGGCCCCGCCTACACCCGGCCGCCCGCCCCCATCCGGGCCCTCGGTCGCGGGGTCGCCACTTGACGGGCCCGACCAACATCCACCGGCCCCGGTCGCCGGCCCGGCCAGTAACAATGCGCGCCCGGCGGGGGCCTTCGTCACCGATCGGCCGTCGCTCCGGTGCGGGCGCCCATCGCCGATGACGCGCCCGGCGGCCCTACCTCCATCTTCGTAGGCAAGGTATACCTCTTCTCATTTAGATTTTTATTGAAATGACATTGCAATTATTTGTAGTTATTATGCTTAGATTAGTTAGGGTTAGCAATTTGGTGTTAGACCGTATAGGTAGTTTTAGTTAGTTAGGCCTAGTGATTTTGTGTTAGACCGTATAGGTAGTTTTAGTTATTATGCTTAGATTAGTTAGGATGTTAGTATGTCGACTTAGTGTTGTTAGTATGTCGACTTCGCCGCCCTGATGAACCAGTCATATGCTTTTGTAGATGGATTGTTTTGTCCGTGTCTTTTACAGAGGAAGTGTCACGAAAGAGGATTGTGTGTTTGATGGTATGGAGGAAGATTTGGAGATGTTTGACGAACCTCCTACCTTCAATGCCCTTTTGCTGCGATTGAAACAGAAGTTTGGTGTTGATATCGCACTTAGTGGGAGGTTTGATGCAGGGTCCACTAGGCCGCGCTATGTTATGATGCCCTTGCCTGACTCGGCTCACTGGACCCGCTACACCCGTGTCCTCCAAGGTTGCAATTGTAAAATGCCTGAGGTGGTGGTGGAGAGAAGTCTAGATGATGATGATGACGATGACGACCCTTACTCGAGGCTCATGGAGGTGGTCAAGTTGGGATGGGTGTTGAAGCCCCTGAGATGGCAGCGTATGACTCCAGGATTAGGTCACCGAGGCATGGCGGACGATAATTGTGATGTTGATGATTTCGAGTAGGAAGAGCAAGAGCTACGGGGGAGGAGGAGAGGATCGGTGATTTGGTAGGCAGTGATTCGGAAGGACGAGGATGATGAGCAAGATGAGAGGATGGCATCCCCTGTTCATTCTATCGAAGAACTTCATGCAATGCTGGTGCAAGGAAGACTTGGTACAGAAGAGGATGACGATGTTCCCCCTCCCGGTACATTCGTTCGATTCAGCGAAGCACAGCCCTATGTTTCACGGATCCTTACACGGCGGCGGAGGCGATGCGGTTGAGGTCGATGAACGTACCTTTCAGTGACGTTCCGAACTACAGGGACGTAAGCATGACTGATATGGCAGTTTGTGACACCGGGCTACAGTTGTGTAGGGAGTCTATGCATGACCATGAGAATGCTATCCTTTCTAAGGGGATGCGATTCAATACATTGCCCGAGCTTAAGTTGTTTCTTCAAAACTATGCTGTCCACCACCATAGGCCGTACAAGGTCAATCATTCCAACAAGGAAGTGATGTACTATGTGGAATGCAAAAACCGTATTGAGAACGGTTGTATGTGGAGGGTAAATGCTCGGAAGAGGCCAGATGGCAAGTGGAAGGTAACGCAAGTGGTGCAACCCCACACATGTGCCTCAAACCAGTCAAACGACAAGCATCCTCAACTCACGGCATGGTACCTTGCCCGCTGCATATTGGGCCTTGTTGATGACAACAACGACATTGCAATCTCTTCCTTGATCAAGTCCATTGAAGGATTCACAAAGTATGTCCCCCTGTACGGCAAGGTTTGGCGTGCTAAGCAGATTGCATTGCAGATTCGATGGGGCAGCTGGAAAGAAGCGTACAATAGGATTCCTAGAATATTGTGTGCAATGAGCTACTACAACCCGGGTCTAAAATGGTTCATAGATACCGGAGGTCAGTACTACTTGTTAGAGCAAGGGAAAGTGAGTCATGTCTTGAAACGTGTGTTCTGGTCCTTTGCACGCAGGGCGGAACATGCATTCCAAAGATTTTGGCCCGTTGTTCTAGTTGATGGCACCTTCCTAACGGGAAAGTACAAGGGTGTGCTGATGATGGCAGCTGCTGTTGACCCCGAGAAGCAAATAGTACCACTGGCCTTTGCATTGGCAGAGGGAGAGACCAATGAGTCATGGTCGTGGTTCATGCGGCACCTGAGGGTTCACGTGCTAGGGACAACTCGTAGGATATGTATGATATCTGACCGGCACGCGGGTCTCCTTAATGCCGCCGAAGAACATATAGATGGTTACCCCCCCTCTGGTGCATCGATGGTGCATGCGTCATTTTGCCGCTAATTATTGGCGGCGTCAGAGGAAGAAGGAGGTTTGTGACAAGCTTAAGGAGCTGTGTTGCGTCCTTACCCAAACCGAGTTCAAGGATACTAAGGCTAAGCTAGACAAAATGACGAACCAAGCGGGGAGCGCATGGTTGGAGCGTTAGATGGAAAACAAGGCTAAGTGGGCGTTAGCATATGATGAGGGTGGATGGCGTTGGGGCATAATGACCACAAACTCGTTGGAATCTTTCAACCGTGTGTTCAAAGGTGTTAGAGCCTTGCCAGTGTCTGGAATAGTTGAGTACTCATTCCACAAGTGCAATGAGTACTTTGTTAAGCAGTGGGGCAAGGCACAGGCTAGGCTAGCCAGCAAAGATGGTCCATTTGGAGAGGCTTCTAGCGAATTCATAGTAGAGCAAGAGGCCTGATCCAAGGTGCAAATAGGCGAACCGTATGGGCCAACTAGGCAGGTTTACAATGTATGAGGGAGGGGTGGTACAACCTTGGGTGGTGAACGCTATGGTGGTATCAATTACAGGGTCGATCTAGAGAAAGTGGAGTGTACTTGTAACGTACCTAAGATCATGCATGCCCCTTGCAGTCACATGATCACGGTGTGCAAGGTCATCAGATACGACTACAAAGATCTTCCCTATATGTCACCATTGTACCGCCAAGAGTACACACTGAAGGTATGGGAAAAGAGCTTTGAGCCCTACCTTGACGAGACACAGTGGCCGCCTTACCATGGTATGGATTTCCTTCCTAATCATGAACTGGAGAAGACGGGGAAGGGAAGGAGGAAGAAGAAGCGACTCAAAGGTGACATGGATGCCATTAAAGGATACGGGGAGGACAAATACGGAGGGGGAGACTTCGATGAGACACATGGCACAAATAATTGCTCCGTTTGTGGAAGGCCTGGTCATAAGGCTTCGAGGCATAGAACACAAGGGCAGCAGGTGTATATAGATTATTTTGTTTATAGCTTTGTATTTCATGTCAGTTCTTAATGTTATATTCTTTATAGTTTTCCTTTTTTTATATACATGTATGCTCTAACCTTTGTTTTCAACTTTTGTACAGGATGGCTCCTCATCAGGACTACCCCTTTCTTGACACCGCATATGACCTAGAGCACCGAGGACACTTCTTGGCCGACCTAGACCTTCAGGAGTTCCTGTCACCTCTTTGACCACGTGTACGCGGTGCACTCATTTGGGACGAGCGTAAGCGCCCGTACATACGTCGTCGCGGGCTTCCTTGAGCTAGCCGGGTAGTCAATCTTGGGGCTACCGGACCTTGACCCCCCGCTTCTCACAGCGCTTGTGTCATGCCCCACTTTTAATGGGTCGTTAATCGCACATGTTTGTGCCAGGATCACGTCACAAACACGTCTATTAGTTTCAGATAATGGTATACAGTAAATAATAGTAACCCGAACTTTATAAATATAGGATAGAAAGGGCTTACGATGCTTGACGAAGGGGTCACCAATCGGGTACAATATCGAGTTGGCCAACCGAGAAGCGGTGGATTAACTATGGCCACGCCCGTACTCCACGGCCGGACTTGTGCATGGATGAATTCTGGGCTTCAACGTCCTTCTCCTAAGCAAACACCTCGCGAACTCCTACGATACTCTGGTCCTCTACCTTGTCGTCGATCTTACCTTCACATGTGCCGATATCTGTAAAAATAGAGGGGTGAGTACAAACGTACTCAAAGCAAGTCCCAACCAGACGGATGTAATTATTAAGGGTTTGGGCCTAGCAGAGTCTCTAAAACTGCTCTCGCTAGTTCCCGGGTTATCTCACATCATCACTGCTGTCATGGTCGCCACATGTTAGTCTTCATCAATGTGTAATATAATCATAGATGTTCAGACCTAGCATTTGCCCATTCCAAGGACGTGGCTATTCGAATAGATTTAAATAACTCTGCAGAGGTTGTACAATTTCCCCACACGATAGGCACTGCCCTCACCATCGCGACTTGGCTTAGACAGGCCTAACGAGATCCGTACCCGCTTGGGTGCTACCCTAGGTATGTTGGTATAATCCTCACCACGACTTCTCAGGGGTTGGAAAGGATGACGCATCATCCTAGACAATATGGTGATACCAAATCACCCACGGCTTTACAGGTAATACCTCATTACCCAACCTATATTGTCAAACATCTTACTCATAATCATTCATCATAAATCTGTGCACAAACGGCGTCACCACGCCCAAAACAACAACTTACATGGAGGATCACATAGCAACCACGCCAACCGGAACATGGGGCCACTCTCCCCATGTCTACTCCTGATAGGTCGTTTGCCTACACCGCCACCTTGGTTCAAAATTATACCTCAACCCAACGGGGTGTGGAATCAAGCTGTCCCATACCGACGTGTGGCTGTACGCAATATCGCACTAGGTAGAAGGTCTATGAACCGGTCCTTAGGGAGGTGAGTATCTCTCCGCGAGGACTCATTCCCGAGTGTGATTAGTCCACCTCCATGTGACTATCACCACCCACCTTTACATTGACATGGTTCATTTTATCATCATTTACAATCATGGCTATTATCGTATGCCCTCATCATCTCATCAAATAAGCTGGGCACCTAGCCCCTCAACAATCTTGAGCACTAAGCTCTTCAAATAAATGGGCACCTAGCCCCTCAATAATCTCGAGCACACGGCATTGCGGAAGATCACTTAGCATCCGCATAGCGGAAGATCACATAGCATCCGCTCAACAACAATTCATGATCGCATACGATAATAGCCCATGATCTCTTTTCTTAATTAAACATCATTATTATTATTTAATTAAAGGTCATGATTAAGGGGGGTAAGGACTTGCCTCGGAGGTTCTTTACCGATCGGCACGGCGTCAAACGATGTTGGCTTGCTCCGAAAGAAACTCCTACGTCGGGCGACGATCTACTACGCAACTATCTTGCGATAAAAGAAGGCACAAACAAACCTAGAATTTAAGTGGGCACCAAATAACAGGACAAGGGCATGAAAAGATAGAGGGTGATTTTAGAGGAATTATGGAATTGGAACGGAGTGATTTGAAGTTAGGACGGAATAGATGTGAATTTCCAAAGTTTTATAAGGAATTTATAAAGAGATTAAACTTTGGAATTAATTCTGGAAATTTGGGAATATGAAATCTGCAATGTAAATACATGGGTAGGATCATGAGTGTACCTAGTTTATTTATAAAGTTTCTAGGATTTTTTCGGTAACTGGAAAATGGATTTTTAACTACCCGTGTACGTTGCTTCGGGTGGCCTTAGCAAATTAATACGGGTTGACACGCGGGACCAGAGGCAGTGTGGGCCGGCCGGCACTGTTTAGTGGACCGAGCCCACCTTATGCTGTAGACCCGCCTGCCTTCCACTCGGTCCATGTGAACCAGGTCTATTGAGAAGGAGGGAGTGGGTGCTGTCCATGACACATGGGTCCCGCAGGGGAAGGATAAGGTTGCAATTCCCCAATCCTTCATCCCGTCGGTCGTTCCATCCGGCCTGCGCCGCGCGAGAAATAGAGAGGGGGGAGTAGACGGCGGCGCATCGAAGCTCCAGCGGCGGCGTGCAGCGAGTGCTTGGCGGCTGAAGCGCGGGGGTGGGCGCGTGATGCGACGGCGAGCTGCGAGGCTAGGGGTGGGAGCAGGGTGGTGGCGTGGTGGTGGTTGGACGCGAGCGCGGCGAGCAGCGGTGGCGGCGTGCGGGATGCCGGCGACGGGTGCGTGGCGAGGCAGGGCGCGGCAGTCGGCGCGCGGTGGCGTGCTGCGGCGTTGCCGCGGCGAGCTGCGCGGCGGCGGGGAGCGGATGGTAGACTCCGGCGCGGCGAGCGGCTGGAGGTGGGCATGGCCGGCGCGAGCGCGGGCAGGCAAGGCGGCAAGGCTGGGATGCAGAGCATGGCGACAGTGGAGCTCCAGCGCAACGGTGGGCGCAGCGGCGGGCGACTTGAGCGCGGCGGCGTCGACGTCGTCCTCGTCACGGCGTCCAGAGCAGCTGGGCGGCGGCGAGCCTCGGTTGGCCGGCTCCGGCACGGTGGAGGCAAGGCACCGTGTGGCCATGCAGGCCTCGCATCGGCCGTCCCGGCTCCGGGCTCGGGTGAGCTCCCACGGCGGGTTTGGGGGGCTATTTATAGGCGAGCTGGGCGGCACCGTCGTGCCGATATTTTCCGGCAGACAGGATATTTTCAGGCATCACCGTCGAGCTCCAGCTAGCCATGGTGCGTCCCAGTGGCGGAGCCAGGATAAAAATTTAGCTATGGCGAACTAATTACTATTGATTTATAAAAACACATACATGCTAATAAACATAGATATATATGGGTATATAAGTTCACTAGAGATAAAGCGAAAATCAGAATTATTTAAAAATGCCAAACAGGTTGTATGTGGACAATTGAATGAACATACCGTCAAAAGACTGAAGTGCGGCAAGGTAGGGCTAAAATAATTGTTGATGCTTACAACTGACAAGTATTAGACAAAAAACGAAGATTAATTAATAATTGTGCAAACATAGATTAATTAATCGATCACTCATTATTTGAACAAATTTTTCTCAATTTTCTCACCTTTCATTTTTTTCCCCAACTCCAAGTAGACCGACGTCGACGGTTTGCGGCATGGTCTTGGGGACGAGGATTGGACGAAGATCGATCGGGCGGCTAAGGCTCAGTTTCCACCTCATCGGAGCCTCGGCGATGATCTTGCTGATTACCCTGATCTCCATATATCGCCATGGTCAGTCTGGCCGACTCTGGCGGCAGTACTGTCTGGCGGCGACGAAGGCCGGGAGGGAGTGGGAGGTGGCCGCCTCGGCGATGATCTTGCTGATTACCCTGATCTCCATATGTCGCCATGGTCAGTCTGGCCGACTCTGGCGGCAGTACTGTCTGGCGGCGACGAAGGCCGGGAGGGAGTGGGAGGCGGCCAAGTTCCTTGAACAGGGACGAACGCACACGCGGCCTCGCGAGATGTCGATTGCAGTCCTGGTTGTGGTCAATCTCGATTACTACTGTGTCGTTCTCCATTCCATCTCCTCCACTAACTGGGCCGGCCCACTAGCTAGTACATCTGTCGTACTAGTCCATCGTACATATACTACGGCAGCCCGGCGCCCGTTGCCTGCTAGTGCTAGTGCTAGCGCTAGTTGACTCGTGCGTGTATATACTTCCTAGTTGTTTGCCGTCATTTGCTGAAAAAAAAAAAAAAAAAAAAAAAAAAAAAACCCTCTGCCATCGGCACCTCTGGCAGCCGCCCTGGCTTGCCAGAGTGGTGGCTCCGCCACTGGTGCGTCCGCTTCTCCCGGCATGGTCGTCTCACCCACTGTGGCGAGGTCGACGGTGCTGTGCGGCACTGACGCGGCCAGACGCGGGAGCGACGCGGAGGGAACGCGGCGTGGACGCGGTGAGGAGATCTTTTCCGGCTTCCATGGCAGTGCTCCAGTGGTGCTCCTGTGTCGGGGTCAGCGGCAGCAGGCGTTCGCGTGCTTGGTGTGCGTGAGGAGCAGAGGAGATAAGGTGGAGGTGGGAGGAGGAGCTGACGGGTGGGACCCGTCCGTCAGTGAGAGAGAAGTGAAGGTAATGGGATATACTGCTGCTGCCCTTAGGCCGAATTGACTAGCTGGGCCGGCCTAAAGGTTTGGGCCTCGACATGTACAAGAGAAGGAGCCCGGTGGCATTTTTCTTTTTATAATTCCTTTCCATTTTCCAGTACCCATGTATTTGTATGCATTCATATATGTATACTTTGTATAAGCGTATTTGTTTATTCATAGCTGTATTCGTATATCTCTCGTTTCTGTAAAGGAACAAGGATATATATATGTCTAGCTATATATATTTATATACGCATACACATGTGGCACAACTCCTTTATTTTCCCAGAGAAATAAATAAACCAAGCATGGCAGAATGGATTTGGCTTTGGGGTTCAGAGGTACGGTGGGTGGTAAATTGAGGAGAGGGTCAAGGGGGTTATTTGAATTGGATTTTTGGGGATGGTTGGAGATAGGGTGGGGAGATCATGGAGAGGGTCGAGGGTATACTTGGTGAAGGATGACAAGGAATATCTATTTGATGCCAAAATAAATTCCAGCGAGGCAAACAAGCGAGCAAACATTCAAGCAATCAAACATATATCCTAAATAAATCTATATGGTGACTTTGATGCATGGTTTTTGAAAACAGATTTTTGGTCGGCGGGAAAAATAAAGTCAAGTTTTAGTTGTTATTCGAAAAGTTCAAATTTTTAGTGATTTTTAAAAATAATGCAAAGACACGGGTGTTACAGCTTGTGGACAGGTTAGACTTGTTACAGTTTGTTGTTCCCCATGTTTGTGTCGAATATCTCTTATTTGCTTTTTTTTGGTTTGGACTAACCGTTCAATTTGTCAACTACAAAATAACAGGTGGAGGCGGAGACACACACCTTCCACTTTCCTTGCGGCGAGATGACTATCACTATGCAAGACGTGAAGTTCATACTTGGTTTGAAGTTAGACGGCCTTCCAGTGACCGGTGTTCTCGACGGTGACAACTGGAAGGACGTAGTCGAGCAGTTCTGAGGGGTGCGTCCACCGGACGACGAGGAGGCAAGGAGGAAGAAGTAAGTGTCTAATAATTTTAGTTGTTTCAATACTACAGCCGTACTATTTTTTGTTCCTCAAGTTTCTAACTACAACCGAATTTTAGGAAAACCTCCTGTGTGACTCCACCCTGGATCGCAGAACACTTTGGGCAACTGAACCCCCATGCACCAGAGGCAGACGTGGAGAGGTACGCCAGAGTTTGGCTGTGGCACTTCCTTGGCGGCTTCCTTTTCCCCGACGGCTCAGGAAACACTATCAGTTGGATGTTTCTAGGCATCCTCAGCAAGCCATGGGAGGACATAGCAGCGTACAGCTAGGGCAGCGCGGTGCTTGCATGGATGTATCGGCAGATGTGTCTTGCTTGCCGTCGGACGTCAGACAACTCCAACCTTGGTGGTTGCTGTTACCTGCTACAGGTTTGGTGCTAGGAGCGGTTTCCAGTTGCGAGGCCCACTAATCCTCCCGTGTTGCCTGTAAGTAATGATTTGCACTTACATGTGAAAAATACCAATTTCATGTAAGGTACTGGTTTCCACTTACATGTTCTTCTTCAATGCAGCCATGGACTCACGCGGATGTACTCCCCATCGCTCTGTACCTGTGGACAAATGCAAACCACGGAGACGGTGAAGAATTGGAGCAAGTCAGAGGCAAACCGGTGAGGAGGTACAGACAGTACACGGACAACTTTGACTGCATTACATAGTATCAGGTTACAACCCTTCAATGCTTGCTTTTTATTGGCCTTAGTTGCACATAATTAGTTTTTGACCTGGCGTACACATTTCTCAGGTCTTCTGGACTCCTTGGGTGCGAGCTGAGCTGCAGCAGTACCTCAGTCCTCGCTGTTTCGAGGAGCAGGACGAGTGGCGTACCAACGTCGGTCTTATCTTCTTTCACGTGGTGGAGATTCACTTACCGATCCATGTCTGTCGGCAGTTTGGAAGGTGGTAGCAACACCCAGTGCCACCCTACTCGACGAACCCAAAATTGCACCATAATCACTACCCTTTTCAATACTAACATGTCATTGAAAACCTCATTTCCTCAAGATCGACAAAACGAACACATGAAATTTTCAATGTAGGTTCGATTGAAAGAAGAGGTACAAAGAAAAGAACTGGGCAGTGACGCACCTCGAGCACATCAACTTGTGGGAGAACAGAGTGAAGATACAAGCCGACTCAACGCCAGAACACGACCAAAGCATGACTTTGATGAATACTTACAGAGGAGTACAAGGACACATTTGAAGACACCCCTCCACTTTGAGCAACCCCACTCGGAGTTCAATGTGGTTGAAGATGAGTATGACGTCATAACTAGGGAGGGGACACAGCCTGAGAGAGCCCCTTTGCAGTACCATGTGGTAATGAAGTTTAACTAAATTCAGTTTAGCTGTTCTACCTTGGTTTCATAAGAATTTTACTTATTCGACTACAATTTTATGTGCAGGCAAAAACTTTGTCATCACTCTCGAACGAAGGCTTCAGAAGACTAGAAGAGCGGCGAAGGACAACCCGACGGCTCTCTGCGCCACTACGTAAAGGTATACGTTCTCTACATTTCAATATAGGGTTTACGCTACAACCAATGCCATAATTCGTTGTCTTCATTGTGTAGAAAGCGGCAGAGACATGCAGGAAGCTTGCGCAAAAGCTAAACTGTATGGCGGCTACGTGGGGGCCGCCATTGGCAGTTTTGCTTACTCTTAGTCCCTACCGTTCGAGTACTCTGCCGACAGCCGCCACCCTGACAGGATCCATGGAAGCGTCAGCATCCATTGTTCGTACTCCCATCCACGACCCGACAAGCAAGGGTCCCGCTGGTACTGAGGACGAAGAGTACGACTACGACACCGCGTTGCCCGAGCACGACGAGTTTGCTATCTCTCAAGGTGCACCCTTAGGTACCCAACAGGGATGCTCGGGTAATACACACAACCAATAGTGTAAATACTAAGTTTTACGCCTTTCTAAACTAATCAAGTCCACCACATGCTTTAGGGTACAAGTGAAGCCCACGAATATCGCCGAGTGCAGCGTCGGCGAGACCGCACCGACGTTGGGTACACTCCCAATGTACTGCCTACGGAACCCAAAAGACAGAGGAAGCCGAGATATCCATACACTCCTGGCAGTTAGACTTGTACCATCTTAGGCTATGGCATGGAGGCTTTTGTAATATATATGCACTTATGATACATATTTAGGGTATGGAGACTTTGTAGCATCTTAGGATATGGCATGCAAACTTTGTAAGCTAGTGACTTGTTATGAACTGGGAAGTTTGTAACCCTTGTGGAGTGACACTTGAACCCTTTTGGAGTGACTCTGAAAACCTTGAATTATGGTTCATGAGGACCCTTGAATTATGCTTCATGATGACCCTGTTAGTACTCGAACAAACTTTTTCTTCTTCTTTTTACAGGTCCCCCACAACAATGGTTCATTGTTAGAGGCAACAAGTATATTGTCTACTTGTGCCTGTTTAGCCACAGCAACCATTGTTAGAAATCCAAGGATGTCACAACGCATGGATTTGTTTCCTGGTTTAGAGGCGCCAAGACTGACGCGCCTTTTCCAAAGGCGCGTTAGGCCAGTGGTGCCACTGGCAAAAAAGCGTCGGGCCTATGGCGCCAGCGGCAAAGCGCGTTAGGCTGGCGCCCGAAACCCGAAAAACAAATCCAGGGCGTTGTGGTATGCGGCGAGTCCTCTTTTGTTGGCCCGGTTTCGGGTGTTACGGTTAATCCGTCAATGTAAAAAAAATGAGTGCAAGTTAGAGCGCCGGATAGCACGACAGACATTGTTCAACCAACATCTTGCTAGACTTAACATTGTTCAATACATTGTTCAACAATACATTAGCAAAAGCTGACAACATTGTCCAATATTAAACCATGCAAGTATCAAATCACCGCTCAACATCGGGAATCACAAAGATAGCGAGGAAGCAAATCGTCATCTGAGTCCCAATCCTCCACCAACACTTTATTGCTGTGACTAGGCTCAACTCCTCCACCCTCGGCTGCATTTTGTGACATGTAGGATGCCTCAACCGCATCGGCTTCATCCGCGACCTATGACCGAGAACTCGTCCTCATCGCCCTTTTGCGTCTTCATTGCCTCCTCAACAGCATCTGCTACTTCTGTAGCTTGGGACCAGAAGTCCTCATCATTGTCCTCCTACACGTTAGACAAGACGGGGACTATGTCCTCCCCGCACATTAGCCGCGACGGGCACAACCGCGAGGCCCTGTAACAGTCGCTTTGTTACACTGCTCACACGAGGGTCCACCTTATTCTTCAACCGCAGTGCATCTTTGCTCTTCTAGCTTCTTCTTGAAAAGTTCAATCCCTTTGTTATAATTGTGCACACGAGGGACGCGTAACACGCAACTCACTGGCTAGCTGACGCTGCTTCCTCCTACGGATGTCGAGGTACTCGTTGACAAGCTGATTCCCAATACCCTTCTCCCGCCCAATCTTCTGCTTCGCCTTGATTGTGTCCTTGACCTCACTCCGTCCATCATAAGACTCCCACAAGCATTTCCTAGAGCTCCGTTAAATGAAACAATTCCACATTATTTAGGGAAAATTTTGGCACATGGCATTGTCTGAAAAAGGATAACCAACCTCATCATAATCCACCATATGGCCACACCAATAGCCTATTCCAAACTCTGAAGGAACGAGGCCGTCATCGCACTTGAACACCACATTTGCAAAAGACAGGGTCTTGCGGTGACTTGCAAGCCCCGAGGAGCGACTATGCCGGCGGCAGCTAAATGGAGGGCTATGAGCTCGTCCAATCTAGAAGTGTCGCCGTCATCATCCACATATTGGGCCTCCTTATTCTTCAACTTCGCCTCTGCTTCGGAGATGAGCTTGTCGATTTCTGCGTCAACCTTCTTTTCTGCTTCCTCCACCTTCATTTGAATATACCGCGCATGTGCCACGTCCGCAGGCCAATCACCGGTGCATCCAATCTCTGTGAACAAAAACATTCATATATGAATCGACATGATTTTATTTAAAAAAACATTCAAAATAAGGTGCCATTTGCACACTAACTCAAACATAGTCGAGCCTCAAGGTCTTTGATGGCCTTGTACTCTTGTTCCTCCATCCGCAATGCATTTCTCTCTTCTGCAATTTTCTTCAAATGTTCACACGCTTGTCTGAACTGAACCGACTCAGGGCTAGTAACACGCATCTCCCTAGCAAGCCGACGCTGGTCACGTCTATGCTCCTCATAGTAGGCGTTCACAAGCTGGTTCGCACAACCTAACTTCCATCCCATCGCTTGCTTCACCAAAGACTGTGTCCTTGACCTCAGTCACTCCGTCATAAGCAACCCACCTGCATTTCCTGGTGCTCTGTTAAACGAAAAAAATCCACATAAGTTAGCGAAAATAAAGTTTGATGTCAGCAATACGGTAACCAACCAACCTCATCATAGTCAACCATATGGCCGCACCAGTAGCCTATTCCAAGCTCTGAAGGAACAAGGCCGTAGTTCGCTTTAACACCATATTTGCAGAACATAGGGTCAGCCCTATATTTTAGCTCCGCTTCCCTCTTTCTCTTCTTCTCTTCTTTTGGCTCTGGCCAAAGAGACTTGGGACCCCATAGGTGCTCTCTGAAAAAACACGTGGGAATATTGGGATTCTTAGTGCTCTTGTTGGGGCACGAAAATTCATCCCAACGGTCTACCACAGCCCGGTCTCCGCAAAGGCACCGTGGCGGCGATTCCAATCGTCGATATTTCTCCATCTCCTGCTCCCCTTCAGTCATTGGTGGAGGGTTAGGGGGAGGTGGAACCCATCTCTTGAAGTGCTCACGTGCATGTCGGCTTCTCCAAGGGTCCTTGAACAGGAGGTACCTTGGATCAAACTTATCAGGACCGTCGATCCACTGAAAGAAGAAGCACCTCTCATGTGCCTACAAAACAGATTTACATAAGAATATTAGTGAGGCAATAACAAAATGACAAAACCTACAATATCCAAACAATTACTTACATTAAATGTGTCGCATTCGTAGAAGCAACATGCAGCTGTGTCCGGATGCCTAGACTGGGAAACAACGGCCGGCCTTCCACAATCACGGTTAGGGGACTGGGAGGTCTCGAGGGACGTCGGCATCCTTGCTAGACACATCGGGATACAATTCGGGAGGAGGCGGCCCTTTGTCCCCACTTCAATTTCCGATACGCATCAACGGACAACGGGCTAGTAACATAAAATGTTGTAAGAATTTATCATGTAACAAATTAATACATAGCACTAACCTTGAACCATATGGTCCAGCCCCTAACAGATCGCTAACCCTAACAAATCTAGCTATAACTAACTAAACTAACTATATGTGAAAAGGGATTACCTTGCCTAATATATAGAACTAACAAATTAATCGCTAACCCTAACTAATCTAGCTAATAAATAGCACTAATAAAAAAATGAGAAGAGGGATTACCTTGCCTATCAACAGGGGCTGTGCAGCGGTGGGGCGAGAGAGAGAGAGAGTGAGGGCGGTGGGGGAGACGGGGGGGCCCCCCGCCACCGATGGGAGGTGCCGCCGCCGCGCCGGCGGAGGCGCCGCCCGCAGCCGGCGGAGTCGTCCACGCGAGCGGCGGGGCGGTTAAGCGCCGGCGAGGGGCGAGAGGCAGCGGTGGCGGGCCAGAGGGCGGCGACGGAGGCGGCGGCGGGGCGGCGTTGGGGGCGACGGGAAATTTTGAATCGCGGCGGCGGGAACAGAGTGAGGTCGGGGAAGGACCGCCGCTAGCGTCGAGGGGCTCAATAGAGCCACGACGCCGCTTTGCGGCGCGCTAGCGCCGACGCGCCATACATGGCGGCGCATCAGCGGCCTACCACGTCAGCTGCATGCTGCGCGGCCGGTGCCGGCGTGGCAGCCCTATCGCGCTCCCATGCAAGGCGCGTCAGCGTGTATTTGTCACGCCTTTGACAACGGCGCGTCCAAATGTGCTAGTTTTGGAAATAAAAGTCAACCCGTGTTTTTCCAGGATTTTGTTTTAAAAAGTGTCAAAATTGCAAAAAGATTGGCCAGAAGCCGGCGGAGGGGCAGGAGCAGAACAGGTGTTCGAGGGTTTCGGTACCCAGCACATAAGCATATTCATTGTCAGAGACTTCTGTCCAATGTTGAGAAGATCTTTTCTTACTGCACAACATATACAATGTCATTTCTGTCCGTCAGGAAGTTTTCCATTTAGAAGTTCAAAGTTGGCACCCTACAGTTAAAACATGACAAGTAAAATGCAAAACAAGAGCAACAAAAAATAATCATTTATGGACAAGAAATTATATAAGATAGTACCAATTCTATTTCATATTACGAAATACAATTATGAAAAGGGTACACTCCGATGGTACTGCTGCCCATAGGTTTCTGTGGCAGACATCATAAGTAATAAATAGGTTACAAAACACTCTTAGATGCTCAAGTTGTAAATCTTAACATGGTTCTATAAAAAAATGATTAATTTTGCAGTGAATGTGTTTATGGTGTCCGACCATGTCTGCAAGGACGAATGTAACCAAAGAGAATGTCGAGATGCCACCAACGCTGAGCACTCACTTCTTCGAGAAACCAAACCCCACCAAAACCCATCATGGCAGAATGTCAGGGTTCATGTCCTCAGGCGCATGTTGAGCTGTCTGTTTTCTCTGAAATCAAGTGGGTATAAATTGTACTAATTCTCAAAGCAGGACTTAGCAACAGGCTGGTCATCTGTTTTGCATCGCTGCACTTACTTTCTTCTTTTCTTTCTGTTGGTGCTTCCGCTCTTCCTCTTGTTGTTTCAATATTCTTCTGTATGCTCCCAATTTTCCTAGAGTATTGCGTGCAAAATGTTCATTCTGAATAGTATATCGGGCAATGAAACTGACAGCATATATGAGGATTTTTCACTTTCTCACCATGTTCAGTAAAGGTGCTTGGACCCTTCCTCTTCCTCATAAGTGCCTCAAACCTTTTCTGAACCTGCAGCCAGAAAATTCTGCATGAATAAACCAGCCAGAGAATGAACTGCCAACTCTTCTTTGTGCTGCAATAATCCCAGCAAAATGTTACTTGTGACAAATTGCATTCAATCTTATTTTGCAAATATAGCATGCAGTAAGTCACATTGCGATTTGCAAAATAAAAATAATTATGTAATAGCCAAATCTAGTTCTGTGTGTACCTAAAAAGGTAAATTTGAGTTACAAGCAAAATAGATGTTGATGATAAAATTACTTCCACATACTGAGTCAGACTCTACCATAAGATGGAACCATCATACTGAAGAAATCACACAAGGTATAACGACATTGCATGCCTAATAACTAATAAGGTGTAGTCTTGGATGCACACTGCATGATCAGTTATCATCTCATAAATTAGCAATGGCTAGTGAACAAAATCAGCCTACAATGTCATCCAATTTTACATATCAAGCGTCTTCCTTTCATTACCGGTGTGCCATGTGCAGCTCAATTGTAAGCTGTATATTTGCTGATGAACATACTATATATGATGTGAGGTAATGCTCCAGCCAATAAAATAATATGCAGACAATAAATTTCATGTGTCACTAAACAAAATACATAGGCTGCATTGAAACATCCAAGCATGAGTTGAAACATTTAAGGTAAGCCACTTATTTCTCAAAACATAACAATTTTAGACAGCTTATGTTCCAGAGTGGCTCAAGATAATCTTTCTTCCTGAAACTAAATTTTTCTGAACCCAAATGACACTAACAACACATTAAAGATAAGTACATCTTAAACCCACTTAGATAACCATGTTAACAAACTAATGACTAACTACATAATCACCTTGTATTTGTACACACAAAATTTTCAATGAAGCTACTTTGTACAGTACTCTACATATTTCTACAGCGTTTGGTTTAGCATTCACAGTATTCCTAGAGCTCAAAGAGAAACAGAATGTAAACATTGGATGTCATTAATCTACCATAAACATAGAAACTAAGCATCAGAAATCATATATCAAATTGTTGTCAACAGAATAATATCATAATTTTTGGAGCAACGTTGTTCTTAAATCCTCATCAAGTCACTATTCGAACAATAACCACCATCAGCTAATAAATACATAAAGAATTTTCTTCCTAGACCAATTCACACTCCTGTGTCAGCACAAACCGTTGATAAGGCATTTCAAAGGAGTGGTGATCTACACAATATGGAACATTTGGAAGGAAAGGAATAGGCGAATATTTAACAACACTTCAGAATCACCACGGCAGGTGGCCTCCAGAGTAAGGGAAGATATTGTGCAAAGAAAGAGAGCTAACTTAGAGAGAGGATAAAGCCCACTTGTTGAGAATGGGGCCTTGATGGTGTTTTGTTTGCCCAGGAGGGCATTTCCCTTGTACATAAAACTCTCTTTTCTCTATCTTAATTGAAGGGCAGAGCTCCTGCCATTACGTTAAAAAGAAAAACAGTAACCAGCTTGCAGTTAGAGCTTTGAAAACGCAATAAATTGCACCCATAGGAAAAAAATATTTTTGTACGCATAAATTGCACCCATAGGAATTCTTGCTACTCCCAGAGCAGTGGGATGGCCCCATGCCCTTATGCACATCATCCTAGAGACCCAAACCCATACCCTTGCATCGCCCCAGCAACAGTTGAAGTACATGAACGTGAAGGAGTAACTTATCATACCAAACAACACAAAAATGTTCTATAAGTTACTGTAAACTAAAAAGAGACCTAAGTTCCAGAAAACATCTTCCTATAAACTCAACTTCGAACCAACCATTACAATCATCAGCATTATAGAAAAATCTGTCCGATATCTTCTATTCTCAACCTCACACTTTGCTAGTATCCCAAGCAAATGACCATGCTAACCATTATAGCTTGTCAAAGTAGGATAATTGGTTTAATATCATAATGAAGCAAGATTAGCAGAATTAGCTTCAGTAATCAGTATAACCCACAGCCAGGAAAATAACCAATTGTATTTGTCAGAAGTCTCCTACCTGTTCTCATAGTGCAGAACTGCCTGAAACCAACAAAGCAACACAATTATAGATCTATTGAAGGCCCAACTGCCAAACACGTCAGTGTTAGAATAATGAAACAACCAATATTTATGACTAGTGTAGAGCTTAGGCCATTACTGGATGTTCTCAGCAGTCTTGGAGGCGATGTCGATAAAGAGCTCCATGCCACCGCTGGGCGGGCAGAACACTACTGGGTTCTTCATGTTCATCTGCTGCGGGTGCCAGTCAACCGCTGTTCCAAGCAAGGGAAAATAACCCGATGTCAATTATCCATGGAGAATCAGAGCACACAGGACCCTTACATTTCATTCCACTTGGGATGGAACAAGCCTCTAGCACAAATTCAAGGCTCACAGCATCGCGTGCTTCGCCAGTGTCCATGCAGGAGCCAGGAGAGTAGGAGACTCAGCACTCCCACCCCGCGCAGCCACAAGCCCACAACGGCACCCATGCCGCCCTAGAGATCAGGAACCGAGAGGCAGGTGCGGCTAGCAGCAAGCAGAGTGGCAGAGGCAGGAAGGAGAGAGGAGTAAGAAGATAGGGAGAGAAAAAGGAGAAAGGAATGAGAGGGTTATTGGGCAACAAGTGAAAGTCCCTGCAAAATTGCATGCGCGCAATTTTTTGCCCAAAAAAAACATGGGCCCGGGCTTGAATTTCTCTTCTTCGCATTGGAATAAATTTTAATTAAAGGGCCATATGTACGATAATTAAATGTGTGTAGTGTGTACTTTACAGCCTAACCCAATGGGATCATGGGTTGATATATGACAAACTGGAGAGCTTTTATATGCAAAAAGGTCAGGCCTCTACAGCAAGACCTAGTAGGTTTTACGGAACCTAATTAATGTACAATGTTGTTAAAGGGGTCAGAACTTTGTTTTAAATAAACCTTTGTATCAAAAAAAATCTAGATTTGTGTTAAGTAAAACTTTAGTTACTATAACCTTCAATCTTAATATAGATTCAAATAAAAGATTGATAAGGCTAGATTCATTATGAAAAACTAATTTAATTGAATAATATCCTCCCTCCACTATAGAATATAACTACTTGCACACATTCTGTGACAGATTAAGACATGAATATCGTGGCCGCCCATCAAGTTGCACAGCTCTCTTCACTCTAGATGGGTTTGCTCTCTTCACATGGCTCCTTCTATGTTTTCTCTCACGCACAGTTGAACAAGGTGTATACTCCCCATGCTGTAAAGAATGCAATTCTAGCTTTGCCTCAGTCAAAACATCTTCGCATGTTTAACATTAAAGACTATGCTCCTAGCTTATGTCTATCAAGTTCTTACTCCTTAGGCCCATCTAGCCTGACAATATCTCATGAAACTTGAATTCAAGGATGGCAAATTCACAGTGCCTAGTATACTTCACTGATAAAATTTAATTCTGAATAATGCTATATCAGGGCAAAAGCATAGGCATGACAAGCTAAGGGTACTGCACTACTGCATGAGAGTAACTTGTTCATGTCCAGAGCCTATGTATCTGCTTGCACTTAGAAGAACATAAACATGCAGTGAGTGTAAGGCATCCTGAAGATACACAGTAGTGGCTAGTGCGGTAGTGCCTTGTGTCCAATATTCTAAGCCAACTTAGTCAATATAAATAAAATAGAATAGACGTTCTAGAACAGAATTGTCAGTCAAACTGTTCATACCTGATTGGGAAGGCTATGAGGTGGCCGAGCTAAACCATTCAGAGCTGCATATCTTTCAAAACACAAGATATAGAAATGACTCTTTTGAGCTTTCATGGGAAGTTTTCGTCTTGATTTTTATGCATAAATGTGAAGAGCTGCATTCTGAAGTTCGAAAAGAGTTGAGAAACTGAACCTTCAAAGAGAATATAGCATGTTAAGTATGGAATACTGGTCAGTCAGCCCAAATCTATGCAGAAGAGAGGCCAAAAAATGTTTTCAGAAAGCAAAACTGATTTGATTATCCGCCCAACTCATCTTGCAAAACAGAAGTAAATCAATGCCTAGCGCAAAAGGAAAAATACGCAAATATATAACAAAACATGTTAGAGACTTTAGACCTTACTAAAAAACAGTACTAACATGTTTCATTACAGGACTGGGAGGCTATCACTATTCCTACAATCAGAAAGAATTTTCCAGTAACGGATCACATGCCGATGGTAAATGGCTGCAGAAAAGCTCATCCATTCGAGCTTTGCCTCTTAAGAGCAGTGAGTATGTTTAGGTGAAATCAAATATCGCCATGCAAAAATAGCAGACTAGCTAAATTGTTACCCTCAACCTCAAGTGGCATGGGTGATTGATTGGTAATAACAGTGGTACAGTTCCTTGCCATTTAATTTGTTCATCGACACACACATGCAAATACATATTACATAGGGCCAGACACAAGCATAAATATCAGTATGAGTTCAAGGCCTCAATCGCCCACATTCTAGCACCAAGGAGCCTAACATATAAACATAATCCTTTTTTTTTTTTTTTTTTTTGGTTACGACTACATATATAAACAGAAGTATTCACCCTCACCAATTGCAAAGGCTACTTAGGTAGCACCAAATCGAAGCGATACATTCATTGAGCAACGCCACTGAACAATTTGACCATACAGCAGCGAGAGAGTGCAGAGGAAGAGGGAGACCGAGCCAAACCTGGAGAACACGGTGCCGCAGTCGAGATGGTGCGGCCTGCTACGGATCCCGGAGAAGACTGAGCCTCGCGGATCTAGCACAAGAACGAGGGCTTCAAAGTTCAAACATAGCGCGGAAAGGAGAATGGAGAAGGGGATGAATTGGAGGAGATATACACCTCGAAGAACCTTGAGCCGCTTGCCGTCTGACTCGATGCCGGCAGTAGCAGCCGCCGACGAGGGTACTCCAACACTAGGAAGGAAAACGGGATGAGGAGAAGAAGGGGAAGGAGGGAGTGACGCTGGGATACGCGTGCTGCGCACCTGGAACCGGCAGGAGAGGTGGCGTCGCGTCGTCGGCTGCGGGGAGCGCCCGCGCTGGCGGTGTCCTTGGCGTCGGCGTCGGCGTCGGCGTGGCCAAACGGGATGATGAATTGCACGACGCAGTTGCGCCGTTGCGGGGCTCGTTGCAGCAGCTAGCAGCTCTCGGCTCGGATTGGGTTGGATGTGTTCCAAGCCCGGCCCGATTCAAAGATGCATTTGGGCCGGCATTAATGGAATTTTCTTTCTCTCTCAAAAAAAAATAGTAGAAATTATTTTTCTAATAATCTTTTGTGGCCCCTTCGGCCCTTCCTATTTCTAGCTTCGCAGTCATACCCATGCTAGCTTCAGGTTTGTTTGGTAGAGGTCTGCCAGCTCCAGATTCTCCAAAACCATATCTGAATGTGAACTAGGGAGTTGCTGGGAGCTTCAGAACTTTACGTACATTACCCATTATATTTATATTTGTGGTACTCAAAAAAAAATGCCCATTATTGTCGAAGAGAAGTTCTTGACAGTCCTCCGAGGGGCGTCCCACGAAGGTAGATCGATTCGGCGAGGTGCGCAAGACCAAGATCTAGATGATAGTTCAGAGACGCAAGACACCCAATGTATCTAGGTTCGGGCCGTCGGCGTGACGTAGTACCCTACGTCCTGCGCTCTGCTTTACTGGATTGGAATAATGATGTTGATGTTGTTCGAGGGAGGTCCCTACCCGCCTTTTATATACACGGGGGTAGGGTTACTATAGAAACTACGAGGTCGGTAGGATACGATCACGTTACATGATTTCAGGGATTTGGAGTCTATCCTATCGGATCGGCATCTTGAGGATATCCTCCCGATATCGCGGCGGGACCGGGCTCGGTGCCTTAGCTCGCACTTCCGAGTCGTGGGCCAAGCTTACGATGGTCGCGCCCCGGAAGTACGAGCCGTGGGTATCCCGGGGGAATTCCCCACAGCTAGTCCCGGAGCTCCTTGTAGCCGATGGGCGGGTCTTCACTTGAGGTGGCGCCCGGGAGCGAGAGGTCGGTGAAACGGATGAAGAGGTCGGTGAAGTCGCCCTTCGAGGTCCTCGTGTCGGTGTAGAGGTCGGCGAGCGAAACGGGTCCGGCGGCCCAAAAACTCCGAGAGGTCGGCGGTGTTGACATAAGGTCCTCGAGATGTCCATCGAGGCCAAGCAAAGATGAACCGAGTGTTATACCGAAGCTCGAGCTCCCGATGACGCCGCCAGAGGTCGCGGTGTGTGACGTCTTTGGAGGGTGTAAGGTGCTTTATACCGAAAAAATTGAAGTTCTTCAATCTCCCTGAAGTGTGCCCACTTAAGCGCAAAAAATTAATTTTGCGTTCGCGTGAACGCCGGTGCCTCGATGCGTCGTCGTCTTCAGAAAAGCGAGCACACTCACCGTCCGTGAAGTGTGCCCACTTAGTCCCCGAGCGACAAGAGGTGACGTGAGTCACGTGGTGCGTGGTCAAGTTGAAGTCGTGGCGATGTCTGATGGACCCGCTCGGCAGCCCCCTCGAGCCCCGGGCGGAGCACATTTCACCGTAGGTGAAGTGTGCCCACTTAGTCCCCGAGCCTGACAGTAGGTGACGTAGTGGCGTGGTGCCGCCTCCGGCCAGTACGATGTTCACCGCAAAAAGAAACACACGAAGTCCCCGAGCATGGTGCGTTGGGCGAATGCTGCAGAGAGTGGCCAAACTTCACCCCCGAAACGGACGGCGTGGAGTTACGCCTTGCACCAGCAGGTGAGGGGTACTTACTGTTAGCGTCGCGTGGTAATGTCGTCGAAGTCCCCGAGCCAGTCCCCGAGCCGAGGGCATCGGGTTAGGAGAGGTCTTGTGTAGAGTCCCCGAGCGAAGATGTATTGGAGGTCTTGCTATGCCCGGGTCCTCTGTCTTGACTTCATCCGTGGCATTGTTGTAAATTTCCCTAGCCGCATGGGCTTTTAGGTTTTTGGTTTGACCTGTGCATCTCTTGGGCTCTTGGGGACAAGTTGGGCCACGGCTCGGCTAGTTGCTGCGGAGCGTTCGAGTTTTGGCGGCGCGTCCCCCGAGGGATCGTTGGCGTATAAGGGACGCTTCCGTGGCGGTTCGCCTTCTCTACAGTTCTATTGCTGCTCCATTTCCCCAAATCCCAGATCTGTTCACGGAGAGATAGCCATTCCCAAACCCTAGTGAAGGCCTGAACCCGACAAGCGGCGAGGATGGTGCGGCGTTCATCGAAGGAGGCGGCGGCGGCGGCTGCGGCGGCGTGGCAACCGGGCGGATTATCGGAAGAGGCAATGGGTGCACCCGACGGCGAACGAAGAGCTCGAGAAGCTTGTCTGGGACGCCATGCTTTCGGATGCGGCGGTCTCCGGTACCGAGTACCTGTTGGTGACGACTTCCCGAAGCCGCCGCCCGGTGAGATTGTTATGTTCCAAGCATTTCTCAGCGCCCAAGGGTTTGGGGTTCCTGTGAATTTGTGGTTCCAGGGTTTGCTTCAGTTCTATGGCATCAGCTACTTGCATCTGACCCCCGGTAGTATTCATCAGGCCGCCATTTTCGTTGATTTTTATGAATCCTTCTTGGGAATTTACTCACACTTCGCGCTGTGGCGCTATTTGTATGAGCTGAGGCCTGTCGCCTTAGGACAACGAGCTGTAGGTAGTTGTCAATTTGTGCTCCGCGAGGGTCGGGGTGTAGATTATATTGAGCTTGGATTAGCCCCTGCTCCTGCTGCTTGGAGGTCGGGCTGGTTTTATATGGAGAATGCTGAGTTGAGCCTTCCAGAGGACATAGATATTCTGCCACGGCCTTCTTCTTCCTGGTCGGAATTGCCCAGCAAGGAGGAGATGAAGCAGGTTAAAAAGTTGCTCAAGCTCCTCGACAAATTGGATGTCGATGGGGTTGTTGTAACTCTGAACTTCCTCGGTCGTCGTTATCAGCCTTTGAAGAACAGGGTACATTTTGGCTATGAGTATTATAACGAATCTGGCATAAGGGAAGCGCCAGAAAAAGTTGATAAACATGATGTGGTTGCACAAGCCGTGGAGCTTTTTGATGGTGATATGCATATTTTCAACAAGAATCGACAACCACCGTACAGTCTTGGGAATCCGCCTCCTTTTGTAAGTTTGTTTCATGCAACATTCCTTTTCGCGATGTCTTTAATTGTCGAGAGATTGTTGACTGTTTTTGGAATGTTGACAAATTGCAGGGGCGGCGGAAGTATATCTCTCTGCCGCCTGGGCTGACAGAGGTCGCTGCAGGACTGAGTCCTGCGGAGGAGCAAAATCAGGGCGTACCTGGTGGGTCGTCGAAGAAATCGGCGCTGACAGCCGGTGCTGCGAAGAAGCGCGGACGGGAGGCGAGCTCTCAGCCGTCTTCTGAAGAGGGTGGCGGGAGCTCGGTGCCGCCGTCAGGGGAAACCGAGGAGGTCGGCCTCGCCTCCGAAGAAGAGGCGCCGGTATGTGGTCACGGACGGGTCGTCTGGCGAGGAGAAGGAGCCAGGCCAGGCGTCTGTGACTGTGACAGACTCCGGGCGCCCGGGTGACGACGAGAGGCCACTGTCGCCAAGGCGTAAAGAACCTGTTGTGTTGCTGGCGCTGACCTCAAATCCTGCCGTTGCGCCCGCGTCTAAGGTGAAAAAAAATTGGGTACTCCCCGGCGTACCCGCGCTCCCGTGCACTCCCCGCGCGATGCCGCTCGGGTGCCATCGTACGCAGGGGCGGATCTGGGCCTTGGGCCACCAGGGCCATGGCCCTAGTCGCGGCCCAAAAATCATTAGCAAATTCTATGTTTTTAGGCCTGGTCTTTGGTTTTGGGCCAACTTCGATGGCCCAGGAGCTCAATCGACACCTCTGTTCTTTGATGGGAGCGCAATCGACGTGCTCGACGCGGCCTTAGCGCGAAAACTGAATCGTCGCGAGACTCCCCGACGTCCTCTTTGTTCTTCGACTGCGCCGCCTCGCCTCCTGGCCGCCGCGCCGCCTCCCTGCCGCTCGCCGGCCGCCGCCCTCCTGCTGGCCGCTGGCCGCTGCCCGCTGGGCGCCGCGCCGCCTGCCTGCCCTCTCTTGCCCGTTGCTGACCTGCGACCGTGCGAGTGGCAGCAAGCAGGCAGGAACTGCTGGACGACATACCAGATCGAGCTGACCTGCGACCGTGCGAGTGGCAGCAGGCAGGGATCGTTCAAGGCAGTGGGGAGAGGGATCGTTCAATTCAAGCACGACCGAGGGATCCTTGATCTAAGTTGATCACCGCACATTGACTGTACAGTCTGTACGCATCCACTATCCAGCATCCTTGATTGATCGGTAAGTGGTATGTCATGGCAAAGTGTAATCCTTATCCTTCTAATTTCTATAGTTTTAATTTCTAATCTCTTATTTAACTCTTCCTGATCTTGTAGGAATCAAATGAAGAGAAGCAGGCAGGATGATGTTGATGAGGATGAGGACGAGGATATCATAGGCGAGGCAGATCCAAATCATCATTAGCTACGTAATTTTGTAAGCATTTTCATGTTTCTGTCAACTATGTTGTGGATTTAAGTATGAAAGTACGATATAATCTAAAATTATATATTTATAAATAAGTTGTGTTATCTATCGGTATTAAACCCGGTGTGGGCGGTATTTGACCTTATGCTAGCGCTACGTGCGTATTGACAGCGGCCTTAGGGCGTCAAAAGTTCATAGCTCCGCCACTGATCGTACGGTGACGAGATCAAACCCGCATTTGCCAACAGAGGCTCGGCTTGATTTGCTTTGCACGTGCGCGAGCTCGCGGCTCGGCTGCTGCCTCCGCCGCGCCGGCCAGAATCGCGGCCGTAGCCACATCGCGGGCACCGTCCCGTCGAGCAAGCACTGCCTCCGCCGCACCGGCCAGAATCCCGTCCATAGCCATATCGCAGTCACAACTACGATCGCAGTCGAAAGCCAGCACACCACGATCGCGGCACCCTCGGCGGCGCTGTTAGCACTTCATCGGCCGATGCAACTACGGCCTGCAGCGAGCACAATCGCTGCCATGAAAGGCAGCACGGCAGCAGCGCAGCCATCGCGCGCTCACCAGTCCCAGGCGATAAACAGCGCGGCGATCGCAGGCGTCATCAGCGGCAGCGTCGTTAGCACTTGATCGGGGCGGCCGTTCTTCAGCCATGGCCACCGCTACGATGCAATCGGGCCGGGAATGAAGATGATTCGACACGCCAGAGCGGGGCCATGGCGGCGTCGGGCGCCGGCGGCGCTACGTGCGACCTGGGAACCGAACGGAGACATGTGATTGAAATCGGAGCCGAGCTGACGGTACAACGTCGGGAACTGAATCAGAGCCGAGCCGGACCCGCGCGTGAGTGTTGCGCGCTATGTTGCGGGCGAGCGTGGGGAGCGTAAGATGGAAGCGAGGACACGCGTCCAACATCCACGGTAGGGGCGTACAGAGCGGCGGGTACGTCCGGGGTGTACCCTATTTTTTCCCGTCTAAGGGGCTGCCGGCGGATAGGTCGGCGAAAATCAACAGGTTTTTATCTGAGGTTTGCCCTCGGTCGTTTATGCCTCCGCGTCGCCGACCTCGGTGAGTCTTTATTCCCCTGTTGTTTTTGTTACGCTCCTTTATTTTTGGATTAAAAATACTTTTGAGCTTTTGTAGGCCTGCGGGGAGAAGGTGTCCTCGAGCTCTGTAGGTCGGCAGCTGCCGGAGCTTCGAAACATTGCAGGTGCTGACCCCCCCCCTCCGCCCAGAATCTCCGAGAGTCCGTGAGGCAGGAGGGGAAAGGGTTTCGTTGGATGTCGTTCCCCATCCGCTGCCTGTTGGTAAGTCGCCGACGACGTCGTTGTGCGATGTCCGTGGCAGGGGTCGCCCGTCTTTGGAGGTTGCGATTGATTTAGATGACGACCAAAAACTCCAGGCTGTAGTCTAGTTGAATGCTCGTAGCGGCGAGCTTATAAAGGTAGCGTATCGCTTTCGTTATAGCCCTTGTCTTTTGAAAATATCCACACTAAGTGTATGAACATGGTCCTGTTGTATCGCGTAGGACATTGTCGAGACATCAAAAGCTCGTCGTGAAGAAAATGTCCGCTTATTGAAGGAGAAGGAGGATCTTTCGGCGAGGTTGAGGGAGGCCGAGATGGCGCTGGCGTCCGCTCGCTTGGAGCGGGACAGTAAGTTCCTCCTGTGCTGCAAGTGTTTATGCCGAAAGTTTGGCGTTACTAACCTTGTTTGCCCATGTAGATCTGGCGCGTAAAGAGAAGCGGCATCGGGCTCGTGAGGTTGAGCATGAGGCCGAACGCAAGAAGCTGCAGCAGGAAGTCAAAAATCGCGACGACCTCCCTGCAGGAGCTCCAGACTTGCGTCGGTCCCGTGCTTGATGTCATTGCTCCTGTGCAGCCACGACCTGGAATGTCGTCGCCGCCCTAACTCCTTCCGGGCGAGGTGTCAATGGGCGCATCCTCGCTTTAAGCGATATGTCTTCTCCTCGGCGTGGGCGGGCTCCTGCCTCACCCTTTTGCTGTGGTGCGCCCCATTACCCCCGAGGTTGACCTTGATCTAGTATCTAGGGGGTATACGGAGGAGTTGTCAGTTGAGCAGAAGGATCAGCTCTTTAGGTCCTGCGAGGCTGCCAGTCACCCCCTGGCTTCGGATCTTGAATTGTTTCCTGGCGAGTAGGTGAAGCTCGTAGATTGTTGGTGTATAAACATGAAAGACAAAATCAACTTGTAAGATATATGAATGTTGTATCTTTTATTGAGTTGTTCTTGTTTTTTCATGGGTGTGTCGAAGTTACCGAGGTAAACCATGAACCTTTAGCGTTGTACTTAGCCCTGGGCTAATCCTACCACTCATAACACCGAAGCGGTCCGCACACGTGTAGAGAGATAAGTGTCGCCCAGAACCAATGCCGATGTGCCTTCACGCCGGCCGAGGGCCACCGAACGCCAAAGCAGCAGGTCGGGGAACAGAGGTTACTTCTAAGAAGCACCGACCTAGGTTAAGGTTACCTTTTGAAGAGTCGTTTGTCGGCGTATGCATCGTGCTTTTGGCGAAAGTAAGGCATGTTCGGCGATGGGTCGGCGAGTCGAGGTCGTTGCGCTGAGGAACGCTTGACCGGCTTGATCGTGTCGGAGAAGAAAGTGACTTTTGAAAGACACTCGAAATATTATCTTTATTGGTACCGTTGAGTACAAAGATACATATCTTCGGGGCTCTATGGATAGAACCGCATCAGGTGCTCGACATTCCACGAGTTCGGTATGTCGACCTCGTTCTGGTCCATCAGCCTATAGGCGCCGGGCCTAGTGACCTCTTTGATGATGAAGGGGCCCTCCCAATGTGTGTGTGTGGGGGGGGCAAGCTTGTGTATCCCTTTGGTCTTCGCTGCGGCGGAGGACGAGGTCTCCTACCGCAAACGCCTCGTCCTTGACATTGCAGTTGTAGTACTTTATGACGCCCTCAAGGTATTTGGCGGGAGAGGAGGTCGGAAACGAGGCGCTCTTCTTCTCGCTTTATCAATGTCCCCTTCCTATGAGAGGTCGGAGATTTCTTCATCGTAGTCCTTGTTGACGGTAGTTATTGTCAACTTTTTACTATTAAATAATAGAACATATGAGGACAAGAACAAATAAAAGATAGGGTTTATACTAATAATTTCCACAAGTTTTGTATACACTCGGTTTTTGGGTGAACTCACGGAAAACCCCAGGAAAATCACGAGAGAAAAGAGGAGAAATCAAGACACCGGAAGAAAAGGACCAAATCGGGCGATTGGAGTAAATTCGTGGGTCAATATGTGAAGAGAAGACACCTCGCCAAAGCGGGGCCCACACCCTTCCGTGGGGGGGGGGGGGGAGGGGACGGGGCGGAGGTGCCGCGTGGCACCCCCCGGGTGGAGCCACGTGTTACTCTTCTGGGAACCTTCCTACAACCGACCTATGGAGTTGATCTAGTCCGGTCCAATCAAGTCGGTTTGTTCCAAGGGTTGAGATTCATCCTATGGGGCTATAAAGAAGGGGCAGGGCTACCCCCCCGAAACCCTAATTCAGATCAAGATCGAAACCCGAGTTCCGTAGAGATCAAGTCGAGCCATAAACCCTAGTTCCTCGTAATAGTTCTAGATCTAGAGAGATTAGCTACTAGCAATAGATTAGAAGGAGTTCCAAGCATTGGAAGGCTTGAGCTTCAGATTCATCCAAGGTGTTCATAGGTACATTGTTATACTCTTTTGATATATTTATATCTTTGATATATTCATTACTCATTGATCATCTATGATATTGTTCTTTATCTTTATTATATTATCATTTGCTTTGTTTATTATTTGCTTTAATATGTCTAGTAGAGTTGTTTATTTACTATGGATTGCATGCTTAGGATTGTATAGCCCTCATCTTGTAACGTGCAAGATAGGTGTTATAACTTATGTAAGCGTGGTGCTTATATATGTTATATCCGCAAATGCCCCCTATATGACGAGGTTTGGGGTAGTTCGTAGAGGTGACACTCTATTGAGTCTTCTATAGTCCTCCTTCTCCATATAGTTAACTGTAGATCGTGTGTCGCTAAGAAGGTGAAGATCTCATTATTGAATCCTTCCTAGTTGATGATCCTTAAGTTTGTTATGAAGTAATAAGTCGTAGCTATGATAACTAGATGTTTGCACTAATTAGAGTCTAGCAATAACATGTGATGATAGTTACACATAAGTTTTCCTTATATTGCCCCATGTAAGTCCTTAGACTTGAATATTACATTGAATCTTTATCATTTCATGATGGCTCGATCCTCGTATTTATCATTTATCTTATTGAGCATTTATCATATATATCTTTATCTTATTTATTATTATTTTATGTGACATTAACCCCGTTGATGAGTAGAAGCTTTATCATTATTGGTTATAGACATTCCATATATAAGGACTTTATTAGTATTAGCATGAAGTAGATTAATCTGTCTTCCTAGTGGTACGACATCCTTTTCACCCTTAAAATGCTACAATGGTATAGATTATTTACGTAAAACTGCGAGTCTTTCTATTCTTTATCCTATATCCTGCCTAGTCATATCTTATGACATGTTATACTCTCTAGTTGCAATAAGTGGATTGACAACCTGCTTGACTAGAAGTATAGGTTATTCTTTGACTAGTGTATAAGTGGCTTTATGATTGTTATAACCAAAGACTTGTTTGGGGTCATTGCTTGTATAGCCGCGCCGCCTAGTTTTAGCGGAGTAATTCTCAACGGCGCGTTATTTTTGCTATGCTAGTGTGTTCGCCTTTGTTTCATTCAAGTACAAACATTCTTGGCGCCCGTAGTATTTGAAGTGCTAGAGAGCTATATTAGTGATGTCGTTATAAAGTGTCAACAAGCATTTTTGGCTGCCGCTGGGAAGACATCAATCTACTTAGTGCATAACTTCTTGATGCATTGAAGACATCAATCTACTTAGTGCATAACTTCTTGATGCATTAAAGACATTCAACTTGCTTAGTGCATACCTTCTAAATCCCTTTGGAAGACATTCAACTTTCTTTTGAAGATTTTCAAACTTACTTGATGCATATCTTCTAGATGCATGGAGGACATTTAGCTTTCTTACTACATATCGTTCCAAATTGTAAGGAGGCATTCAAGTAGATTCCCTAGAAGTACTAGTATAGCCTTACACGCATGGAATTAGATAAACCAATAATCTTCTACTCACAACAGCTTCACTCTTTTGTTTTGTTTTATTTTGATCATTTTATTTCAGGTTAATGTATGCAAAGTACTACGCTTCGGATAATTTTCTCGCTGATCCGGAAAAGTTAATCGACAACAAAGAGAAAAGCTCCTAAGGCACACAAAGAAGTTTCTAAGACCAACATTCAAGAGAAGCTTAGCATCCGACTTTGAAGCTATGGCTAACAAAAGTCTCAAGGGAATTCTCTCGCTTCCCGACCACGGACAACATCCGCATTGGACCTACAGTTGATGTTGGAGTGTAACACCCTAAATTTTGCATGAATTTTAAATAGTTTAATTGATTTTTTTTTATGCATTTTGTGTGAAGCATTGAATTTAGGAATAATAATTTTTATGAAAATTAAAATCAATCATAAGGCTAGATACATGTTTGTGCACTCATGCCGCTGCATTGTTATTTTTGTATTGCTTGGATTTGATCTATTTTGCAAAAGAATTTAAATTGATTTGAAAACCATTTTGAAATAAAAAAGAAAAGCTATTTATTTTCCCTCTCATTCATCTCTCTCTTTTTGAGCCCAACCTGGTCCATACGACCATTTTCTTTTGTACAGGTCCGAGTCTTTCTTTTCTCTTGGGCTGAAGTTTGCCTCGGTCCAGCCCAGCATGGAAATCAGCAGCGTTGCTGCTCATCCTTTCCTTTCTTCTTCCTGGCAACGTTTTCCAAAAATCGGAAATTTCAGTTTCCTTTGATGAACCGGAGTTTGATCTCGAGTTTTCCATCCTTGCTGCACCCTTGGGACTATATAAGCTGAGGCCGCGACCCCTCCGATTTCATCTTGCTTCGCAGCTATCACCTTGAGCAAACGCCGAAGCACTCCAACCCTAACTTTGTCGCTGCCAAGCTCGGGTCCGCGATTCGCCGCCTCAAGCTTCTTCGTAAGCCTACGCTGAGCTTCGCCATGTTCTTGCGAACTCGCTCGACTCGTTTTCCTATTTTTCCCAATCAAATTTTGCTAATATGACCTCGTCGGACTTGCAGCACCGCCGTCCGCCTCGATTTACTGTGCGTCGTCCTCGTCGCATCCCGGTTCTCGATTTCGTACTTGGTGAGTCCGCATCGATTTCCTCTTTCGATTGGTACCAATATCGTCAAAAACCGTGGCCTCTAGGGCCAACTTCATGAAATCCGGTGAGCTCCATGGTCACCGGCAATGGAGCACCACCGTGCTGTACGTAACAGACATGGTGTTCTCTCTTTTAATTTTATTCATTGAATCTCAACCGTCTAGATTGACATCTACGATCAAGATTAGAAGATACCTTTTCAATGACAATTTTTCTTAAGAGCCCTCGGCTTTCTTCATATTTTCTATTGGTAGTCCTCAGATCAGAATTATAAACGAATTTTATTTATTTAATTTCGAAATTACTTTCGGTTTATTTACAGAACTGCCATCCAGATTCAAATGCTTATAACTTCTTCGCTTTTAAATCCAAATCAATCCGTTCAAGTTTCGTTAGATTCGTAACTTCGTAATCTACATGTTGGTATCACTGTTAGTCAGGTTTTTGAACTTTCAAATTTCGAATTTATATTTAGTTTATTATTTTATTATTAGTAAACTTGTAAAATCCATATCTACACCGTTCTAGCTCCGATTTTTGTGATCTATATATCGATGTGATCGTAGCGACGAGTAGAATAGTTTTACAAGCTTTTCAAACTGTTATCTTACTGTTTGGTGTACTGTTATCTTATTATGTTTATGTTTGCCTCGTGTTTGATTGCATGCTCGATTGTGTGTTGCTACGTGATCGGTTGAGTAGACGGTGAGCAATTCGGGTATGGTCAGGATCAATACTTCGAAGAAGACCAGCAAGCTCAAGACTTCAATCAAGGCAAGTATAGCTTGGGATCATCCTTGATGTCCTATTCACCTTAATAATTCATTCATGATGCATGTGTCCTTTTTGTTTGCCATTAAGGACTTACCTAGTCTTGATTACTTGATCCTTGTCTCCTATGGGTTATGCATTGGGTAGTAAATTGCTAGCACTCAACCAACAAACATTTACTTATTGCTTTATGGATTAAACCGTGATGAGTAGTTGTTGATGCCATGGTACATAGGGCGAAAGAGCTTGTGTTGTTTATTTATGAAGCTCTTAGCTCTCCATAAGGACTTATTCATTTGTGATCATCCGGGATATACAAAGACAGCTATGGGGGTCACATGGCTCTGCGGCTTTGGTCGTTCGGGGGATAGTGTTTACTTGTGTCGGTGGTTACCGGATTCGAAGAGAATGGGTTGTAGTCCTATCGCTATCCAGCATGTTTAGATAACCCCTTTGAAAGGCTTTATAATGGTTTCTCGGGTTTGGGAGTTATAGACCCGTGCTTTGGGAAAACATTACCCCGTAGTGAAAGTGTACACCTCTGCAGAGTAATTAAACCGACATGTCAACCATGTTCACGGTCATGAACGGCCTTGGAGACATCTATGAATAGAATTGCGTGCTTATTATATTGTTGATATTAAATTGATGTTGATATCTGTCCACACTTGTGATTAATGGAGTAATGGGATTCCTTTATGCTTAAGCTTAAAACTTGACCAACACTAAAAGCAACCGCAGATTAAGACGATTGTCGCCTTCTAAACCTCATAACCCCCGGCTATGCTTGCGGAGTTCGACATGGACTCACCCTTGCTATTTCACCCCACCTCGGGAGGAAGTTAGGCTTGTGATCAACAAGTCGGTTGTCCCTCGTGGAGCCTACACCGTAAGATTGAAGAGTCTTTCCCGCTGCCTCGCTAGCTGAGGTTATTTATTTTTATATTATATTCGTTATATTTTAAGCATTGTGAATTGATACTCCATTTATTTGTAAACTATATGTGAGATTTGACTTCGGGGCTCACATATAGCATCATCTGGTTTTGTTCGTAAAACCGGGTGTTACATGGAGAGAATGGCTTCGAGCTTAAGCCTACACTCATCACTATGGTGCAAGCTAGTCAATTCTGTGGAAAGGCACATGAAGATGCAAGTGCCCATTTGCAACACTTTCTCGAGATCTGCGGCACCTTCACGATCAAGGGAGTGACACGTGATGCCACTCTGCTTCGCCTTTTCCCGTTTTACGCTTGGAAAGGCCAAACGGTGGTTCTATGCTAACAAGGAGAAGAACAATACTTGGGAACGCTGCTCGACCAACTTCCTCGCCAAGTTCTTTCCTACCGGCAAGACTAATGCCTTGCGTGGGAAAATATCAAGCTTTCAAAGAACAATATGATGAGTCGTTTCGAAGCTTGGGAACGTTTTGTGACCGATATCGTGAGTGTCCTCATCATGGGATGGAGGACTCGGGCCGTTGATGTAGACATTCTATCACGGGCTCACTACTAGCACCCGTGAGACAATGGACGCCGCTTCTTTGGAGGAGCATTCCTAGCTCTTACGCTCCCCCAACGCTACTACACTCGTTGAGAAGATGGCTTCCAACCGAAGTTGGAATGAAGAGCACCGCTACTCGGAAGAGAGGTGGAGTCCATCGGCTTAAGGAGGTGGACATGCTATCGCAAAAGCTAGATTTGCCGGATGAATAAGCTAGAGAATCAAGACTATGAGAAGAGAGAGGTCATGCATGTCAATGATGCTCTCATGACGTGTGAAGAATGCGGAAGCTTTGGGCATTGGGCGGGAAGAATTGTCCGTAACTTATGGAGGATGTACACTACATCAACAACAACAACAACTTTCGTCCTCAACAATCTCAAGGGTGGAACCAACAACAGAGGCCAAACTACTCCCAGGTAACTACTCGGGGTAATTACCAAGGTAATAACTTCAATCAACCTCCTTTGAGAGAGTTACTTGTTTGGTCGGGCCTAGACTTATTGAGCAAATCAATAAGAAGGTCATAGCCAATGACAAAACCTTAGACGCTTATCAGCACCGTGCAAGACACCTTTTCCACTCGCCATGAAGAACCAAAGATAGCTTTAACAAATGCTAGAGTCACGGCTTGCTCAATTGGCCGCTTTGTTCCCCCATTAGAAACTAACAAGATCCCAGGCCGGCCTTTAAGAGTTAGAGAGTCGCAAACCTTGTCGATATTTTTAATGCAAAGGCTATCATCAAGACTCTATGAAGAAAGGATGGAGGCATGAGTCCATGCCAATCAAGAAAGGAGATTCAGGAAGACCGGCCACCACTATTCAGATTGGGCCGCACACATTCAATAATGCTCTTTGTGACCATGGATCCAGCATTAATATAATGCCAAAGGTAATTTATGATAAGATCCATGGTGCTCCTTTATTATCCACAACCATGTGCTTGTAGCTTGCGCACCAATCAATCATCTACCCTAAGGGCATCCTCGACGACATTTGCCTACGAGTTGGCAATTCATTTGTGCAAGCGAGACTTTGTCATCCTCGATTAACGGGGAGGAGATGACAGATCAACAATTATATTGGGCCGACCATTCTTGACGATGGCCAAAGCTATCATCTACGCTGCTCAAGCGAAGATCCATTTCAATATCAAGGGGAGAAGGGGACCTTCCACTTCAAGAACAAGATGCATGAGTATCCCGCTCATCCTCAAGACAGCCCCGAGATTGAACAACTTATCAAGAAGAATGATCCTAGCTACGTGAAGAAGGAAGAACAAGAAGAAGCAGTCTCGTAACATGAACATGATCAATGCAAGTCTACTCGAGAATGGGACTACTGTTGCTACTTCACCGTGATTCCGCCAAAGATGGAAGATCTAGGTAACCCCCGAGATAGACATTTCAATTAATCACCTAACCTTCACAAATACCATCATCCGTGACACAAGGTTCAAGAGTCAACATCATGCCTAAGGTAATCTATGAATTTATATATGGTAAACAACCCCCGTATGAAACATATACGCAAATTGCAGATGGCGGATCAGTCTTACAGAGGCCGAAGGCATAGCTAGAGATGTACTGCCCGGATTCGGGACCGCCGTACATGCAGACTTTATGGTCCTGGACATGCAAGATGAAGACATCAATGCACCCATTGTGCTAGGAAGACCATTCTTGAACACGACCCGCCAAGCAGTCATCTACATGAAGGGCCGGAGAGATTCGTTTTTCGATTTCCTACGAAGCCGCATGCGTTGTTACTTTAATAATTTTATTATCGACTATGAGAAATCCAGAAAGCCTCACAATAGGAGGAGACAAAATGCTCGTCGCAACCAGTACATCCCAAAGACCAATGAAGAATGGGGAGAGTACGCGGCGGCAGCATCAACCATAGAAGTTGGATGAGAAGATTGGACCAACAACCTTGAAGAGATACATAATAAAGAAGAAAAGGTACATGAAGAGGTAACTCCACCTGCACCTAAACCAGCCAAGAAGGTATGGAGGAAGAAGGAAAGTACACCTTCGGAACCAGAACCGTCCTCTCCTTCTAAGGTAACTTCCCTTAAGCTTTCAGTTCAAACTGACATACCATGGGAGTAACTCAACTGCCCAAGGTAAGTACGTAAAGGTATCTTTTATCTTTTAGTTTGTGCATATTCATTTCCTTTAGCATTCATTCATCTAAAGCCCCATGTAATTAATTCTATGGCTTAAAACACCCACTAAACTATTTCTTGTGGAGGCATAAAAATAAAAATATTGCATGCATGAATAAAAAGAAAATACCAAAAATATTATTTCTTGCTTAGATCCCCTGTTTAAGTTTAATTTGATCTTTCTCATAAAATAAGCTCAAGATATTAAAGACATAAAATATCCAACTGTTAACGCCTAATCAATTCCATGAAGTTTTGTTGTCTACTTGAGTTTTGCAGGATCTAAAGCAATTATGAGTTATGACAAGAAGGACAACATCATCTCCATTCGTCTACCTCACCTCAGCACCTACACAAAAATCTAGCTTGGGGAGAGCACCCCCGGTTATCGAGATAAGTATCCCTATACTATCTTTTGCTTTACTTTTAAAAAGACCATAAAAAGATGCATAAAGTTTTAAATCAAATAAAGAGTCTTAGTTTTATATATATATATATATATATATATATATATATATATATATATATATATATGTATATATAGGGTAAATTTTTCCTACACCCTAGGTGTAGTTACTCCCACCTATACAGCACACGGTACTGGCCTCACCGGTGATACGTTTCGGGTCCGCGCAGCTCTAACAGATGGATCCAATAATTTTCGGGTCCACCTGGTAGCGTGCGGTAGCAGGCTATATAACTATCTATCCGATAATTTTGTTTTTCCATCGCGGAAGATCAGAAACACCGACCGGCGCCGCTCTCCATTCAAGCTTTACGATCCTGAGAAAGGTATCGATTTCGTTAGGCAAAATCAATTTTGTTTTCTCCTATTGAATATTGACGATCTACTCTTGTGGATCTGCCAATCTTGGCCGCCGGCGCCACCTCCTCTCTCTTCCACCTTCAGGGCCATCGGCGTTGCGAGCGCCTACTCCGTCGAGCAATGCGTGCTTGGCGGCGCCAGCACATCGGAGTCCAAGCTTCGTCTCCATCGAGCAGCTTATGTGCCGGATCCGTAGTTCACGTCGCCCAGCCACTCGAGATCCGGGCATCCGAAGCCATTTGCATCGTCACCAACGCCGACATGCGAGGCTGCGTTGCGTGCGCCTCCTCCGTCGGTCAGTCGCGTTGTATCCAGCCCACACTGACTCCGTCGATAGGAAGTCAATGCAAGGTATCCAGGTATGGTACTTTTTTTTATTTGTTCGAGAGTCCCAAATCTTTCAGTTGGATCAAATTTTTATTCCAATCTAATTTGCTCTCGGAGGATCTGACGAGGGCAAAGAGAAACGTCGTCTGTGCATATCCGAACATTAGTTTCGAGTGCGATGCATGACCGTGATCTATCAATTTGTATTTTCTTCTGTTGGTTCTCTACTTTCTATGTGGCTCAGTGTGCCCGATCTGATTCTTTTTTTCCTTCTTTGCACAGGCATCATGTGCCCGATCTGATGGTGATCCTTGCTGAATTTGTTGTGCTTGGTTCCCTTAGATCATTGAGACGGTGCCTGGCAACTCGGTCAGATTTGGATGTAGCATTTTGCATATATTGCGCACGATTTCTATCGTATGCTAATGTGTATCTGTATTGTATACCCTGTTAATTAATATTTATGTACTCATACTCCATTGCATTTGTATACTAATATATATACAATATGTTAGTATCAATACTCCCTATTCGAAAAAAAATATGCACTCATACTATATCAAAATGTATGTACACATACGTAAGTATGTACTCATACTTAGTATGTATCCATGCCCCTACCCCATACCCAAAAAGTATGTACCCGTACTCTTTTAAAAAAATGTATATTCACATACTAGGTATGTACTCATACTCTTTTATGTCACATACGTAGATATGAACTCATACTAAAAAAAGTATGCATTTTCCTTTTTGAAAAGTATACATGTATACTCCTTCGAAAAGTATATGCATATACTCTAAAAAGTATATATACATACGCGTCATTCAAAAAACTAGTATGATACTGTAACAAATTTATCCGGCCACGCATACATGCATATATTAACAGTGGCTCATTTTTTAATTCATTCACTTATGCCATAACTCTGCATGTCGGATATACAACCGTGTAGTTCTGAAACCCGTTAGCTTCGCTACCTTGTTCCCAGCGGACCCGTTAGAAGTATATGTGGTCTGGCCAGACCCTGGATTTGTGCATGGTTTGAGGTGGGTGTAACTACTCCGGGTGTATAGAAAGTGCACCTATATATATATATATATATATATATATATATATATATATATATATATATATATATATATATATATATATATATATATATATATGTTTGCTTAAGGTGTGGTTAAATAAATGTTAGTTAAAATAAATAAAGTTAGTCTTGGAAATGATGAATAGTTGCTCTACTCTAATTCTTTTTAGTACCTTGCTTTTTACTAGAAACTCCTCTGATGTTTTGGATATATTTGTCCTGCTTTTGAATTTGCTCTATACCTGACTTATGGTTGCATACACTTGATCTAAGTCTAGGTAATTGGGGATATGATATGAGAAAGTCCGAGCATGCTATTTATCTTGTCCTAGTGAAACTATATCCGGAGATTTATTTCAAAAAATTTAAAATCTTTCATGATTAGCTCTTATTTGGCAGAGTGTTAAATTCCTACCAAAGCCATATTTATAATTATTAGATTAGGAAAACATTCCAGTTATATATGCTATTTGCTTTGGGTTGAGTAGTTCAAGCTTTGTTGTTACCTGTGAGGAGTTCAGTCATGAAAAGACAAGTTTCCATCCACACCACCTTCCACATACATATGCATTATTCCTACAATGGGAGTGATTGCAATACTATGCTTTTTCCACATATACATCCATATACTTGTTTCATTCCTACACTGGGAATAAACTCTCCATTAAACCATAGGAAGCCCATGTTTATTTACTCTAAAAGTATCTTTGTTGATATCTCTCAAAAACTTTATTAGTGGAAAGCGTTTTGGGTTGCCGCTAAAAAAAAAAAGGGAGATAAAAATGGACAAGTGTTCTACGGGCGAGTAGAGCCTACCTCCCTAAGAAAAAAAAAAGAGAGAAAGAGAGTAAAAAGAGGACAAGTGTCCAAATGAAAACAATGGTTACTTAGATGCCCCTCTCTCTGAAAAGAAAAAGAAAGAAAAGTATGCAGCCCAAAGATCTCTTAAAAGTTTCCAAGTTTCAAAAGAGAGATTTGTTTCATCATCAAAGGAGTAAACTTAGAATTTGTTTTAGCCACCAAATATACACCTATCCACCATATTCCATACACATGCTATACCTGTCTTGATTGGCTGAACTCTCTATTGATCCATTGTTTGAACTATAGATATATCCTTTGCAGATATGCAATATTATTAAGAGTGCCACTCCTATGAACCCCACATAAACCATATTTAGAGAGAGAGAGTGAGTTATAAAGGCTTAATACTTAGCCTTGTGCCATGAATACCATATATATACAAGAGAGAAGGCAGTTATTAATGCCTAGTGAGGATCCACAAATACCACATATTGAGAGACTGAGAGTGCCATTCATTACAGAGCTCGAAGTTTTATTTGCAAAATTTATCAAACACTCCGGAATATTAGTGATCGAAGACTTGAGACATAGAGCTTGACTTGATTGTTCTATCTTTCAATTGCTCAAGTACCTAAGTGAGAGTAAAAGCACCATAGTTGGTAAAAGAAAAGGTTTGAAGTCAGGATTAGTCTATCCGGTCCGGAGTTGAGTCTCTTTTTTGAAAGCATGTGTACTTTGTAAGAATAAAAGTATCATAGCAACTCCCGATCCATGTTTGTTTTATAGTTTATATGTTTTGCTAAGGGACTAGCAAAAGGTAAGCTTGGGGAGCTTGTTGACGGTAGTTATTGTCAACTTTTGACTATGAAATAATAGAACATATGAGGACAAGAGCAAATAAAAGATAGGGTTTATACTAATAATTTTCACAAGTTTTGTATACACTCGTTTTTCTGAGGTGAACTCAGGAAAACCGAGGAAAATCGAGAGAGAAAAGAGGAGAAATCAAGACACCGAAGAAAAGGACCAAATGCGGGCGATTGGAGTAAATTCCAGGGTCTATATATGAAGAGAAGACACCTCGCCAAAGCCAGGGCCACACCCTTCCGTGGGGCCGGGCAAAGAGGGGGGTGTGCCACACGGCACCCCCGGTGGAGCCACGTGTCCTGCTTCCAGAACCTTCCTACAACCGACCTATGGAGTTGTTCTAGTCTGTCCAATCAAGTCGGTTTGATCCAAGGGTTGAGATTCATCCTATGGGGCTATAAAAGAAGGGGCGGGGCTACCCCCTAAAACCCTAATTCAAGATCGAAGATCGAAACCACGAGTTCGAGAGATCAAGTCGAGCCATAAACCCTAGTTCCTCGAATAGTTCTAGATCTAGAGAGATTAGCTACTAGCAAGATATTAGAAGGAGTTCCAAGCATTGGAAGGCTTGAGCTTCGGATTCTGTCAAGGTGTTCATAGGTACATTGTTATACTCTTTGATATATTTATATCTTTGATATATTCATTACTCATTGATCATCTATGATATTGTTCTTTATCTTTATTATATTATCATTTGCTTTGTTTATTTATTTGCTTTAATATGTCTAGTAGAGTTATTTATTTACTATGGATTGCTTGCTTAGGATTGTATAGCCCTCATCTTGTAACGTGCAAGATAGGTGTTATAACTTATGTAAGCGTGGTGCTTTTATGTGTTATATCTGCAAATGCCCCTATATGATGAGGTTTGGGGTAGTTCGTAGAGGTGACAGACTCTATTGAGTCCTCTATGGTCCTTCCTCTCCATATAGTTAACTGTAGATCGTGTGTCGCGAAGAAGGTGAAGATCTCATTATTGAATCCTTCCTAGTTGATGATCCTTAAGTTTGTTATGAAGTAATAAGTAGTAGCTATGATAACTAGATGTTTGCACTAATTAGAGTCTAGCAATAACATGTGATGATAGTTACACATAAGTTTTCCTTATATTGCCCCATGTGAGTCCTTAGACTAGAATATTCCGTTGAATCTTTATCATTTCATGATGGCTTGATCCCCTGTATTTATCATTTATCTTATTGAGCATTTATCATATATATCTTTATCTTATTTATTATTATTTTATGTGACATTAACCCCGTTGATGAGTAGAAGCTTTATCATTATTGGTTATAGACATTCCATATATAAGGACTTTATTAGTATTAGCATGAAGTAGATTAATCTGTCTTCCTAGTGGTACGACATCCTTTTCACCCTTAAAATGCTACAATGGTATAGATTATTCTGTCCGCTTGCAGAGTCTTTCTATTCTTTGACTAGTGTATAAGTGGCTTTATGATTGTTATAATACCAAAGCCTTTGTTTGGGGTCATTGCTTGTATATAGTCGCCTAGTTTTAGCGGAGTAATTCTCAACGACGCGTTACTTTTTTTGCTATGCTAGTGTGTTCGCCTAGTTTCATTCAAGTACAAACATTCTTGGCGCCGTAGTATTTGAAGTGCTAGAGAGCTATATTAGTGATGTCGTTAGCGGTGTAAATAGTCCTCAACTCGGGGAGATCTGAAAAGGACGTCAGCGGGAATGACAACCTCTGATCCATACACCATGATGTACGGAGAGACTCTAGTGTTTCGCCCAGCTTGAGTGTGGAGACCCCAGACTACTGCTGGGAGCTCCTTTATCCATCTGCCCGGGTTGTTGTCCTCCCTTCTGTATAGCCTTTTGCGCAGCGTATCCAAGATCATCCCGTTGGCGCGCTCGACCTGCCCGTTTGCCCGGGGGTGGGCTACGGACATGTACTTGACAAGGATGCACCTGTCTTCGCGAAAGTCCCGAAGTGATGGCCGGTGAAGTTCGACCCAAGATCGGTGATGATGGTATTCGGGATCCCAAAGCGATGTATGATGTCATCGACAAGTCCACCGCAGATTCGAAATAAGGCTTCGAGACTGCTTTGTACTCAATCCACTTGGTGAACTTATCGATGGCCACAAGAACATACCTCATCCCGCCAGAGGCCTTCCTGGAGGGGCCTATTATGTCGAGTCCCCAACAGGTGAAAGGCCACGAAGATGGTATCACTTGGAGTGCGTGAGCCGGGACATGAGCTTGCCGTGAAGAATTGGCATCCTTCGTAGTGGCACACGAACTCTTCTACGCCGCTGATCTTTGTTGGCCAGTAGAAACCTGATCGGAATATCTTACCAACCATTGTTTTGGACGCTGCATGGTTACCGCACAAGCCTCCATGAACTTCCTTGATAACGTCTAGGCCTTCTTCCTTGGTAATGCACTTGAGGAGCACACTGCGCTTGCGCTCTTCCTTCTCAGCTTGCCATCAACCGTAACATAGTTCTTCTTTGTGTCGTATGAGGCGCTCGGCCTCTATTTTATCTTGTGGTACGTTGGCATTGGTGAAGTATCTGATGAACTCCAATCGCCAATCCGGGGTCGCTGATGTCGTGGTGAGTACAGCATGCCCGGCAGGCGTGTTGACCTTGGCGCTGGGGGGCGGCCTTTCCTCCGCTTTGATGGTGACATCTTCCATGAGCTCTCCATCCTCGGCCACCGAGGGTTTCATGATGTCTTCCGTGAAGACTCCTGGTGGCCCCGGGTATCTTGATGACCCCAATTTCGACAAGAGGTCAGCGTGCTGGTTCTGATCTCGGACCACATGAGTGTACTCAAGCCCGAGGAATTTTCCTTCTAGCTTCCTGATTGCCGTGACGTAGGCTCCCATCTTCTCGCTGGAGGTTGACCAGTCCTTCTTTAACTGATTGATGACTAGCAGAGAGTCACCAAAAACCATGAGCCGCTTGATACCGAGCCCGATGGCTATTCTGAGGCCATGATAGCAAGCTTCGAATTTGGCAGCATTGTTGGATGCCGGGAAGTGTAGGCACAGGGCATAATGGAGGACGTCCTTTAACGGAGTAATAAAGTAGATGCCTACGCCCGCGCCTTCGATGTTGAGAGCTCCGTCGAAGTACATGGTCTAATGCTCTCGGTTCCGCCACGGGGACTGGTTCGCTGAGGTCGGTCCACTCTGTGACAAAGTCTGCGAGGACCTGTGACTTAATGGTTGGCCTGCTACGGTATTCAATGGTGTACGTGCTGAGCTCAACCGCCCATTTACTGATTCGTCCATTGGCCTCCTTGTTGTACAGGCGTCCCCGAGAGGGAACTCAGACAACACTGCTATCTTGAAACCTTGGAAGTAATGCTTGAGCTTCCTGGATGTGATGAGGATGGCGATATTATCTTCTGGAGGTGAGGATAACGGGCCTTCGAAGTGCCGAAGTACTTCATCGATATAGTAGACCGGTCGCCGCACTTTGAAAACGTGCCCCAGCTCTGGTCGTTCCACCACTATGACACTGGCTGATCACCCGGTGGTGGCGGCTATGTATAGAAGCAGCTCTTCGTCTTTGTTCGGGCGCCGTCAAGATCGGGCGGGGGTGGTGAGGTACTTCTTGAGGTCTTCAAAGGCCAGCTCTACTTCTTGCATCCAGGCAAACTTGTTTCCGGCCTTGAGGAGCTTGAAGAACGGCATGCCCTTGTCTCCAAGTCTTGAGATGAAGCGCCCAAGGGCCACCATGCGGCCGTTAGTTTCGAACATCTTTGGCGGAGGTCGGACGGGTCATCCCGGTGATTGCCGAGATCTTCTCCGGGTTAGCTTTGATTCCCCGGCACCGACGATGTAGCCGAAAGCAGAAACCGAAGGGACCCCAAAGGTGCACTTGCTTGGATTCAGCTTCCATTTAAAGGTCCTGAGCCTTTCGAACGTTTCTGTGAGGTCGGCGATCAAGTCCTCAGCGGTCTTGGACTTAATGATGACATCGTCGATGTATGCCTTGGCGTTCCGAGGTATCCGATCCCCCAAACATGCACGGATGGCGTGTTGATACGTTGTTCCGGCGTTTTTGAGGCCGAAGGATATCGTAGTGTAGCAATACGCCCCGAAGGGGGTGATGAAGGATGTCTTAACCTGGTCCTCTTCTTTCAACGCGATCTGATGATATCCGGAGTAGCAATCGAGGAAGCACAAGAGTTCGCAGCCAGCCGTGGAGTCTACCACCTCGTCAATTTTGGGTAGCCCAAAGGGATCCTTCAGGCAATGCCTGTTGAGGTCAGTGTAGTCGACGCACATGCGCTAGTCCCCATTCTTCTTTTTGACGAGGACGTGGTTTGCGAGCCAGTCAGGATGATGAACCTCTTTGATAAATCCAGCTCGTAGAAGCCGAGAGACTTCCTCTTTGATGGCCACCTTGCAGTCCGGTGCGAACCGTCAAAGGCGTTGCTTGATTGGCTTGGCATTAGTGAAGACGCGGAGTTCGTGTTGTATTTTCTCTGCCGGGTACGCTGGCATATCTGAAGGCTGCCAAGCGAACATGTCGGCGTTCTTCCGGAGGAGAGCTATGAGTTTGGTCTCGAGCACGAGGTCGAAGCCGCGCCCGATTATGGCTATCTTCTTGGGATCTGGGAGGTTGAGGCTGATCTCCTTAGTATCCCTGGACTTGTCGAACGATTGGGAGGATAGTGGTTCCGGGATCTCCATGTCCTCTGTTGACGCCGCGTAGACCTCGGCCAGAAAGGATGCCTTGCTTGCCTCGATCTGGTGATCAATCTCGATGTCGCGGTTGTCTCCTTCAAGCGTGAAGCCATTTATGAGGTTAACCTCGAAGGGTTAGCACTCGCCGAGGAGCTCGGCATCTTAAGTATCATGTAACCATAGTTTGCACGCCATCACCGAGCAAGGGCCGGCTGCCTAGGACGGCATGACAACCGTTGTCATAATCCGTGAGGTAGATCTCGCCAAAGTGGAGTGGCCTTGCACTTGGAGACCACACACCCCGTAAAGTCGCCTTAGTTGGGGTGAGGTCGTCCTTGGTCGCCGAGCTCGTGAAGAGGCGCATGCGAAGAGGAGGTTGACGGTTTGCCGCCATCAATAAGGACTTATTGAAATGGCACCTCTTGACGATCGTCCGACAAGGAGGGGAGACACCCCTTGTATGGAATCTCGGCCCATCCGCCGGATTCGTCCGAAGGTGATAGGAGTCTCGAGCCAGCCTCGCCTGCCAACCTGTGGCTTGAATTTGTTGACTTGAAAAATACATTGGCGCTGCTTTTTCCTCTGCATGGTCGCAACCCCACCGAAGATTGTGTTGACGTTGTGGTCAAACAAGTTGCATTCGGGAGAGCTAGACGGCGAGCGCCGGTTGCCTTCCGCTCGACCCCTTGCTTCTCCACTTTTCGACTCGACTCGCCGGAGGTGTCCGTTTCAGCGCCCGGGATGGCATCGAAAAAGTCGTCCCAGCCTTGAGGGTGCACGAGGCGTCTAGTTGAGCCGGTGAGGGTGCGATCGCGCTCTCTCATGTCGATCGCCGCTCGTTATCGAGGTCGAGCCGCCTTGGTCGTCCGGCCACCGGCGAGGTCATTATATCTCTGCAGAGGTCGCCCTACGAGGTTGTTTGAGCAGTCTCTGCATATCCCGACGCACATGTCGTTGGAGCAATGTGGGGGCCATCTTGAGGGGCCCGCGTAGGTTGTCGGAGCCCTTAATGAGCGCATGCATGGCCCGGCCTCCGCCAATCGATAGACACGGGACGTCGTTGTCGAAGACGATGGGTCGCCCGGCGCGAGCCTCAGCGCCGGGCTGAGCTCGAACAGCTGCCCGACGAGGCCACCGAGGAGGTGGACCGGCCGGTGCGAACGTGGCGGGCGCGATGATGGTTGCAGTGCGAGGGTGGATCTGCCTAGCCTGCGGGCGGTAGGTCGGCCCGATGCCAGCGTGGCCGGCGATGACGGCGACGGGTGCCGGGGCGAATTGGATCTGCCCGGCCTACGGTGGGAAGGAGCCGATGCCAACGTGGCGGCGCGATGGCGGCCGTAGGTGCGGGGCATATTGGATCTACCCGGCCTGCGGTGGGAGATCGCCCGCCGCCAGCGTGGCGGGCAGCGATGGCGACGCGCGCGGTGCGGGCAGATGGATCCTGCCGACTGCGGGAGATCGGCCGATGCCAACGTGGCGGCGATGATGGTCGCGGGTCGGGCGGTGGATGCCGGCCCGCGGGTGGGAGGTCGGACGATGCCAACGTGGTCGGGTAGCGATGACGGCCGCGGTGCGGGGCGAGATTGGATCTGCCCGGCTGTTTGGAGGTCGACGCCCGTTAGAGCAGATGAAAGCGCCTATCTGCGCCGCCGTTGATGTTGATGAAACAAGTTATTGTTCCCGATCCGGAAGGAGTTGACGGCGCCGTCGCGGTCGAGGACGCCGAGTTGGAGAAGGAAGCCATCTAGTCGATGTAGATCAATCGCACTCCCCTACTGGCGCGCCAAGCGCCGAAGAGAAGTTCTCGACAGTCCTCCGAGGGGTGTCCCACGAAGGTAGATCGATTCGGCAAGGTGCGCAAGACCGAGATCTAGATGGTAGTTCAGAGACGCAAGACACCCAATGTATCGAGGTTCGGGCCGTCGGCGTGACGTAATACCCTACGCCCCTGCGCTGCTTTTTATTGGATTGGAATAATGATGTTGATGTCGTTCGAGGGAGGTCCCTACCCGCCTTATATACACGGGGGGTAGGGTTACAGATAGAAACTACGAGGTCGGTAAGATACGATCTGTTACATGATTTCCGGGATTTGGAGTCTATCCTATCAGATCGGTATCTTCAGGATATCCTCCCGATATCGTGCGGGACGCGGGCTCGGTGCCTTGGCCCGCACTCCGAGTCGTGGGCCAAGCTTACGATGGTCGCGGCCCAGAAGTACGAGCCGTGGGTATCCCAGGGGAATTCCCCACAATTATATTTGTGGTCACTTGAGAGAGGCAATGTGAACAAGGCTGACCTTTATGGCCACTTCATCAACGAGGAGGTTGGCATCCCTATGTGGTTTGGCTAAACCACGAGTTTAAGTATTGTGTCACTCATGTTCTTTGTTCATATTGTGTTGTGCGATTCTTGTGAAACCTTTCCTGGCATATATTTGAGTGCGGGAATTATTCGAGATTATCACTACTCATCCTCTAAAGATCTTGGTAAAAAGTTAGTTCACAATTTGTTGGTTGAGAATTTGTAGGTTGAGTAGGTTGTTCCCTCTCCAGACTAAATATTCAGTTTTTCTGGCATGAAAGTCCCATGTTTGTTTTATAGTTGAGTGACAACTAGTAGACTAACATTTTGCTAAGTGTTGATTAACTTAGGTAACATCCACACCAAGATGGTGAATAAGGCTATGAGATAGATGAACCACGATCAATGCATACGATAGTGTCATATAAGAAATGAAATATGGACGCAATGTCATAGTCATAATAAAAGGAAAGGTGTATTAGGAGGTGAGAATGATATGTATCGTGAAACAAAGTTTGAATCTAGAATGACAGGGGTGCATTTGGTAGGGATCTATATTCTCACAAATACGTTTTGGATCTAAATTCTTTCCAGAAACGTTTTATATGATGAATCAGAATTATTTGTTCCTCAAAAGATATTTTGTAACAAGTCATATAGATAAAAATATGCTTAAAAAAAATCAAGAACTACACGTATTTGTTAACTAAGACCAACTTATATACAACTCATTTGAACTTGTCCAAATGCTTCTTTATCATGGCACGGAGGGAGTAGACGTAATTCGAAGTTGTAGTTCGTATTATTTCGGAAACCAGCGTGACGTGATGAGCGGAAAAGTCCCCAGCCGAGCCGGCATCTCATGTCTCGTGCAGTTGTGCTCAGGCTGCTGCCTCTGCGAGCAATACCGAACAAATTGCTCGTGGGAGTGCGTGCAGGTACGTGCCGTCCACCGCTTGGAAAGCCGTGACCGTCTGACTGCGTGCAGATCGCTTTCAAACAAGACAGGCAGATGTGGACTCGTGCGTGCGTGGCGCCGGCGCCACCGTTCGAACGAACACAGTTGCGGGCCTAGCTAATCGCGAAAAAATGAGAGGTACGGTGGCTGGCCAGGGCCGGCCGGCGTGATGGATTGGATCCTGTCAGCCCTTGGAATTCGAGCCCCAAGGTCGTACAGCGCGGGTTCCATCATCTTGGCCTCCGAATCAGAGGCCAGCATGCATGGAAGAACCAAGTTGCCACCGCGCGCCCGGCCGCCAGATCAGACACGGACTCTCTCCTCATAATCGATGGGTAGCACGAATACGGCAGCTAGCACTCGCCGGGCCGTGCTCCGCGACGTCGCGGCCCTGCTGCTGGCCTGGTGAGGGGGGTGTGAAGGCCAACGTGGTTGCAAGTTATTCGACATAACGTCTGGTGCCCGGCATGTGCGAAAAATTGATGAGACTGCACTCATCTATTTCTCTCAACTCAAGGACGTACTCCCATAGCGCGCGTGGAGAAGGAGATCAGAAGCGAAGGCGAGTAGACGGACACTTCTCCGGGTGCCTGCCCGCCGCGTCCTTTCGATTGTTCAGTCCTCGTTGCTTGTATATTGTTCTGATTAATTCTACATTTTCAAACAAATTTCTGATTAAAAAAAATTAAAAACGGAGAGACTACAGCCTACAGGGGCTGCCTTGCCTTGCGCTGCACCGCCACGGTCAACAATGTCTGTCACATACCAAAGGAGCACCGCCGGAGAAGGGCCCAATAAGGGGCAGCCCAAGCGCCGACTAGGGCCCAAGGCTGTGCTCGTCTGCGCTCCCCTGGCCGGGCGCCGTCATCGTCCGCCGTAAACACGCCACGCCGGTTGCTTCACAATTAAGTAAGGAATATTTAGGAATTGTGACAGAACCTCATAATTATCGGGCCCACCGCACTGTCATTGTCCCAAAGACCTCCGGCGGCCGTGTGCGATGTACCCAATAACTTAAGAAGCTTTGTCGGTGTCATCGGGAACCCCGATTACACCACTCATATCAGGATCAACAAAGGAGTAGCTACAACATTATAACATTTGTTACAAAAATATAAATCGAGTGCGGAAGAATAATAACATTAATTTTACAAAATGTGAGTAAGTTACATTTGAGTAAACTTAACTTAATTTGCGGAAGCCGAGCATAACTACAGAAGACATCCAAGTCATGTAGAGCCCACCGACACAACCTTGGTTAGCAAAGACGAGTCAAGACTACCGCCACAAGGGTTAACAAACCCCGAGTACACAATGTACTCCGCAAGACTTACTCGATAAAAAGAAAAGACTCCAAGGATATGCTTTGGCTTAAGAGGAGTAGAGCTAGAAAATGGGAGTTTGCAGAAAAGCTTACTACAAGTGGATCCTTACTTTCAATATTTTTAGCATCAATTTTATTGGAGCATAATGAAGCTAGATCTGCACCTGTTCTATTTCAAACACTTTTTAAGCAACACATCTCAACTTATCTTTGCATCTCTTTTCCTTTCATAACCATGAGCAACCTTGTTTCTTCAATTACTACGATGTGAGGGGCAGAAGAACGGATCTCCATAACCGAGAAGCAACGGCGATTCATGAACCGATTATAACCCAAATTGGGGAGTTCTAACGACACGACATATGTAGCACTTAAGCTTGCATATATCAACCTTCTTTCAGATCTGTCCAAAACGGGAACGAGGCCTGCGCCACGCGAGAGTACTGATACCCCACCGCCGTACCAAATTTCAAGCGGGCGGTACACGCGCTACTCCCGCCATCTCTCCACTCCCAAAGGCGTGGTTGCCATTCCCGATTTGGCTCCACCGAAATCCGGCTTACCATAGTATGTGGTAGTACTAGTTTCGACCGACAGGGGTGATGCCCCGACGGGCGTGCCATTGACCAAAAGGTCTCAGGCGCAACTTGCGTTCAAAAGTCCCTAACTCAACAATCCTCTCAACGGACGGTCCTTAAACGATCAACACGGAACAAGCACGGCTAGGAAGTTCCGCCCGGCTTTTCAACTTACGTCCCCGTCCGATCTCAAATTCATCACTACCATGTTCATACTCTCATGAACCACCATCAGGGTGTTCTCTTTTTCCAAAGCTTTGGGAGGAACAAAGATAAAACCTATATCTCGCGAACGATGAAGCCATCATTCGACTTCTACCGACATCTAAGCATTACTAAGCATTTAGAGAAACGACCTACTCATACTAGTGGGATAATTTTGGAACAAGCGTAGATCAAGGTAATCATGCAACAACGGTATCAACCAACTCCTATTAACTTAATGCACATTACACTAGACTTAAAGTGAATAAAACATTTATAAAAAGAGAAAGGTTTATGCTCGGGGCTTGCCGTGTTGCGAGGAAAGTTAGATTCGAAGTCGAATCACCCGAGTCATACTTGACGCCAACACCTCGGGTAGATGCACCTTCTCCAAAGCTTGATCATCACGAACCACATCACTCACGTTTACTACACGCGATAATGTATGCTTCAACATGATGCCATAAATTTAAATATGATGCTTGCAGGTGCATGAAATGATAAACACTGGAATATAACTTTTCTTCACAATAAAGTTGCAACCCAACAAAACCAACTTGTTGAACTACTCTATAAGATATCATCACCATTGCCTAAGGAGTTCTCAAGGACCATTTAATTGTGGTATGATCCAAGATTCACAAAATAACCCAAAAATCACACAAAGCCTAAGTCATTATATACTAAACATTTCATTTAAACATATAAGATAATAGAGCATAAAATAATAAAGAAATAAACTATGTCAAAATAATCTAAAACTTTTTGTATAGCTCTATCATAGCATAAAACAGCACCAAATAAATTTTCATGATTTTTGAACAAATATTTTATTTTCTAAAAAAACATGGAAGATGCATTTTTCAATTAAAGGTTGTATTTTTAAATTATGCAAGGACTACTCAAAATCAAAGTTTCAAATTTTTCATGGGGAGATATACTCATAGGAAGGCTACACAAAAATTTTCAGAATTTTTGAAACTAAACTTGAATTTCTATGAAATTCACAAGAATCAAACACTATTCAAAGTAAAGGAAATTGAATAAACACATATAAAACGGAAAATGGCTTTTGGGCCCAAACTAGCCCGGCTCGGCCCAAGGCCAACAGGCGGCCCAACTCCCTCAGCGCCTCTCTTTCTCTCACTCTGACCGACGGGCGGGGCTAGCCGTCGGCGACAAGACGTCAGGCCGACGCGGGCGGGCGAATCGGCGCCCGACCGGGCGCTTAGCCCGGCCGGGCGGCGACCTCGCCGGGCGACGCGACTTGCACCTATGCGCTCTGTGACATCACGCATCGACCTAGCCCACAAACGAGGCGGCAAAGGGTCACCGGCACACTCGGGGCGGCGCCATGGCGGCTCCGACGGCGTGGCGCACGGCGGCAACGCCACCGGAGCGTTCTCCGCGGCGAGGGCACCGGCGATCTCCACGTCGGGCGACCCCGAGCCCTCATCTAATCGAACCTAAACGACTCTACGCGGATGCGGCTACGCAGCTACGGCGGCGCTGACACGGCGGAGCTCGGCGACTACGGTGTGAGAAACGAAAAACGGACGACACGAAGCGTGACCAGCTCACCACGGTTGCGGTGCTCGTGCGGGTCTGGACGGAGACGAGGCGGAGGTGAACCGATGGCGATGGCAGCGGGCGACGGCGGACTCCGGCGGTAACGGCGATGTTCCAGCGTCCGGTACTTCGGCTGCGAAAACCGAACGGCGTGGCGACGGTGAGGTGGCTCGCGGCGGCGCTCCGGACGGCGATGAAGAAGACAATAGCTGTCCCTTTGCAAGAAATTTCAGAGAGCAGCTGCTCAAATGCTCAATGGCAAACAACAACAGCATGTTATTGCCATTAGTAAAGTTTCTAAGTCTGTATGTAAATGGTGAGCTCCTTCTAACTTGTGAGATTTTCAAGGGCTCCAAGTCGACTCTGTCCCTTTGCTCTTGTTAATGCCAATGTAGTCCCTTTGCTCTTGTTGCCAATGAGTAAATGGGCCATTCATTGAGCCTCACCACATATGATGGCAACTTTCTAACACCTGTGTCTCTTATATCAAAAAACTCTAAGTATTCCAACCTTGCTATATTCTTCGGGATTTTGTCTTGAGGATGGTTTCATATAATTTGAGGATTTCATCAATGTGTGAAATTGACAGAGGTTTCATCGAAGTTGAGAAACTGATAGAGGTTTAATCAAACACAGTGCACCAAGCATGATGGCGCCAGGGTGGCTGGCAGGGGGCATGCTCCCCCTCCCAACCCCAGCTCAAACAACACAATAACACTTTTATATAGTTATTATCAGTCTATTTCTGTATTAATAAGGTATGATAAAAATATTGTTATATATATTTACTGAGTGTTCTGGACAATAAAATCACAAAACATAATTGAAATAAAACACTTTGGTTCTTCTAAATTTGGCCTGTTAAAATTTGGCCGGGCCGATGTTGTGAGAGAAAGTATTGGCCGGCCGGCATTTAGCTCGGAGAGAAAGTACGCTGGCCGGGCTTTGGTTGTAACAGGCTTGTTTTCCTACCATACTAGGATCAATTTAATGAATTTTTTATGTTTTACTAAATACATACTTATATTTAATTTCATTATAATATTTTGTTACAACTCATAGTAATAACAATTCGGAGGACATTAATACTTTATTGTCACTAAGATTATTGTGTCAACTTTTTTATACACACACGCTCATATAAATGCATATACACTCACACCTATGAACAAACATACATTCTACCGCACTATAAACACATCAGAAATACTAAGTCAGTACATTTCGATATTTATAAGTCAACATGCACTCCGCTGTTGACAGACATGGTCACCTACCAGAAAAAAAAAAAAATTGCATTGTTAAATCGTCAAAGACTGGAATAAATTTAGAAAATTAGGAGCAACGGCATCGATGACTAACCAAAGTGACTAGTTCCCACCACAAAAAAGCTAAAAAAAAGGAGCTACACTTGATTGGCATATGTTGAATTATGGATGGGAATGGGCTGACCTAGCCCATTGGCCCCTGGACCCGGCCCCATGGCCTCAAGGCCAGTTTTAAGGGCCATGGGTCGACCTATTTCATTAAGAGGTCTGTGACCTCGTTGACCCATTGGGTAATATAGGTCGACCTAGACTTTTTTTACTATTATAGAACATGAATGCTATTAATACTTATAAAAAAATGAGATACAAGATCGAAGGTACAACTAATTTTTTCATGTGTCCCATTTTGACGGCCATACAAACACGCACCATTTATTGCTCCTTCCACCATGCTGTCATTTGAGCATGCTGTTGCGCTGCAGAGCGAGCGTTTGATTGGCAAGCGCGTGCCTGAGTGAGGAGAAATGGCCACGTGTAATTTAAAAGAACAAATAGCAGGACCATTATGTTAGGAAATTATAGACAAATTCATGTTTAAGCAGGCTCCGGGAGTACGAGTTGGGGAGTAAAAGTTGTGAAGCCGGGAATAGAAGTCTACATTTTATTCCCGGTTGGAGATACCAACCGAGGGAGTAAAGGTCCTTTTGCATAAGTGGAATGTCGAGGGGATTTTACTCCCCGTTGATATTACCAACCGGGGAGTAAAGGGTTTTTTTTTTTCTTTTTTGATTTCATTTCAATTCATTGTTTGTTTTGGTTTTTAAATAGGTTTTCGAATATGCATTATATAATGTCAATAATATATGCAAGCGCGCACGTTTATATATGAGCCAATATGTACTTCTATAATCCATAACTTAAAAGTTTACACCAAAATCCAACAAACAACAAATGCTTGCTACAATCCATAATTTACAAGTTAACACCAAACTCCAAACACAAGCACAACACTCTCAAGAGCAATATACATCCACCAAATTTCACCCACCAAATTACAGTAAATGAGGAAAACGCCTTCACGGAAGCATGGCCACCCTGCAAGAAATAAGGAAAAAAAAATATTTTTTATACCAATACCACGGGAGAACACCACCTGCTCAGATCTGGAAACTAGGGAATAGAGATGAAAGAGAGATGTAGAGATGCTGACCATGGATAGAATCACAACCACGTGTGTGGTACTGGAGGCCCGGAGCGGTGCTCGTGGAGGCCGGGGGCCGCGCTCGTGGAGGCCAGAGCGGGGGGCGGCGCTCGTGGAGGTCGGGGGTGGTGCTCGTGGAGGCCAGAGACGGGGCGACGCTCGTGGAGGACGGGGCGGCGATGTACGGCGCCCGTGGAGCGCGCGTGGTCGGTGGAGGCCCGGCCGGGGCATGCTCGTCGCGCGGTGGAGGTCCGGCCGGGGCGCGCGTCACGTGGTGGAGGTCCCCTCCCGTCGCGCGCTGGACGCGTTGGGGGCGGTGCGGCGTCGGGCCTGGAGAAGACCGAGGAAGGAGCAGCTCGATTTCAATCCAGACAAGGAAGGGGAAGGGGAGGGAAGAGGCCGGTTATATAGTCCTAGATTTACTCCCGGGTGAAGAAGGGAACTGGGAGTAGAAACCCTCTAATCCCGGTCAACAATTCCAACCGGGAGTAAAAAGTTTAGATTTACTCGGTTTAGTATCTCCACCGGGAGTAGAACTTTATTCCCGTTTGGATCACCACCGGGGAGTAAAGGTCCCGGTTGGAGTCTCTAACAGGAGTAGATGTCCTGGGAGCGTGTGGGTGGGAGGCGTGTGCTTTTACTCGGGGTTGGAAATTCCAACAGGGAGTAAAGGACCTTTACTCCCCGGGGCACATTTCAAACCGGGAGTAACCACGTTTTTACCCTCGAGAATAGAAGTCAATTCTCCAAAGTAGTGGCTGCACTTCAGCAGGGCGCGTAAGTACGCTTTGGGTTATGCGGGCCTTGCTTTTTTGTCACGAGACACCCTCGTCCTTAGTATGGGCCTGTTGGGCTAAGGGGCCCCAAGGCCTCACGAAAAATCAGGAAGTAAGGAAGAAGTCCAACTATTGAACGAGTCTCATTTTCTTCCTTAATTAGAAAAGCAGATTTTTAGACTCCTTCAACTCCTAAACCGCTCGATTTATCCGGTTAAGCTGGTTTGGTTGACATGGCACCACGTTACATGGCACCATATCAACCACAAGCAGTGACCAAGCTACATAAAAATCTTAGGGGGCTAAAACAATGGAGATGTTATTTGCATGAAGATTTAATTGTGATTTTTGTTTTTGCTACAGTAATTAACCTTGATTACCAAATCTTAGGGGTCAAAACAATGGAGATGTTGATTTGCATGAAGATTTAATGGTGATTTTTGTTTTTGCTACAGTAATTAACCTTGATTACCAAATCTTAGGGGGCTACAGCCCGACTAGCCCCTATCGGGCTCCGTCGCCGACCACAAGGGAGTTAAATTAGACTTTGACAATAATTCAAGGTGGTGAATTAACCTTTATAAAAACAATTATGGAAATATGTTTTCAAAAAAAATTGTCTAAATATTTTTTCTAGAATAAAATACATTTAAAAATACTAAAAATCAAATTTAATATTAAAAAATCATATATTTTTTCTAAACTCAGAGAACTATGAAACCAATTTCATGTTTTTCCTAAAATCTTTCTCTATGTTTTTTCAGAGTTAGCAACTATGATATATAGCATGATTATAAGAAACACATGAAGTTTGGAATTCCGAGCCATCCAAATTGCTTTCCTACTCAATCATGTGCTCTTGGTGCATGCGCAGGCAGGCCTACGACGGCGACGATAATTAAACGAGCGGAAGCGGCCGCGTCCATCTGGATGATGTCGGGCGCGTCACAGACATTGGCCTAGAGTCTAAGAAGTCGCACGCTAGTACGTGGTTGCTAATGGTCCAATGAGTTTACACGTCATCGTCATAATGTTCCCAGAAGAAGACGCTACAAAGTCAAGCAACATGATACATGTTGTTAATGTACAATCAGAGCTTATAAAATAAGCCCTCCATATCACAATTAGAAGTCGTCCTGGTGCAGGCTTCAAGTTGCTGAAAGGAAGTCGTTGTGCACCTGCGCGCGCGTTTTGGACGCCGCTGCCCCTGCGGCCTGCGCACGCATGCTCCGGCTTTTTGCGGCGAGTAAATATGGCCGCACGCCTCGATTCGCATCGCTCAGGCAAAATACTCCCTCCGTCTTAAAATAACTTACCTTTTTTAACTTTTCAGATTTTATGTTTGACTGTTCGCCTTATTCAAAAATTTTGTATAAATATTATTTATTTTGTTATGACTTAATCTACCATTAGAGATACTTTAATGATAATTTAGCTACTTTATCATTTGTATAAAATTTTTTAATAAAACGAACAGTCAAATATAAAATCTGAAAGTCAAATTCAAAAATTTTGTATAAATATTATTTATTTTGTTATGACTTAATCTACCATTAGAGATACTTTAATGATAATTTAGCTACTTTATCATTTGTATAAAATTTTTGAATAAAACGAACAGTCAAATATAAAATCTGAAAGTCAAAAAGACAAGTTATTTTAAGACGGAGGGAGTAGCCGCTAAACGGCAAAAACGAGCCAACCAGGAATCGAACTAGCAATGCACTCGCCACCCTATTTAATAGGGGCAAACAGGAAAACTAACTCCTAATTAATCACTCCTTGGTATGCACAATCATGTCCTAAACGACTTCTAATTGGTATAAGGGCAAACAGGGGAAGACGCCTAATTGTGATAGCTTGCAAGATAAATCTATCAGATATGGTTAGTTCCATATGTTCTGACCTTATAAATCTTCGCTTTTCAGAAAACTTGTTTGTCTTCGTTGGTTCTCTTTGATCGTATACCTTAGTAAGCCAAGTAGTTTATCTTAGAGTTTTTGTTGAGCCTTGTAGTTCTATATCTACCTGAGTAGTTTCGCACTATTCATTTTACTATCCGAGTAGTCTTGTGCTGCTCGTGTCCTGTTTATCTTTGAATCCTATATGCCAAAATCCTAAGACTGCTCGCTTTAACTTTTCAGCCGCGGAAACCATCAGTCGAACAGCCCGATGTTGTCAGTCCTGTTACAGTTATCTTTTAGTGAGCCAACTATGTTCTTTTAGTTCTTTGTGGCCCAAACCTTTATCAGTTGTCCCTCTAGAGCCAATCTTACTAGTTTTCCGATCTCTAAACCATAGCTTAAGCTTTTCTTCGGCGCTTTAGAGTCTGTTCTTGTTGTTGTTGCTTGTTTGTACAAGACCTGAACTATTGAGCCATGGAATATTTAATTTGTTGTCACGCTATCGATACCTTGGTGCGCTGGGCGCTGACAGTTGTTATCAGCAGGACAGAAAAACTAGAGTGGAGACACTGACAGGCATTCAAAAAGTGTGTTTTGACAAAGTCAAGGTGGAAAAATGTGAACCGGCCAGTTGTCCAGATGATCGACCAGATCTACGGAACCTTCACTAGCAAGTTCATTTCTTCAGTCGTTCGTCCATCGTCACCTGCCCTCAGGGCTCAGTCAAGCACCTGCCACAGAGGCGTCAACATCAGCCCACATTGTTTCTTCACCGTGTGGAAGCAATCTACGGATCTACTAGTAGTTGAGGAGTCAACATCAAACCCTGGCGCTTTTGGTTTATACTTTGTGATAAAAATCCCCAAGCTTCCTCGATTCCAGTTATCCTAACCAGGCGTGCAAACAGCATCGCGAATGGGTACAAAAATAATCCCTCTGGGTCCGTCCCTGTTCTTCTTGGTCTGCCTGATCTGCTGCTTCTTGTTCTCCACCCATGTACCTCGCGCCTCCTCGCTCTCCTTCAACCTCAGCTTCTCCGACCCGACATCTGCGGCCTGCGGTGTGCAGATCAACTGCAACAACTCGTATATCAACTCGCCGTTGCTTGAGCTGACCAGAATCGACATAGATAAAGGCACGATCGACAGCATCGGCCGGGCCACGTACGCCAAGCCGGTGCCGCTCTGGCAGCATGCCGCCGGCGGCGGCGGCAAGCTGCTGGCAAGCTTCACCACGTCCTTCACTTTCAGAATCACGCCGGACCCGAAACAGCCCAACACCGGAGATGGGATGGCCTTCTTCCTCACGCCTTACCCGACGGCGACCGAGATCCCACCGCATAGCGGCGGTGGGGAACCTCGGCCTTCTTGCAGGCGGCAACTCGACCGGGGACAGCCGGTTCGTGTTCGTCGCCGTTGAGTTCGACACCTGGGACAACGGTCCGCCTGCCGACATCAGCGGCAACCATATGGGCATCGACAACACCTCCATCGTCTCCATGGCGTCCACCAACACGTCCTCTCTGACCGGGAACCTGACGTCGAATATCGACATGACCGCCACCATCAGCTACCACAACGGCTCCAAGCTGCTGACCGCCGATCTGCTGATCAACGGCAGTTCGTACCACGTCAACGCGACCATCGATCTGAGTAGCTACCTTCCGGAGGAAGTCGCCGTGGGCTTCTCGGCGTCCACGGGCTTGTCCGCCGAGCTGCACCGGGTACTGACCTGGTCGTTCAGCTCAACACTCGCATCGTCGGAGACCACAGCAACGATCGTTGGTACCTCCAATAAGCTTCCGAAGAAACTACGACTAGTTTTATCCCTACTGCTGCCTATCCTATTTCTGTCGCTGTGCGCCGCCGGGACCTACTTATTTCTTGTGCGGCGGCGGCGGCGACAGCAAGCAAGTGGTAGCAGCGACTCCGAAGAACAGTTTGAGCTAGAGAGAGGGGTAGCTGCTGGTGGCCCCAAGCGATACACATACGGCGAGCTGGCCAACACCACAAACAATTTCGCCGACGAGAAGAAGCTCGGCCGTGGAGGCTTCGGAAGCGTCTACCTGGGTCAGCTCAACGTTGCTGGCGAAGATCGTGCCGTGGCGATAAAGATGTTCTCGTCAGAGTCGTCAGCGCAAGGGAGGCGAGAGTTCGAGGCTGAGGTGAGGATCATAAGCCGGCTGAAGCATCGAAACCTTGTACAGCTGTTGGGTTGGTGCGACAGTCGCAATGGTCTCATGCTGGTCTATGAACTGGTGGCCAAAGGCAGCCTCGACAGGCATCTCTACAGCCGGGATACGTTCTTGACATGGCCACAGAGGTAACACAGCAGCAAACCTAACCAGCTAGCAAGCAGAAAAATGATGACCAGTACTAGCTAATAGCTTAATTTTCGCTTGCACTGCAGGTACAAGATCGTTCTAGGCTTGGGCACAGCGTTACGGTATCTGCACAAGGAGTGGGAGCAGTGCATCGTTCATGGCGACATAAAGCCGAGTAACATCATGCTGGACGAGTCACACGGAGCTAAGCTAGGGGACTTCGGCCTGGCACGGCTAGTCGACCATGGCGCCGGGTGGCAGACCACCAAGGCAGTCCTCGGCACCGCAGGGTACATCGACCCCGAGTTCGTCAACACACGCCGCCCGAGCACCTATTCTGACGTCTACAGCTTTGGCATCGTCCTCCTTGAGATCGTCTGCAACCGACCTCCGGTTGTCATGCAGCAGAAGGCGGAAGCAGCAGGCGAGGAGCAACAACCCCCCTTCGTGCTGCTGAAATGGGTGTGGGGCCTTTACGGCCAGAATGCTACTCTTGACGCTGCAGATGAGCGGCTAAGGGGTGGTGATGAGCTCGATGAGCTGTGTATGGAGCGAGTGCTGGTGGTCGGCCTCTGGTGCGCTCATCCTGACCCTAGTGAGCGGCCTTCCATCGAGCAAGCTATGCACGTTCTGCAGTCCGAGGATAAGAGGCTGCTTCCGGCCCTCCCGCCGCAGATGTACAAAACAATGTTGGATGTTCCCAATCCAGCACGAGCATACGGCGCTTTGTCCATCGATACCTGCAGTGGTACTTGTTCTTCGGCAACCACCGGCAACACGAACCCTTCTTCAGAGTCATCGTCGTCAGCTTTGCTCCGAAATTCACATGATTTACCTTGATTTTCTTCATTCCTTGTTGCAATTAAATTCATACTGTAGTTATGATTCTGTGTGTTCTGCATTGTAATCCTTTAGGCCCCTTTGTTTCTTCTAATAGTTTTCAAAGCAGAGTGGATGGCCCGAGTGCCAAAGCGGCAGCGAGCCTAGACTCGTTTCTGTAAATATGTAATATAATCCTGTTTATTTTCTTTTCTTTTCTCTCGTCGAATAAAAATCCAGCAAATGCTTTTTTGCTGCCTTTCGAAAAAGGTCCTATAGGCCCTGTTTGGGAGTTCTGTAAATGTATTCACCGGCAATTGTTTTCCAGTTATAGTTTGTAGTGCACAACAAAACCACTGTAAAACTTTTCCCTCTATAAACTATTATTTGGATGTTTTGTAAATAAAACCAACCTGTAATTGAGGTATGTATCGATTATAAAAAAAAAAAAAAACTCTTGAATTTTATTGGCATTTCAGAGGAATCAAAACAGAGAGGGAGGGAATCAGCAGGGTGACATGCTAAAACTGACCATGAGTTTACATATGAACTCATGTTAAAAATTTCTGAACTCAAAATCGTAGAAACAATAAAAAGAAGAAGAAATCAATCTATTCATTCCTCTTCTCAACCGAACACAGCCTCATAATCTAGCACCAAGGTATAAAGATGTCCCACGAATGCAGGTGAGAAAGGGAGGAAGGCAAAGATCACCACCGTGAATCATGACCAAATTCGTCACGGATCCACCTTGATGATGGTGACCAACCTGGTGGGGGCAGGTTGATTGGTCTGAGCATCAAGCTGCATCTCAGAATAGCATCAGCAGGGCCGCTCGAGAAAGGACACACATCTTGCTACTGGTCCGCGCCTTGACCTACGCTTGTCATAGCTGGCTGAAGCAATGCCGCCAGCGCACCCGCTCGCCGTGGCCAGATGCCACTACCCACACCAGCCCAGCATGGTGTCTCAGAGGTGATAATAGTTTTCGAGCTGGTAACACTTCTGTAGTAATGCATGGTCTTTTTATAATTGTTTCAATAAAGAAATCACTATTGATCTTAGACTGTTAAGACATGTTGATTGGGGACACAATAGATCCAATTGCAGTTCAGACCTATCTGAAAAATGCTAGGATGGACATAGCTCATGCTGCAACCAGCATCAACACACAAGAAGGCCAAAGAAGGACTATTAACAGCACCAAGAATCTTGCTAGAAAATGAGATGTGCAAGGCCACGTCATATCTAAATGAGGAGAAAATGCTCGACGCCAATTTCCCCGTAGATATTGCCCTAGCGTGTGTGCACTCACACCAACGCACGCCACACCTGCGAGTCACCCCCCTGACTCATGCAAGCCTCTAGTGAAAGGACCTATGAGTTAAAAATGTGCAGTGAGGGCACTCCCAATGGGACATTTATAGTAGTTTCTATGTATTCTAATCAAAATGCACGTGCGTGCCGCACGTGCTATAAAAAATTCTTTTGTAATAGATGAATAATACCTAATTTTTAACTAAAAAATTATTGTTTAATACATAGTGCGCAACTGTAAATCCTGATTTTCTAGTGCATAATAGAAACTGCCCCAAACTCGGAATACCTGGGTAGTTTAGTAACATAGATCATAAGGCGATCTTCTTAATACAAGGAAGTACATTAGATGGATGCATTTTTCATCTTCACCACTACTTCTTGAGCACACTGTCGGTGTTTTATGACCGATAGCCTACCACGGGGTTACCCGGGACAGTCGTGTTCGGGCTTCGAAGAACCCTGGAACTCGGCGGTTTGCGCAGCTGACAAGACGATTTATACTGGTTCAGGCCCTCGATCCTCGATCGAGTAATAACCTTATGTCCAGTCGGTGTTAGCCTGTAGTTGGATTGATTGGTGTATGTTGTGTGTTTACAAGAGGTGCCCCTCGGTCGTATTTTATACAGAGGAAGGGACCGAGGGGTTGTTTCTAGTCCTAGTTGGATACAAAGAGAGTTGTCCGAGCAGGACTCAAACTTGGCACTTTCTATTACAGGATTCAACTAGGTCCAGTCCTGATTCATCTCGAAGACGCCTGTAGCCTTGCTCCCACGCCTCCTATGTGTCAGATGGTGGGCCAGGACTAGGCCCGGTGTCTGCTTGGTAGGGTACCCCGTGGGCACCGCATCCACAAGCCCCCGAGCATTTCATGGTTGAGGTTCGGAAGAGTTGTTTCTCTTTGAAGGGAAGCTTTGAAGTGGTCTTAAGTTCTTTGATGTCATGTCTTCCTGAGTTGAGTTCTTCTCTAACGGCGTGCACTTTTTTCTGAAAAAAGTGCACCCGTTAGGTGTAGCCCCTGAGCCTCTTGCTTTTTGGGACAAAGAGCTGGAGGGTCCTTTTGTCCTCGGTGAGTTCTTTTTTAACGGAGTGCACTTTTTTTGAAAAACGTGCACCCGTTGGGTGTAGCCCCCAAGCCTCTTGCTTTTTGGGACAAAGAGCTGGAGGGTCATTTTGTCCTTGTTGAGTTCTTTTTTGAAAAAATTCTCTTCTGTGTATGGGTATTCCGCAGCCCCCAAGCCTCTTCTGAGGTCTTTTGATTTATCGAAAGAACTCGGTGGAGGGTTAGGTTCTTCCGTTGGTAGTTGTCCTTATTTTCTATGCGTTCACGGGTCACACGGTGTTGGAATATTCCCCTTTGGATGCCTCTGACTGTGCACTGATTCTGCATGCTGTCTTTGTTGCTTTTTACTCTTTGGGTAGAAACTGCTGTTGAAACTGATGCATTGATGTCCTTGCTGTTGAAACTGATGCATTGATGCCTTTGAATTGTCACTTCCTCTCTTTTTCTTTCGTCTTCATGGACTTGGTCTATAGATGTATGCCATCTGGTCTATAAATATGCACCTGGTGGCCAACTTGTTTTCTCAACTTCTTCTTTCTTCTCGTCGTCCGGCTATAGTGGGCGTCTTTCTTCTTTGAACTCTTTAGCCATGGAAATGTTGGTGTGTGAGGTTGATGAGCCCCCGGGCTTAATTGAGAGGCATTGTGCTTGATTGTTTTGAGCGGAAGATGTCTTATGATAGGGAGTAGAGGGGTACTACTCCCGTGGCAGCTCTGCATCGCGGTTCGGTTGGGTGTAAGTGGAAGGAGCCTTGTGAAGTGAGGTTTGCCTTCTCTGGCAGATCTCACTGTACTAGTGCATCTCTCCCTTCTTTAGATGTTGTCTGGTGCAGGTCACTACATGATCGTTGATGATCCGTCCAATCCTCACGATGTCCTAGGCTTGGTTGTCTTGGGTAGACTGATTCCTGCTGCCCAAGTGCATGGGGAACTTCTCATCCTTGTGCCATGCCTTTGAGTCTTGAGGGACTGCCATTTTTGTCCTTCGAGTGTGCCTGTTTTTTGATGAAAACAGCGTCGGGTGGATATCTTACCCTCAGAGCAGCAGCTTTGGAACTCTGTGTCTCGTGGTTTCTCTATTTGAGAGGATCCCACCAGACTCCTGGTGTAGAGTTCTTTTGGTTGCGTGCAACTTCTGGCAGCCGGACGCCTGACCCTTGAGGAATTGCTGAGGCTGAGGTCTCAGAGGTGCTGTTCTTCTACTGAGGAATACTATGCTTCTGAGTTCTTCTTGCTGGTTGGAGTTCAAATGCTGGAGTGCTGCTCATTTGAGAGTTGTTTGCTCAATTAATCTCAAATTCAACTGGGTTTCTGGTTGCTAGCTCCTGAGCTGTACTAGCTGAATCTGGCTGCTGTTTTGTTGTATGCGCGAGAGCAGTTTGCTTCTGTAGTTCTTCAAATGTATTATCTTCTTTGTATCTTGTATTGAGGAGTAGTCCTTGTTGGATGTGTAATCTTTTATCTTCTTTGTATCTTGTATGGAGGATAAACTCCACTGATGTAACCATGATGAATAAAGAAATCTTTATATCTTTCTGAGAGTTGTAATATTTTTGCGTCTGAGTTCTATTCTGAGCTGTCTCTATTGAGATGTTTGATGCTTGACTCCAAGCCCCCGGGCGTAGTTGTTGTGACACTATCTTGAGTTGAGGTTGTTGACTAGGTTATCGATACTCTGCCTTGAGTTCTTTAGCTGTTTCAATTATGTCTTGAGTTGTTCTGACTCTTTCCGAGTTGTCTGTGGCTGATAGGTTTCTTTTTCTTCCTCGGGTTGTCCTGTGTACTTGGCTGGATAACTCTGACAATTGTGACCGTTGTACTATTCTGCATAAAAAGCAGTGCCGTTGTCACTTTGGTTTTATTTTTTCAGAAGTGGAAACGTCTGTCCGTCTTGATCGATGTGATTTTTGGGCCATTTGGGCTGTAGTTTTCCACTTTATAATCTTGGAGAGGTCCTTTCTTTTCTTTATTGCGCTTGCATTCGCATCTTGCTTTCTGCTTCCTTGCAATTCTTGCCCTAATTCTGAGCCTTTCTCGAGCTGCCGCTACCATTTGTTCTTGAACTAGTCCGCATTCTCTTTGCCCTTAGTCTTGCTTCTGCCATGGGGAGGAAGGGCGTGAAGTCAACCGGGAAGGAGAAGACTCCGGCGAAGAGCGGTGATCTTTGCGTAGATGGAGGCCATGATGAAGGTTTGGCCTGCTCCGACGACCACCGCCAAGGCGGAGATGAGGGAGCTAGAGGAGCAAGGTTTGATCCCTCCAAAGGATCTCTTCGGCTGGAAGTTGCCATCTAGGCATCGTCTCCCCGCTCCTGGCGTTGGTGAGATTGTTCTTTTTCTTGCCTTCATCTGTGCGGGTCTTTGCCACGCCCGCCTTTGCTTTCTTCCATGAGTTTCTTCAAACTTTTGGACTTGCTTTGACCCATCTTACCCCAATGGGGTTCTTCATCTCTCTATCTTTGCCCACATATGTGAGGCTTTTCTTGGCATCCCTCCTTCTCTTCGTCTCTTTCGCTATTTCTTCCATCTCAAACATGACTCCAAGTACTTGAACTTGGGTTGTGTCTCTATCCAATCTCGTCAGGGGCAAAGGAGTTTAGTTCTTTGAATATGATCTCCTTGTCTACATTACGGAATTTAAGTCCGGGTGGTTTTATGCCGCCAATGCTCTCCCAGCCTTGGTTACTCATATCGAGGCTGGTCCAGTTGATGCCACCCACTTTAGTCAAGACCCTCCCGAGAAGAAGGACGTGAAAGAGTTCTTGCTTCACATCAAAACCTTGAAGCAGATGGGCTTGGACTGGTCTTGGAGTTGTTGTGAGTTATCTCTAATGCCAGATTCAGCCGCTCATGGTTAGGGAGAAGTTTGGCTTCAAGTATATTGGTGCGGAAGATCCCTCCCGGGTTGTCAGTGAAGCCCCCGATCTGACGGATGCGGAGGTGATGTCTTCTCTCCAGAAGATTTTGAAGGATGTGGTTGTTGTTCCTCCTTGTATCGAGGGAGTACTGCGCTTCCAACCCGCCACCGCAATTGAGTTGTTTTCATTCTTCCTTTGAGTTGTTTTTGTTCATCTTCTTATTCTTTCTATTTGTCTTGGCTTTTGACTTCTTGAGTTCTTTGTAGAATTTGGGGTGCAAGTATGTGGAACCTGAGGAGGCCCCAGCTGGCGGTGATGCGGTTCAAGGTTAAGGGCCAGGTGAGTCTAGAACTCTTCTTACTCCTCACATAGTTGCTCTTCACCTTAAGAGAAAGAAAGATGGGAGTTCTTCTTGGACTCCTAAGCGCTCCGTGGCTTCTTCTCGATAGTCTTCGCCGCAGATACCCATAGGTATTATACCGATAGGTGAGACCGGTATTTCTCTTTCTTTCTTTTCCTTGATGTAGGAGTTTGACTTCTTTCTTGTCACTTTTTAGATGGTTCTAGAGGGTTCTTCTGGAGGGTGCTTCTGAGCATGACGAGCCGCTTCATCGTCTCCAGTGAGTTCTTTTTCTCTTTGGTTTCTTTTGTCCTTTGTGCTTCAGATTTTTTTTGATCCTTGGTCCCTCTTTTTAATAGTCGCAGTCCTTCACCGCGAGGCTGAGTTCTTTTGAGCAGATGGTGCCGCTTTGTTTCTTGGTGGGGGCCTTTGTCCAGCCTATCTCTTCTTCTGTTGGTGTTTTTTTCTGCCTCCAGGCAGCCTCTGCAGTCGGGGAGTTCTAAGTTCTCTATCATGTGAGTTCTTTTCTTTCTTGATACTCTCCCTTTTATGGCTTCTATTTTGCTTCTAATTTGAATTTTTATCTTGGACTTCTTGCGGGCTTCCTCGCGGTTGGGGGGGGCTGTTGGGACGTGGTCCCCGGCAGCAGGGAGAGGTATCCCCTACCCCCACAAAGACTAACAAGTTACTCTGATCGAGAGGCTCTCTTGCAGGACAGCGGAGGCGTCCGAGGAGTTGGCGGAGGCCGTGACCTCCGCTCGTTCAAACAACGCTAGCGCACGACACTACAAGCCCCACGGTGGCCTCCAAGGCATGTCCCAAGGCAGGCCGAGGTGCCAAGAGGCACCGGGCTAGAAACCGGGACCCAGGTCCCGGGAGGCAAGCAGAGGTATCGAGCGAGGGAGCAAGACGAAGCATGGCTCCTCTAAATGGGCCGAGTTTCAATTAGGCCGGGCAACGGGCCCAACGAAGAAGGTGGTTCCTTTGAGGAAAAGACAACCGGGCCCCTGGTACCTTGTGTAATCGGCCAAGGGCATCTACGGAATATTCTTAGGACAAAGATGTAAAGTAGCGTTGGCTGTAATCGAGGTCTATAACTAGGGAGCATTGACTCTTATGTAACTTGGTTGGTGAACACTTTAATACAGGACTTTGAGTTGAGGAGTTTTCTAGACTTAGCCATTTCCTTACTTCGCTCCCGAGCATCGTCCGGGCGGAGGTTTACCACCCCCGCTGAACCACTATTTCAACATGTGTTGTTGATTTAATGTCTCAAATGGATTTGCACGCAAGACTTTGCAACTTTTATGTTTTGTTTTTTTAGAAAGGACAGCAAAAGATTTGCCGTGATTTCTATTAGACAAAGAAAGAAAAAAAGGCAAAGCGCCCACCCAGGTTTTTGAATGGAAACCGAGCCCAAAAACCATACAACTTCAGGGGAGTGTTCCACTCCACCTACCACTCGCTACAACAACTCACACTACAACTAGCTTCCACTTAGACAACTCAACTAACAAAAAGGTGGATGGACGAAAGATAAACATGAAGCACCGCTCGGTTGGGTTGGGTCATCAACACGAACCTCCATCAACGCCGCTCGGTCAGATTGGGACGCCGACACGAGCCACCACGCAGCAGCCACCAAAGAAAAACAAACGCACACAAAGACAACACAACGCTTACACCACCACCACGGGAGAGGAGCCGAAGCAAGCTGTCGAAAACTGCGCCGTTATCACCAACGTTGTGCCACGCTAAAAGCCGCAGCCCGCTGCAAGCCCGAGCAGCTACCTGAACTCCTCCACCATGGGCTATCCCCCTCAAGCGCACACCAACGTTCGTCGATCCCCTTGCTCCGGCGTTGCGTCGATAGAATTCCTGCCGCAGCACCATTGAAAACCACTGATCCCGGCCACTCTGCATGGGGGCCTCGCCACACCCACCGCACCACACTCCACTTCCAAGGACTCGTGATATCCGAAACCGCTTTGAGAGCATCACTTCGCCCCAGCCGCCACCGAGATCACCATTGCACCGTGTGCACCAACTCAAGACCTCAAGCAACCATGGGCCCTCTGCACCTCCCTGCCAACATGGACCATGCACACCACCACAGCCGCAGCGCACAAGCAACACCACCAGCCGACCACCACCATTGCCACAAGCCAAGACGGGTCTTCAAATGCGGCGCCTCCAAGAAGGGCGACGCCAATGGCGCTGTCGTCGCACGTCCATGGAGGACTGGATTTTTCATCCCGAGATCCCCATGCTTTGCAATGACATGGTAGCCCTCAATGATGTGGTGGCTGGAAAAAACGACGCCCGGCGGGCGCCGCCACCAATGCCACCGACATCCGTGGAGGCTTACGCCTACACAACACCATGCCATTTGCACACTCACGGCCATGGCAAGAGCCCGCGCCCCACAGCCTCCAGTACGCCTCTACCAGGGAGAAGCCCGGCACAGCCCGAGGCACCACCACGGCACCACCGGCAAGCACCTGTTAGCCCCCACCCCCACCACCAAGGCAGCGCGGGACCGGTGTCGCCATCGAGGAGCACATGTCACCCGGCGCCACTGATGCCCCGACCCCACCATCTCCAAGCCGCCATGGCCCGGATCAAGCGAGATCCAATCGGCACCGGCCGCGCCACCGCGGCGCCACCGCGCCTACCGCAGCCACGCCCCCTATTGCACCCCCACACCGGCCGCCATGAAGATCGTTCTTTGCAGCCATCGATGTCACCCCATGCCGCCACGGCCCGCGCCGGGCCGGCCGTCAGCGCTAGCAGCCGCCGCGCCTCCCAGCGGCCGGCCGCCCGCCCTCCCACGCACAGCACGCCCCCGCCGCATGGCCCACGGATCCGCCGCACCGCCGATCTAGGGCCATGTTGGTATTTATTAACCGCTCACGATGAAGAAAGATAAGATATATCAAGCGCCGCGAGATAGAAATATGGTTGTAGCACTTCACCAAAAGATGAACTCCCGGTTTTAATATCGAACCCAAAGGAACAGTAGGTGAATATAACTAAGATCTAACTTAACCTAATTTTACAATAATAACAATAAAAGGTAATAATAATAAAAACTAAGATAACTATGATAAAGGTATTCTAGAGATAGCAGATATAGAGGCTCATCTAATGTAGTAAAGACAATCATAACTACTCTTGAGTAAAAGACATCTAAGTAACTACCAATCATTAAGTCTAAGCATTCATGTTATCACAATTATATTTCTATGACAGGTAAAAGGTGAACATTCATGTCATCAAGCAATCTCTAATTTTTCAACCTCTTGGGTATGCAATATTTATGAAAAACATACGCATCTACAACCATCCTTTCTATGTCTTTGGGAATTAGCTAGCATGAGGGGGATTGGAGATGTCATATGTGGCAAGATTAGAGAGAGCAAATGATGTAGGAGTTTGCTCGAATGAACATGGACTTGATGAAGTGTTCGTTAAGTAGCTTCCCTTCTCATCGAGGTTCTCCAACCATTGACATTGTTCTTACGGGTCATCCCTAGATCCTTCATGATTTCTATGATTGGAGTTCTAGGATCACTAGGTAACTCAAGAAAAAGAACGCAAAAGGATTCATTGGGGTCAAGGATGGGATTAGAGATGGGTTTAGGTAAGTTATCTAATTACAGCATAGATGGAGAGAAGACATGAATGGCTTCTAGGTAGCTTTGTTCCCCTTCTATGGCATTAGACATGCCATCCTTGAGCTCTTTCTAGTGCCCTTTATAAGAATAAAGAAGCTTTCTAAGAGACTATTCCTTCAAAAAATCTAGACTATAACTGCTCAAAGGTCTCTTATGAATTTGGAAGTTTAAGTACTTCCCAAGAGTTATGATAGCCGAAACTTAAGTTTAGATGATGCTCTTGGGATTGATAGCTAGGTCTTGGGATTGGAGTGATTCTAATTTGGCTACTAAAACTTCCTCTTTTTGTGCGGAGGATGATTCCTTTTCTTCCCTTGGTATGTTCATAAAGAATGCTAACATAAGGGTTCTACCCACTAATAAAGTCAAGGATAAACCTTGCTTTACTAACGAAAAGGAAAGAAATGTTTCTCCAAAGGCTGCATAAAATAACGTTAATTAACCATAGGCATAGCTCATAGTCCTAGTGTTAGAATAGACTTTAAAGACTCTAATGGGCCAAAGCTAATGCTTATGGGTGCAGCACATTGATAGACAAAAATAAAATTTATGGTAAACAAAAAGTAAAAACAAGAAAAAACTAAAAAGGTAAATAAATAAAACTAAAAGATAAAAATATAAAACAAGATTAAGCTAGACTCTTTCATTACTATCCAAAGCAAAACTACCGTTCCCAAGAAACGGCGCCTTTTAAATGCTTGTTGGTATTTATTAACTGCTCACAATAAAGATAACATATCCAAGCGCACAAATAGAAATACGGTTGTAGCACTTCACCAAAAGATGAACTCCCGGTTTTAATATCGAACCCAAAGGAACAGTAGGTGAATATAACTAAGATCTAACTTAACCTAATTTTACAATAATAACAATAAAAGGTAATAATAATAAAAACTAAGATAACTATGATAAAGGTATTCCAGAGATAGCAGATATAGAGGCTCATCTAATGTAGTAAAAGACAATCATAACTACTCTTGAGTAAAAGACATCTAAGTAACTACCAATCATTAAGTCTAAGCATAGCAAGTCAAATATCTTCATCCATAGCACAACCAAATCATAATTATATAGCATAAGGAACATCAACTAAGGAGGATTTATAATGAGATAAACTAGCCTCCGTCGCGACCACGTCCTACCATTCACTATATGCGGGGGGAGGATTATAGAAGACTCAATCAGGCTGTCACCCTCACGAACTACCCCACGCCCCAAAGATATAGCGGGCATCCGCAAATAACTCACATCTAAGCACCACGCTTACATATGACTTACGACTTAACTTCCTTAAGATAAAGCTAAGCTGTCCACGATCTTATGCATATAATAATCATTAGCTAGAACTATATCCAATATCAAACCCAAATATACTAAGAACATAACAAAAAGTAATATAATAAATAAAGCAAAGTCATAATGAGAAATCGAATAAGAGGTGTTACCGAATCTCCAATAATGACAGATCGAAGTCTTGAGCAATTGCTCGAACTCTTACTTGAATCTCTAATAGAATGTACGAACTATATATCTTGAAGAACTAGAGCTCTCTAATCTCTAATCTCTAATCTAGATCTAATCTATTACATTGAAGAGTCTAATCCTAGATCTATATTGAAGAGAGAGAGTTCCTTACATTGGGACCTCTCTCTAATCAATGAGATGAATAATGAATTAGGGTTTTAGGGGGTACCCCTGCCCTTGCTTATATAGGCCGGTGCGATGAATCTCAGCCCTTGGATCAAACTGACTTGATTGGGCGGCTTAGATCTACTCCTGAGGTCGGTTGTGGGAAGGTTCGAAGCGGGACACGTGGATCCTCTATGGCAGGCCGCCCGGCCCCACCTTGCAGGCCGCTGGGACCCACCTAGTGACAGGTGGGCCCTGGCCTGTGCGAGCTGTCTTCTTTTGTCCTTTAAACCCCCGGAATTTATACTAATAGCCCCGATTTATTCCTTTTCATCGGTGTCTCTATTTTAGCTCTTTTTTTAGCTCTGTTTTCGACTTCTTCGGAGTTCTCTGCAAAATAGAGTGTGCACCAAAACTCATGGAAATCATTAGAAACAATAACATTTTATTAGCATTCATCCCTTGATTGATAGTATTTTTACTATATAAAAGTGGGCGTTATCCACCGTCAACAGGCCACCAGCCAGCGCCGCCACGGAGGGCCTCCCGTGCCGGCGAGCCATCTTTGGGGAACCGAGGCGGCCGCGCATGCCCCGTTATACAGGAGACCATGGGGCTAGCCGTGCCGCCACCTTCACCGCGAGCCGCACAAGCTGCGGTGGCCCGCTCAAGCGGCGGCGGCGGGAGGGGGGGGGGGGAGAGGCGGCGGTGGCGGCTAGGGTTTTTGTCAGCCAAGACGGGAGCGGCGGGAGCGACCCCAAGAGCCCCCAACTTTTATGTTATAATGCAAGATTTGGGGTTATTTCATCGGTCTCTTGAACTACAGTAACTACGGATTGTGCGTGACGTTCTTGATTCAGTCTCAAATGGATTTGCATGTAAGACCCGACATTATGTAATAATGCAAAACTTGGTGGTATTTTGTTCTGTTTTTCTTTAGCGCCTACCACAGTATGCGATTTACATTTGAGTAGAGACTTACGAAGGATGTGTTACCGTACTATACTAGATTACAGTTCATGTTGTCTTGCTGGATTAGAGCATTATAAACTACTAGCAACGAGAGGCCTAATCTGGCATTCTAAGTATCTATAACAAGTACAGTCAGGTTGAGGCCTCACCGACAGGATGCTGACCTCCGAGTCCCAACCAAATGTGGCGTCCGTCGTTGCAAGGGGGGGCGATGGTTCATCCTAGTCTGTTTCCATTGATGCCCGCGGGTCACGCGCCGACTCCTCCCTCCATACCTACACTCACCAACGAAGTCTCCGGTGAAAACCCTCCCGAACATCGAAGCGAAATCGAGGGGGGAATCGTGGGGAACAGGCAACTCACGGTCATTGCGCCCGTGGGCGATATGCATACGCCTGACCGGGACGGTGGCCGCGTGATCCATGGAGGTGTCCGATCGAGGACCATGGCGAACACGGCGAGGTCATACCCGACTACGAAATCGATGGACCTCATGGCGGCGGAGGGCGTGGGGCGGGTGGCCGAACGGTAGCGGTGATGGTCATGGCCCGGCGGCGCCGGAGGTAGAGAAGGGATCCGGAAGCATGGGCCAACGGAAACGAAAGTGTTCGAAAGCGGATAGCCTTGGGCCCGGTGGTGTTATTGGGCTTTTCTTTTGAGTTGAGGACTTTTGAGTCAAGGGGCGTCACGCCATCATCGCTGGCCCACGAGGCCCCCAATTAGAGCCCGTTGCAATCATTTCCACTGGGTTTTCTCATGCAAGGTTTTTTAACGAGGCAACATGGTTGGCGTGTGTAAATGTACTCTTTTCTCCTACTTTTTTCTCACTGGGTTATTGGGGGGAGAACGAGGCATGTAGATAAGCGCGATTCACCCAAGGCGGAGTGTTGTGAAACCACGTGTGCGGGTGCATCTCAAGTCGCGAATCTCAAAGAAGAGAAAATATCAAGGACCCTAGAGAACTAGAGAAGACTCTAGAGTGTAGTGGAAATATCTAGGGAAGATATTTGATGAGTGCTACCCAAGCTCCTCCCTATAAATAGGGGCTCGTCTCCATTGTAATGGACATCGATGAAAGTGACTCAATAATAGAGAATCCCCATTCCTCCCAACTTTGTCTTTGTGTTTCCTTGTGTGCTCTATGGTTCGTGGTTGTACATCGAATTTTTAACACGTCATCACCACGAGTTCTACAATTTGAAAGGTAAAACGATTACAAAATCTGCTTTGACTAATGGATACAAAAGAGCATGACACGGGCACTTTCTTGCTCTTCCTTGCTTTTCTTGTTGGATCGTTGGCGCATTGTCAACGCCCAGCGACATGAAGGCGGCCCCGCCGCCGCCGCTGCCCACATTTGGAGACGATCCATGGCGATGCTAGGATGGCTCTGCCTCCGCTTGCCATGAAACCAGGTGGTGCTAGGATGGCTCTGCCTCCGCCCACCCAGGTGATGCTAGGATGGCTCTGCCTCCGCCCACCGGGGCGATGTTATGGTGGCCCTGCCTCCGCTCGCTCGCCAAGACAAATGAAGGTGGTGCTAGGATGGCCCTGCCTCCGCCCACCAAAAACATATCTGCGTGGATCAGCCATCTCCATCCTGAAGACGGAAAAATCAGGCCTCCTCCCCGAGAAGGCAAGAGGACCGAGCTTATCTTGGCCAAGGCAAACAAGCGCGTGTGTGGGAGCATTCGGTCCCACCACCGCCGTCGAGCCTAACCCCGGCCGCCAACGAATGCGCGAGAGCTGCGAAGGCCACGCGCGCAAGCTGCCCTTGTGCGAGGATGTCGCCACCTTTGGTCGAAGACCACGGATGAGCGTGCGCTTAAGCCGCCGCTGGTGGTCCGAAGACCGGCCGCGACGATTGGCCGCCCAGGCCGTCGTCGCGAGTCGGCGGTCGCCCGACCCACATGCACGGGCTCCACCACCGACCCAACCTCGGCACGGGCACATTGGCGCAAGCCTTGAATCGGCCGTAGCCTGGCCGACGCCCGCGGGGCGTAGCCGTAAGCGAAGCGCGCGTCGCGGGGCTAAGGGCCCTACCGCCGTTGCCCCCAGCCACACCACGGGCAAGGACGCCGCGGTTCCGCCCTCTTGGGCGCCCAGCGCTTGGCCATGTCGCGAGAGCGCGTGGTGGCATGGTCGCGTGAGCCCGTGGCTTGAGTGTTGAATATGTTCCAAATTCAGTTGCACATTATATATATAAGGCCGGTTTCTGCCGGAGCGAAGCGGACCCTTGGGAGCGGGGGCTTGCCCCCTGTATGGTGCATATACCCTAATTAGGGTTTTCACTCGGTGATTGATTCATTCTCTTGTAAGCGCCGCGATCGGCGTTGTAACCCGACTCTTGATAATAATGAGGAGTGTTTTTTGGCTGGCGCCCGTGGTTTTTTCTCTCCCACATCAGGAGGGTTTTCCACGTTAAATCTTGTGTCCCCTGCGTGTTTTGAGCTTGTTTTACTTCATCGTTAATCGTCACTGATTACAACACAGAGGACACACGAACAGGCTCCGTTTTCCCTCTGCCACCGTGCGGGACACCATATTTAGTTGGGTGTGGAGGGGATTTTCTTGGCCCAACAAATTTCGGGTCTGGAGTGAGGGCCCTGCTGGAGTTAGTTTTTTGCCTGAGACCCTATATTTAGCTATTGAGGCTCAAGTAGGGGCGTTGATGGAGTTGCTCTGACCCAACGCGCGCACGGAAACGCCCGACCGGCCGAAGCTCCTCCTGCCGTTTTTCTTTTCCCGTTGGCAGAATGGATAAGGACGGAGGCTGTGGTGTTCGGGTTCAAGGACAGCTTCTGAACAGCAACTTTTTTTGAATGTAATGCTTCTGAACAGCTACTCGTATGGCCTCCTTTTATTGCGTGGGACCCACTAAACAAAGCAAGGCCAGAATTAGCCGTGTGAAAATGCTGAGGGTCATGAACCCATGCATTGCTGGCCTTGTGCGCTTGTAACAAGTGAAAAAGCCTGCTGAAGCTTCTTCGCTTGTACGAGTGTTGCATAATAATGACGTAGAACTATTTGGCCCACGCTCTTGCGACCAGAAGTCGCATACATCCATACGTCCTTAAATCAAAACAAATAGTGGTGGCTAGAAATCCACTACGGGCCTGAAGTCCGTAAAATATTAGTGGCCTGAAGTCCACTATATTTTTCGCTATCTTATTTTCATTATCATTATTTATTCACTTCCTGCAATTTATTTATTGCATTTATTTAATTCCTGTATCTTTATTTTATTGCAATTTATATTATATATTTAAATTGCAAGTTACTACGTAATCCTCAAGATTACACCTAATAGTAATCCTGAAGATTACAATCAAAGGCATTGTGCCTCGATCCATGAGTGCTAAACCGCATGCCGTGATGGCCTGAAGCCATCGGACAAAGAAGCCCTGAAGCCTCGTAGCATAATAATTTGGTTCTAACGCATCAAGGATCATGCATATACGACCAGAAGCCGTTAGCGCTTAACGGTGACCCGAAGCTCACCTCGTCATGTCCACTATGCGGCCTAAAGCCTACAAAAATCACTAAGGCCTGAGGCCCATATGGCATGATCATTTATTTTATTGTAACTTTTCATTAGTGTGCATTACTTTATTTATGTGTAGGAATTTACTTTCTTGCATTTATTTAAGTTTGTTAGATTTATTTTATATGCAAGATTAGATCTCATAAGAACCGCATATGATCCTCGAAGATTATATGCATGAGACAATTGGGGAAAAAAAAGTCCGAAGATCGTATACGAATGTAATCCTAAAGATTACACGTAGTCGTAATCCTGAAGATTACGCATAACTGACATTCACTGATCCTACGCATTGATTGCGCAGGTATGTCGACATTGCGAAGAAGGAATTCGCTGAGCTGGCCGTGGGCGAGATCAAACTTCGATAGCATGGGCCTCGATCATACCATTGCTCGGCTGAAGCCGCAAGGATGAGCGGACAAAAATCGATAAAAGAGGCGTTGCGGTTTTGCAACACCACTTACACCCTGACACGAAGTCCGAGTATATCGAGGAGGATGATCCACTAGTTGTATGGCAGTCCCTGAAGGACGCTTTAGCCAACAAAAGTTGATTGTGCTCTCCAAAGCGCAGCAGGACTGGATCACCTTATGCTTCAAAGACTATATGTCTGTATCGGCTTATGACTCTGCTTTACACAGGATTGTGTCCAGACTGCATCTATATGACTAGAAGATCACCGACGCAGACATGATCGAGAAAACTCTTTCTACCTTCCCACCCAGCAAAATAGTACTACATCAGCGATGCATGAAGTACTCAAAGTACTATGAGCTGATAAGGGTACTATTGATTGCAGAACAACAGAATGAAGTTCTTATGATGAATGATCATTTTGCCTGGCCTACCGAAGCACATGCTAGCGTTGCCAAGAATTCTCGCAACCGCAAAGGCCGTGGAAAGGGAAAATGGAAGGAAAAAAGAGGTGCCATGTTTAAAGGCAAAGGAAAGGAAAAGCCCAGGGCTAAAAGCAAATCCGAGAAGGACATAGGTGAAATGTCTAAATAGCAGGATCACTGTTCTAGATGTGGAGGCACGGAACATTGGTCCCGCATTTGTCGTGCCCCAAAACACCTAGTTGATCTCTACCAAAGTCCTTCTTGAAGCAAGGACAGGAAGAGTCAACATAATCCTCACTTCACCACTGAGCCTGAAGCTTAGGAACACAACAACATGCTTGCTGACACAAACGGCGAAGATGTCCAAATAGACGAAAGTGAGGATGACCTTATCGATGATGACTTTGATATATAGGGACTTGTAATCCCAAAGATATCATGTTAGTCACAATGCAATGTCCAAATTTACTAGTGGAATTTGACCATTCATGCTCTTGAATAGCATTTGCAACATGTTGAATGGTCATGCATGCTCCCAAAGAGCCTTTGTGATATTCTCTACAAGTTACGAATGTTGGTTTTTGTACTATGTGCTAAATCGAAAGTCTCAAGCTAATCGCATACCCCCTCTTACAGCTAGTGCGTGAGAGAGAGAATCAAGTATTTCCCATCTACACATATTCGAGTTATGCGGTATATGTGGTAGTTCCACCACATCGGCATACACCATAAAAAGACCCCACCGAAGTTGGGATATATGAGCCTATGAATAGGGGATCTTCATAAGGCTCGGTATGTTGACTTGCATTTCCCAGTATTAGGGGAGATAGGCCTCCGTGAGAATCGAGGGGAAATTCCATGGTGAAATTTATTCCTTAGACTCATGCACTAGTCGGTGCGAATCGAGAACTTCAGGAGGATTGCAAATAGGCTGCAAATAAAGCTGCCAAATACCTTCAGCGATCGAAAAGTGACAAGGCCGCATTGACCGCATGATAAGTGCACCGAGAGAGAATAGGGAGCCTAGAAGGTTACCGGCTCTATTGTCTACCGCCCGATCCTAGGTTTAGGCGGGGACCCCCTCGAGTGCTTAGACAAGTGTCCGTGGAGATGTCCGCGTAGACAAGGTCTCGAGCCATTGTTGACACTACTTAGTGCCACCACTAAATACCAACCGCCCAAGCAGTGTTGATATTAAAATTACTTTGCCAGCGATAAACTAGTCATGATTAAATTGCCTATACTTCTAGTTATGAGATTAGGTTGTCATCCCTAACTTTGAAATTAGAAATATATATATGGCATAAACATTATTCTATAAGACTAGGCAAAATTAATATAAATGTAATAAATAAATAAATAAATAACAAAGGTTCTACAAGCGAACAGATAATTATACCAATTGTAACATTTTACCTAGTGTATTACCAGGTTGTCATTTAAATTTTACCCTTTGGAAAGGTCTAGTTATAACTGAAATGCATAGTATTGATAACTCCTCTATACTATGAAATAGTAATAAACCAATAATGGATAAGCTTCTACTCAATAATAGGATTAAGTCACAAATAAGATAAAGATAAGTATAAAGATATATATAATGATAATGATAAATACATCGATCAAGCATCATAATGATAAGATAGTCAACAAACAATTCTAGTCTAAGAACTAGCATGGAATAATATAAGTAAAACTTATTATGTGTAATTGTAACTACAAGTTATGGTTTACTATAATTAGTTCAAACATCTAGCTATCATAGTTAGCATCACTACTTCATATCATACTTATGGAACATCAACTAAGAAGGTTCTAATAATATCTATCTTCCCGATTCGATGCGACACACGTTCTACCATTCACTATATGCGGAGGGAGGATTACAGAGGACTCAATAGGGCTGTCACCCCTATGATCTACCATGCGACTCGGCATGTAGAGGGCATTTGTAGATATAACATATCTAAGCACCATGCTTACATAAGTTATAACACCTATCTCACATGTTACAAGATAAGGGCTAGACAATCCTTAGTATGACATCCATAACAAATAACTAACTCTACTAGACATATTAAAGTAAACAATAAGCATTGCAATCAATAATATAATAAAGATAAAGCACAATGTCATAAGTAAACTTCAGTATAAGATATCAAAAGATATAAATGTACCTATAGAACACTTTTGACAGAATCTGAAGTCCAAGCCTTCTTAGACTTGATCTCCTTCTAATCTACTACTATGTAGCAAATTGCTCTAGAACTAGAACTACTACGAAGAACTAGGGTTTATGGCTCGAATGACTTGATCTCCGGAATTCGGACAATGATCCGTACTAAATTAGGGTTTTGAGTGTGGTCCGCCTTGCTTATATAGCCTTGGACCGATGAATCGTGGTCGTTGGATCAAACCAACTTGATTGGATAATCGAGATGCAATCTCAATAGCGGTTAGAAGAAGATTGCATAAAATTTGGACACGTGATGACTCTCGGTGGGGCGGCCGCCTGGCCGGTGGGGCGGCCGCGACGGCTCTATGCCGTGGGCCCCACTTTCAACGTGGCTTCTTCTAGGTCTTCGAGATCCTTCTTTTCGGTACTAATCACCGTGATTCAAAATATTCATTTGTATGTAGCTATCTCCTGGTATTTTTTTTCTCGTGTATTCCTGCGAGAGATAAAAAATTCACATAACTCATGGAAATCCTTAGTATAAACTCTATCCTATAGTGTTCTTATTCTCTTTAAATCATTTCTCATGTTTATTTATCCTTTAAAAGTTGACGCTATCCACCCCGTCAACAAGCTCCCCCAAGCTTACCTTTTACTAGTCCCTTAGCAAAACTATTTATTAATAATAAACTTGGATCGAAGTTGCTTCAATGTTTTTCATGCCTAAAAAGTACACATGCTTTAAGACAAAAATTCTACTCCGGATTAGACAAAGTAATCATTGACTTCAAACTCACCCATATTACCTTTAACCGTGGGGCTTTTCAACTCTCACTTGGGTCTTGAGTAATTGAAAGACAGAACAATCAAGTCAAGCACTATGTCTCAAGTCTTTGATCAACCAATATTCTAGAGTTTTTGTAAGTTTTAAAAAATAAAACTTCGAGCTTTTAATGGTATGGCACTCTCAATCTGTCAATATGAAGTATTTATGGATCCTCACTAAGGCAATAATAGTGTTATGCCTTCTCTCTTAAATATGTAGTATTTTTGCAATAAGAAAGAATATATTAAGCTTGAGATAGAAAAAGGCTTTATATGGAGTTCATAGGAGTGACACTCTTAAATAACATTCTTGCAATTCATATATTGTAAAGTCAAACAATGGATCCATAGAGAGTTAGCCAATCAAAACAAGAAACGCATGTGTATGGAATATGGTGGATAGGTGTATATTTGGTGGCTAAAACTAATTCTACTTTTACTACTATAAAGAATAGATCTCTCTTTGGGAACGTGGAAATTTTGAGAGAACTTGGGCTGTATGCTCTCTTTTTCTCTTTTTTTCGAGAGAGGCGGGCATCTAAGTACCCATTATTTTCACAGCGGACACTTGTCCTTTTTCTCTCTCTTCTTTTTTTTTTTAACAGCAGCCCAAACCTCTTTCTTATGATAAACTTGCGAGAGATAATAATGAGAACATTTGGAGTAAATAATCGGGGGCTTCCTATAGGTTATTTGGGTTGTTTATTCCTAGTGTAGGAACAATTTCAAGTGGATCTAGATAGAAAAAGAATGATATTGCATCTATTCCTAGTGTAGGAACAGTGCATATATATCTATGTGGATGGTGTCTTGGATAAATCTTGATTTTTCATGACTGAACTCTCATAGGTATCAACAAAGGTTGATTAAACTCAACTTAAACTCAACTCAAAGCAAGAAGCATATGTAATTGGAAGTTTTTCTAATCTAAATATCATATATGGCTTTGGTAGGAATTTAGCACTTTGCCAAACAAGAGCTCATCATGTAAATTTTTAAATTTCCAAAAGATAAATCTCTAGAATTATAGTATCACTAAGGACAAGAAAAAACAGAAATTTCGGACTTTCTCATATCATATCCCTCAATTACCTAGACTTAGATCAAGCATATACAACTCACAAGTTTCAGGTTTAAATAAAATCTTAGATCAAAAACAACTGTATCCAAAATTCGGGAGAATTTAAGTTAAAAACTTGTTACTTAAAAGGAATAATTGCAAGAGCAACTCTTCATCATTTCTAAAGCAAATTTATTCTAATTCTAAATTTATTAATCACACCTTATTATTATATATAGCTAAGACAAAATTTTATTTAGTTTAATCCATTATACATCTTTTTATTTCATTTTAAGCGAGCAAAAATATAATAACTAAAAGTATAGTAAAGGAATATTTATCCCGATAACTAGGGGTGCTCTCCCTCAAGCTAGATTTTTGAGGTAGTCTCTTGATGATGTTGAAATGAGGTAGACGGATGGAGGTGATGTCGTCCTTCCTTGGCGGAGCATTGATGATGATGATTTGTTGAGTTAGTGCCTTTGTCAAGTGGTCGAACGTCTCCTTTTGTCATGTCTCACAAATCATGTTGAAACTTCAAATAGACAACACAACTAGTGGAACTAGATTAAGCGTTAGTGATTTAGCAGAATATTTTGTCCATTTATTCTTTTTTTCTTTTAATAATAATTAAGTCCCTAGTTCAACAGGATTTAAGCAAAACTAATATATTTTTGAATTTTCATATTTTGTATGCATGCATAAAACTATAAGTAACAAAACTTATGAATGAATGCAACTTATTTTTATGCCACCATAGCAAATATCTTGAGGGTGTTATGCCACAGAATTATCCACATGGGGCTTAAAGTTTTTAATTAATGCCATGCATGAAACATATTTATTTTTCTTTTCTAATGCAGATATATGCGATAAGGTAAACATGTTAAAGAAAAAATACTTATGCAATAAAGTAAAGTAAATATGCAATACTTAAATTAAATATAGATAACTTACTTTTCTTTTGGCGGCAAGCATCTCATTCCTCCCATGGTTCATCGATGGAACAAATGGTGGTACTAACGGTTCAGACGTATTCCTTCGGGTGATGTCGTAGGCGAGGATGTTTTTGGTTCTATAATATCTTCTTTTGGATGTGGACTCTCTTTCTTCTTCTATACTTTCCTGGTTGGTGAGTTGGACGAAGGTTGGGTTAACTCTTAACTTCTTTTGTATCCTCGTTACAATGGTCTTCATATCTTGAGACTTCTCCTATGTAGTCTTCCTAACCATCCTTTACTTCATTCTTCAATACTTCTGCCTCATAGTTTGCCCAATCTTCTTTTGTCATGGGGGATATCCTTTTACGGCGAGATTGTCATCTTCTTCGGTTCTTGCGCTTCTTTTGGCTGTTCAGAATTAGTATAATTCTTAAAGTACCCAGCGTACCTTCTCAGGTGGAAATTGAAAGTGAATCTTTCCAGTCCTGATGTAGAGGATGACACGTGTAGTGTTTAGGAACGGTCATCCTAGCACTATGGGTGCATTGAGATCATCGTCTTTTGTATCTAGCACTATGAAATCAGTAGGGTATAAAGTGATCTTGAATTTGAATTGGTACATCTTTTGCTATTCCTTCTAGAATTCTGTAGGACTGATCCGCCATCCGCAATAGGGTATATGTTGGGTACAAAGGTTGTTTACCATATAGAAATTCATAGATTACCTTAGGCATTATGTTTACTCTGAGCTAGTTTCACAGATGGTGTTGTTGAAGGTTACTTGATTGATTGAACATTGTATCTTTGGATTTCTTAGATCTTCAATCTTTGGCAAATATGGTGACTCGGCAGCATAGTCCCATTCTCGAATAAACCGCATTGATCATGTTCACTTGTTGTGGCTACTTCTTTTTTGTTTCTTCTTCTATTGTTGTTTTTCTTGGCTTTTGCATCAAGTTCATATCTATATGCATGTAGAGGATGAGCGGGAGATTCAAGTGTCTTGTTCTTGAAGATGAAGGTTTCACTTCTCCCTTTAATAGTGAAGCAAATCTTTGCTTGTGTTGCATAAATGATAGCTTTAGTTGTGCTCAAGAATGGTCAGCCCAAAATGATTGTTGGCCACTCATCTCCCCTGTCTCAATCACTACAAAAGTCTGTTGGCACATAGGATTTTCCTACTCATACACATATGTCTTCAAAGATACCGTTTGGGTAGCAAACTAACCGATCTACAAGTCTGTAAACACATGATTGCATATAATAAAGGGCTACCATGGATCTTTTCATAAATTACCTTTGGCATAAGGTTAATGCTTGATCCATAGTCACAAAGTGCAGCTTCAAAGGTGTGCGGTCCAATCTGAATAGGAATGACCGATCTACCTGAGTCTCTTTCTTCACTGGTAGTGAATCATCTTTTCATCCAAGTGATGTTTGTTCCTTACAGTAGAATCCTGCATTGAATATATTGACAAGATTTACAGACTTTAATTCTTCCGGTTGACTTGGTATTTTACCTTTTTCTAGTGGAGGTACAGCAGCAGCTAACTGAGCTAATTGAGATTCTAACTGTTTATTAAAGCTATGCTGGTTCTTAATAGCAGCGGCAAAGGTATCCATTCTAGCATTAATGTTGTCCAAAGTTTTATCATTAGAAGCTACCTTCTTGTTCATTTGCTCAATAAGTCTAGACTGACCAGGCAAGTAATTCTCTCAAAGGAGGTTGATTGAAATTATTACTTTGTAAGTTACCTTGGTAATTACCTAAGTAATTTGGCCTTCATTGCTGATTACACCCTTGAGGCTGTTGAGGACGATAATTATTGTTGTTGTTGGTGTTGAGGTAGTTCACATCCTCTTGCAATTTAGGGCAATTCTTCCTTGAATGTCCATAGCTTCCACATTCTTCGCAAGTCATAAGAGAATCACTGATGTGCATGACTTCTCTTTCTCACTGTCTCGATTTTCAAGCTTCTTCATTAACAAGTCGATCTTGGTAGATAACATGTCCACTCGCACCTCCTCCTCTCTTACGGGGTTGAGTATGTTCTTCATTCCAGCTCTGGTTTGAGGCTATCTTCTCAACAAGTGAAGTTGCAATTTGGAGTGTAAGTGACAAGAAAGCTCCTCCAGCAGCAGCGTCCATCGTCTCATGACTGCTAGTATTTAGCCCGTGATAAAAGGTCTTCATAAGTAGCCAGTCCTCCATCCCATGATGAGGGCATTCTACAGTTAAATCTTGAAAGCGTTCCCATGCCTCAGGGATTGACTCATCATGCTGTTGCTGAAAACTTGAAATTTTCCCATGTAGAGCATTAGTCTTGCCTCTAGGAAAGAACTTAGCCAGGAATTCGGTTGAACAACGGTCCCATGTAGTGTGTTTGTCTTTATTGGCGTAGAACTACTGTCTAGCCTTTCCAAGAAATGAGAATGGAAAAGGCGAAGCGAGTAGCATCTCTAGTTACTCCCTTGATAGTGAAGGTACCGCAGATCCCTAGAAAGCGTTGTAAATATGCGATTTGCATCTTCATGAGCTTTTCCATAAAATTGATTAGCTTGCACCATAGTAATGAGCGCAGGCTTGAGCCCAAATCCATTGTCTCCCACATCGATAGTTGGTCCAGTGTTGATGTTGTTGGTTGTTGAGTAGAGAATTCATGGAGACTTTTGTTGGCCATAGCTTCAAAATCTAGTGTTAAGCTTTCGGTTGTTGTATTGATCTTCTAAAATAATCTATTGTGTCTTTCTCGAGATTTTCTCTCTATTTCTTGATTAACTTTTCTCGGATCAGCGAGAAAGTTTTTCTCGGAAGATTAGCACTTATCGTACATTACCCTATATAAAATAAATAAAAATAAACAAAATAAAGGTAAGACTATTATGAGTAGAAGTTTATTGGTTATTTGGACTTATTTCATAAGTATAAAGTTATCAATGTTTCCTAAGTTTTATACCTTCTCCAAAGAACGGCGCAAAAAATGCTTGTTAACTTTGCTTAGTGCAATCACTAAATAGCAACGGCGCCAAACAAGCGTTGGTATTAAAATTGCTTTGCCACCGATAAACTAGTCATGATTCAATTACCTATACTTCTAGTTGTGAGATTAGGTTGTCATCCATAACTATGAAACTAGACATATATATATGGCATAAATATTATTCTATAAGACTAGGCAGAATTAATATAAATATAATAAATAAATAAATAAATATATAAATAAATAAATAAATAACAAAGGTTCTATAAGTGGATGAGATAATTATACCAATTGTAGCATTTTACCTAGAGTATTACCAAAGTTGTCATTTGTATTTTACCACTTTGGGAAGGTCTAGTTATAACTGAAATGCATAGTATTGATAACTCCTCTATACTATGAAATAGTAATAAACCAATAATGCATAAGCTTCTACTCAATAACAGGGTTAAGTCACAAATAAAATAAAGATAAATATAAAGATATATATAATAATAATGATAAATACATCGATCAAGCATCATAATGATAAGATAGTCAGAGTATTCTAGTCTAAGAACTAGCATGGAATAATATAAGGAAAACTTATTATGTGTAATTATAACAACAAATTATGGTTTACTATAATTAGTGCAAATGTCTAGCTATCATAGTTAGCATCATTAATTCATATCATACTTATGGAACATCAACTAAGAAGGTTCTATTAATAATATATTTCCCTTCGACGCGACACACGTTCTACCGTTCACTATATACGGGAGGATTGTAGAGGACTCAATAGGGTTGTCACCACTACAATCTACCACGCGACTCAAGCATGTAGAGGGCATTTGCAGATATAACACATCTAAGCATCATGCTTACATAGGTTATAAAACCTATCTCACACGTTATAAGATAAGGGCAATACAATCCTAAGTATGACATCCATAACAAATAACTAACTCTACCACTACTACAGAATTGATTTTTTTACAAGCGTTTCCAAATGATTTTCCATGGCGGTTATTCGAAAAACCGCCACGGTTAATACCATGATTAACCGTGGCGGTTATTTTTTATTAACCATGGCGGTTATTATAACCGTCATGGCAAATCGATAACCGTGGCGGTTTTTATAAAAAAACTGCCACGGTTAATGAGGCCCAAAGTTCCGACCCACGCAAGCCCATACGAGCCCATTCTGTCTCGAGCATATAAAAGAAGATGAAACCCTAACCCCACTCACCACTCACCACTCTCTCTCTCTCTTCCACTTTTTCTCTCTTCAGCGCAGAAGTCTCGGCGCTCTCCCTCTCGCGACTCTCTCTTTCAACCCATTTCCCTCCACGCGGGCGGCGGCCGCCCCTCTACCTCCACTTCCCTCTCCCCGCATCTCGCATGGAGGGGCGCGGCGGCGGCCACACGCGAAGAGCGGCGCGACGCCGCCGGGCGGCGGCAGAGCGATGAGCGGCGGCGGCGCGTAAGGAAGAGCGCGCGGGCGGCGCGAGGGCCGGGCGGCGGAGCCCGGCTGCGGCGGCGGAGCGCGAGCGGCGGCCGCCAGCGTGGCGGCGGCGCCCCGGGCGTGGCGGCGCTGGCTCGGGGCGGATCCCGGGCGAGAGGAGCTCGGGCGGCGACAATGGTGGGCTCTCTCCAGAGGCAGCAGGACTCCTGGCGGAAGCGGCAGCTGGGGTCCTGGTGGCGGCCCGGCGGGTCCTGGCGGCGGACGGGTCAAAAGCGCGCCGGCCTGATCCCGGCCCGTTTGGGCCTGATCTCGGGTTTTTTCATATTTTTTTGTTTTTTTTTATTACGATTTACGGTGGCGGGCATTAGGGGTTGCCAAAAACCGCCACGGGAAATATTTCATTTTACGGTGACCCTTGCTTCGTGGCGGACAAAAACCGCCACGAAAAATGGTTTTTGCCCGCCACGGAAGTTCTTTTTATCCAAAGAGTGTACTATACACATTAAAGTAAGTAATAAACATTGCATTCAATAATATAATAAAGATAAAACAGAATGTCATAAGTAACCTTGAGTATAAGATATCAAAAGATATAAATGTACCTATAGAACACTCTTGACAGAATCTGAAGTCCAAGCCTTCTTAGACTTGATCTCCTTCTAATCTACTACTATGTAGCTAATTGCTCTAGAACTAGAACTACTCTGAAGAACTAGAGTTTATGGCTCTAGATGACTTGATCTCTAGAATTTAGATAATGATCTGCACTGAATTAGGGTTTTAGGGGGGTGGTCTCCCTTGCTTATATAGCCTTGAGGGATGAATCGCGGGCCATTGGATCAAACCGACTTGATTGGATGATCGAGATGCAATCTCAAAGGCGGTTAGAAGAAGATTCCGTTGGCCGGACACGTGGCGACTCGGAGGGGGCGACCACCGCCAGTGGGGGCGCCCACCCCGGCTCTATGATAGGTGGGCCCCACTTTCGGTGTGGCTTCTAGGGTCTTCTAGATCCTTGTTTTCGGTGCTAATCGTTGTGATTCAAAATATTCATTTTTATGTAGCTATCTCTTGGTACTTTCTCGTGTATTCCTGCAGAGATAAAAAATTCACACATCTCATGGAAATCGTTAGTATAAATCCTATCCTATAGTGCTCTTATTCTCTTTAAATCATTTCTCATGTTTATTTATCCTTTAAAATTTGACGCTATCCACCGTCAACGGCCACTTGTATCACTTAAAGAAACAGTTGAAGAAGCTCAACCTGAAGTTGAGAATGCCCCTAAAGCGGCGGCTCGACCTGAAGTCGAGTTGGTCCCTGAAGGACCCCATCCTGAAGATGGAAAATACCATGCCACGCGCGCTCAATATCGCATTGGTGGATCGGAACGCCCCAACTCAATCGTTATGGGAAATCATGATGAGTGAGATGATGAGATCGCCACTAATTATGTGGAGACGGGAGAATCATATAATAAGAAAGACCACTATTATCGACATATATTGCCTCAGAACCGCTGATTCAATGGGTCCGGATCCTAAACTAAAGTCCATGGCAGAGTGCTAGAAGCACTCAGAATGGGACAAAATGGAAAATAACAATTGAGGTAGAGTAGCGCTCACTTTATTAAAGAGTGGTTATTGGGCCTGCAATTCCAACACCTCTAAAAAGACATCCCCGAAGGATGCAGGTGGGTCATCCTCCTGAAGAGGAATAAATATGACACAAGGCGAGCTAGTGGCACAAGGGTTCACGCAGAGACCCGTTATCAATTATGATGAGGCTTACTCTCCCATCCTGAATGGCATAAAGTTCGATATCTTATATCTATGGCAGCTAACATGAATTTAAAAGGGCAATTGGTGAATATTGTGACCACAAGTTTTATAGGTCACTTAATTTGAAAATCCATATGGGAGTCCCTGATGGACCGAAGATCCCTGGACTAAAAAAAAAGCAAAAACATCCGCCCAAGTAAAGGGTCGTAGTATGGGTTGAAATAATGCGAAAGGATGTGGTTCAACCATTTGAGTACTTCCCAGAAGAGGGATTACACAAACAAATGATGAAAGAGTGTTTATAAACTGATCTATAAAGAGGGTACTTAAAATTTTGGGTATATACCTCCCTCTAAAATCCTCCATGGTTGGCCAATCCCCAGAAGTGGATTAGCCCCATTTAGACCAAGGGTTACAATGAGGAAATATTAGGACCTGAAGTTCCCTACTTAAGCGCCATTGGAGCACCACTGTACCTAGCGAACTACATAAGGGCTCAAAGCGTGTTCATAGCAAATTAATGGGCAAGGTACAACTAGAAGATATTGAGTTGGTGCTAAGACTATCCTCGAATACCGGTATGTTACCCAAGATGTTGGTCTATGGTTCTCGAAGAACCAAATCCCAAACATGGTAGGGTATGTGGATACTGGCTATATGTCTGCCCACATAGAAGCCAAATCCCAGACTGGTTTTGTATCTCTCAGTGGTGGTGCAACCATTTCATGGCTGTCTATGAAGTAGACCTTGGTTGCCACATCATCCAACTACTAAGAGATAATTGCCCTATATAAAGCCACATGAAAATGTGTTTGGCTCAAATGGATGATTGGCCACATCCAGAAGTCATGTGGCATGAGCTTAGATAGGTCCCTCACCATTATCTATGAAGATAATGTTGCTTGTGTTGCACAACTGCATATGGACTATATGAAGAGCAACCGATAAAATTCGTTGCTCCCAAATTTTCCCATGAGCTCTAGAAGAGTGGGGGAAATATTGTCCTCGCAACTAAGTCATGTGAAAAATCCGGTAGATTCGTTTTCACAAAGTCTACGCCACCCTCTAGCTTTTTTTGTAGTGTCTATAGAAAAGCATGAGATGACTTAGAGGCACAGGGGTTGAGGGAGAAGCCTCCCTAAATCATAGTCCATAATTGTGATCCCGAAGATCACAATCTGGTCCTAAAGACCTAAAGATTGCATGATTGATTCTAAAGACTTGATCCCGAAGATCAAACTGTTGTACTCTTTTTTTTCCATGGTGAGTTTTGTCCCACTGGGTTTTCTCACGTAAGGTTTTTAATGAGGCAACAGGTGCAACACAGCCTGCACATGTGATGTACTCTTTTCTCCTACCCTTTTTTCCCACTGGTTTTTGGGGGGGGTTTTTGATGAGGCATGCACAAGCGGATCACCTAGAAGGGGAGATTGTTATGAATAAAAGCTCATAAACAGATATAGAACAAAATTTGAGATGGCAAAGATACAAATTGGTCCCGAAGACCTAAGTTGCATCGGTTAGTCCCGAAGGCTTGAATCAAAAATCATTGTTGCACGTTTTTTAACCTTGGTGAGTTTTTCCCATAGGGTTTTCTCATGCAAGGTTTTTAACGAGGCAACATGGTTGGCACGTGTAAATGTACTCTTTTCTTCTACCCTTTTTTCCTACTGTGTTGTTGGGGGGAGTTTTTAACGAGGCATATACACAAGCGTGACTCACCCATGGGGGAGTGTTGTGAAACCATGTGTGTGGGTGAATCTCAAGTGCGAATCTCAAAGTAGAGAGAAGGGGAAATATCAAGGATCCTAGAGAACTAGAGAAGACTCTAGAGTGTAGTGGAAATATCTAGGGAAAATATTTAGGGAGTGCTACCCAAGCTCCTCCCTATAAATAGGGGCTCGTCTCCATTGTAATGGACATCCATGAAAGTGACTCAATAATAGAGAACCTCCATTCCTCCCAACTTTGTCTCTGTGTTTCCTTGTGCGCTCTGTGGTTCGCGATTGTACAACAGATTTTTAATAGACACGACACCAACCATGCATTTTTATTGGTTCACAGCTTAGCATACTCAAAAGCAACCTTACACTAGCATAGCAGCAACAAATTATTCTTAATTAACAGCATAATAAAATATTGCTTGATGCACAATCAGTGTGAGTAGGCACTGACTAGGATAGACGAGTGCCAACAATGGTCCTTATTATTTCTAGTATATTATTAATAGTAGTAGTTAGCATATCACGGTGTGTTAGCCGGTTGGTAACAGTAATATTTTCCTCATTTGATGACATTTCTAAGCTTCAAAATCCATTATATTAATAATGCCTTCACAATGTGTAACACCCGTGTTTTTGCATCATCTTAAAAATCACTAAAAATTTAAACTTTTTGAAATATAGCTAAAACTTGTTTATTCTCCGCACAACCAAAAAACCCGTTTTCCAAAAACCTTGCATCAAAATTCACCATACAAAAATTAGGCCTTTGTTTAAATGTTTGCCATGCTCGCTTGCTGGAGTGTTGTTCTAGAATTTATTTTGGGCATTAAAAAACTTCCCCTGACCATCTCCACCAAAACCCCCCCTCCTTGACCTTCCCCCTTAATTTACCAACCACCACGTCTCGACTCCAAATCCAAAACTTCGCAACCGTGCTTAGTTTATATTTTCTGGGAATTAAAAGAGCCATTCCATGTGTATATGTGTACATAAGTACTTTAAAATAATAAAGCTATGTGTATATATATATACATATGTGAATACACATGTGAATGTATCTATAACTATATCTATATACATGGGAAATGGAAGATGGTGGAGCCGCCTTGGGCATACCTATATACATATACGTGGCAACATATGAATTATACCCATATACATATATGTGTATGTGTATACCTCAAGAATATGTATATATCTATACCTACCGATAAAGAGAGAAAATTTCCGGCTTTCCGTCGTCCAGCCTCCCCTCCCGTATCTGTCTGCCCCGTCGGTATACGAATCGATACACAAACTCCCGTCGGTATACGTCCGCTCCGTCCGCCTTTGTGTCGAAGTCGTGTTGTTTGGCGCGTGCGCACACGGCAGATAGATGGACTCAGATCGCGTCACCGTTTCAGACTGCACATGGCTGACCGGTATTCGAGTTCGTGTAGCGCCACGGCTCCCAGACCCGACCGGCCGCGACCCACGCACGAGCCCAGCTCGCCCCGTCGGAAGCGCCGCGGCATCCAACGCTACCTCACGAGCCCTCGCTGCCAGCGTCGCGCCGCCGCCAGCCATCACCCTTGTGCTGCGCCAGCACGTCAAGAAGCAGTAGGCTGCGGCGGGGAAGATCCGGAGGCTGGCCAGCGTCCTGCCGGAGGTTGAGCACCAGCACGCCGAGGTGCATGTCTTGCTCGTCGTGGAGCACCAGCACGCAGGAGGCCACGGACAGGCAAGTCTTGCTCGCTGAGGCGCTGTCCAGGATGGCAGGCTTGCTCGTCGTGTGGTTGCTTGCTTGCTTCATGGCCTGCTGTAATTGCTTGCTCTCTAGGAGGCCTCGCAGGTTTGCTGTGATTGCTTACCATGCTTGGTTCATAGCCGTTGCGTGATGTGTGCCTGTGTGCCCTGCTCGGTGCCCATCAAAAGTTCGATGAAATGCTTCAATGGAGATACATATCAAAACAAAGCCAATTGTTTTATTTCAACTAAAACCAACAAGGCAATTATATGTTCTAAAAATATTAGGTAACTACAAATTATGATTTTTTTTTACCCGTAGTAACGCACTAGACATATTTTCTAGTGAAAATAAAAAAGAGAAATTACAAGGGACGAAGGCAGCCTGGGCTCATTCTCCCAAGCCCCATGCCCAGTCCAGCCAAGCTGGTAGCCCAGCAGCGCATTGGCCGTCCCTCTCCCCTCACCGCCATGTAGGGCCCAAATGTCAGCACCATCCCTCCTGTCCTTCCTCTTCTCACCGCGTGAAGCACAGGACCGGGATATTTTGCCGCCGATCGCAGAGACTGTGGACAACGACGACGGCACAGCAACACCGCTGACCCCTGCGCCCACACTCTTCTTCCTTTCCGTCACTGCCAAGTGGAGCCCAGAGGTCGGCTTCGTCTTCCTCGGCGCGCTGCAACGACGCAAGCCGCAGCCAAGCACCGCGTCAACGCCGCTCCTGTGCCGTCGACAGAGGAACAGCAGGCCCATCCGCTTCTTCCCTTCCCTCCTCTCTATGACGCACGGACCCCACCAGCCAGCTTCCCCTTCCACCTCCCTCTGCTTCCCACGCTCGCACAGCGCGAGATATTTCGAGCGCCAGGAACAAGAGGCCAGCTAATCACCGGAGCTGGTGATGGGATGTCACGGCAACCAATTCCGCCGGGACAAGCGAAGTGACGCGACGCCATTAAGGCCCTGCAAGCTCCACGAGCGCCAGCTGCTCCTCATTGCCGGAAAATATCTCCGGCAAGCTGAGGTCGCCGCTCGGCTATAAATAGCAGCCCCGGGCCTTCGAGGAGCGCCATCCCGAGCTCAGCGCCGGAACGGCGACGCCGAGGCCTGCAAGGGTGCACTGCGCCCTGCCTCCGTCGCGCAGTGCCGCGCCAACTGAGGCTCGCCGCCGCCCTGCCGCTCTGGCCGCCGTGGTGGGGACGAGGACGCCGAAGACGTCGTGCTCACGATTCGCCCGCCACTGCGCTCAGCCGCTGCTGGAGCTCCACCGCACGCACCCGCGCTCACCGTCCGGCTCGCCCAGCCACTCGACACCGCGCCGTGACGGAGCCGCCGCGGCACCACAGTCCGCGCACAGCTCAGAACGCCGGGAACGCCGCCGTCACAGCGGCCGTGGATGCCGAGTCGCGCTCAGCCGCGTGCGCACCACGCCGCCGAGGCCACAGCCGCTCACCGCGTGCGCCGAAGCCGCCGCTGTTCGCACTCGCCTTCGGCACAGCCAGCACCGCGCAGCAGCGCCGCGCTGCTTGCCCAGTCAGCCGCGACGAACGCCGCCGCCCTGGAGCTGCGCTAGCCACGCCGCGCGCCGCCGTGCTGCTCCGCCTGTCGAACGCCGACGCGGCCACGCTGCCCGGCAACGCAGCTCGCCGCCGCGCCGCACGCCTGTGTCGTGCTTGCCCGCAAGGCAGCCATGGCCCGAGCTTCGCTCGCCACCCGTCCACTCGAGGCAGAACGCCGCGCGCAGCTCGCCGGCCGGCCGTGCCGCAAACCAGGCCCACGCTCGCCGCACGTCACCCGCCCTACTGTTCTCTGCGCCCTGTGGCTCCGTCCGACATCACCAGAGCGCCGCCGGTCATCTCTCTCCTCTGTTGCTCTGCCAAACGGGGATTGAGTGAGGACGACGATGACGAGCGGGACTCACCCGTGACACCGTGAGGCCATCCCAACCTTATCTCTTGAAGGGCCCATGACACATGGACAATTCTTCCCTCTCGTCATTCGCGTGAGCATGGTGTACGTGGAATAGAGATAGGGAAACACCCAATCCCTAGATCGGTTCACCACCTTGTGAACTGTGTCCACACGCACAGTGCCAGCCGGATCGCACTGCTACTGGACCCCGCGTGTCAGTCCAATAGGAATTGCTACGTGCACCCGGTGCAGTGTACACGGGGGAGAGAAACCCTGTTTTCCAGCCATCAGAAAATTTCCAGAAAATTTATAAATAAACTAGGTACACCCAAGAACCTTCCCACAAATCAAAAGACGCTTTAATTTGTGTCTAGATTTCAAAATGGCCCATAGCGCTGCTATGCCAAAAACATGGAATTTCTGTCCTTTTGGGAGCCATGTATTAACAGCTCCAAAACATCTATTTATTTGTAAGTGCCCAAACACATTTAGCTATACATCAATTGAACAAAAAATGTTAATGATGTTGTCTTTGGTTCAGATTGATTATTTTAAAAATCAACCAAAAAACTCTTGATTTTATTTGGAATTTCCCTCTCCAAATATTTTGTAAGATGGATCTACATCATTGATTTGTTAAGGCATTGTAAAAATATTTAGCTAGAGAACTTCTTGCTACCTTCCAACTTCCAAGTAATTATATCATGATCATCTCGTATTAAGTGGAAAATTCATCTGTAAGTGGCATTAACAGATTTGTTTCCAATTAGTGTCCAACTCATCCACCACCCAGCTACTCAAAGTAATTGGTAGACTTTCGGCAATTGCGACGACTTACCGAAATGTCTTTTTATCACACAGATTTTGAATAGATCGGGGTGTAAATCACATATTATTTTGTCATGAAGCCATCTATCTTGCCGAGAAAAAGTTTTTTTTTTTTTTTCCATTGTTCTTGGTTAGAATTGATCGACTTGCATATAAATCCATTTAACTTTTGACATATCAGCCCAAATATGAATGTCATCTAGTTTGTGTTTCATAGTACTAATAGGTCCTTCCTTTATATATTTATATCTAATATTTCTTGCCGGAGGCCATCTTCTTTCTCTAACTTACACCACCATATATATATTCATTTTCCTTTCTTTCATAAAAAATGTATATTCATTTTTCAAGTCTTCAATACCTAACCCCCTTAATTTTTTTTTTACTCTTACAATTTTTTGCCCATGTTACAAAAATGGTGCTTTCTCTTAGTACCACCACCCAACTTGAAAAAAATTTCTTCTGATCTCATCATGCCAGCTAAGAACTGTTTTGGGGACCAACTAAATGGACATATGATAAATTAGAGTTATTCAAGCCGGTACCTATCAAAGTGTGTCTAACAGCTAAAACATAGTACCACCTTTCGACACATCTAGTCTTTTAGCATTCTTTTCTTCAAAGGGGAACCAATCAATTATATGAGGTCTACTAGGACTCACAAGAACTCGACTGAATTTTTGCATAATCAATGCGAAATCATTGTTATGCACTATTCTTCTTTGATAAATTAAGACTCTGGCAATATTCTCGTCTGGGTTTGCCACTAGAGTGGTGCTTCCAAGACCTAGAAATTTAAATATAGCTCTACTTTTTCATGGATGAGGACGACACCAACCATTTCTGTTTGTCGCAAGTGGTCGGAGGCTTAGCACGCTCAAGCAGCCTTACATCACCACCTAATTATTCTTAACAGCATAATTGATAAGCATTGCTTGATGCATGCTCAGTCTGAGTAGGCATGATTTGGATAGACGAGTGCCAACAATGGTTGTGAAGATGATACACTTCCTTATTTCTTGTACATTATTAATAGTAGTTTTTTATATGGAATACGAGTAGTTAGCATATTACACAGCATGGTAGCTGGTAACAATAATATATTCTTCATGTGATGACATTTCTAAGCTCCAAAAGCCATTAATTAATAATGCCTTCAGCATGTTCTTAAGAGCATTCTCAGTGCAGTTTATCACGATGTAATATTCAACAATATGGTGTCATTACAATACCATTTCAATAAAGGAGTAGGTCGAATCGGTCTAATAGTCTCTCAATTATACATTCCTAGGTCGCTTAGCAGTAGAATAACAAGCTGATTCGTGTTTTTTATGGTACAGTGGAACAATATGCATTACTGTAGCAGCGCAAGGATGGGCTGACAAAGGGCCCAGAGGGAGGCGCCGGGGCCTGAAGTGGGCCGATGATTAGTGCTCGTGGTTACTGTAGCACGCGGCACTATTCACCCACTCTAGGTTAGGTAGCTTAGGGGCTAGCTAAGTCTCCGAGGACTATAAATCTGAGGGCCATGTAACTGCACGTTGGATCTTAAGTAAAAGAAATTAAATAGGGCAACCTCTTCACCTCCGGGCTTCTAGCTCTCTCACTCGCGTCTCCCAGACCCTAGCCCACGTACCGAACTACCGAGACAATCACCCTTCCACGTACCGACAAGGCCAGCCCACGCAATCACGCCGTAAAGACGTGAAGGCACAAACTAGGTGAACCTCAGTTTGGCGTTCTACAACTCCCTCAAGAATCGAAGGAACAAGTCTGCAAGCCTCTCAATACTCACGTGGAAAGAAGAACTCAAAGAGTTTGTATTTCTGAATTGGCAGCCAAAAAGTCCCTCACGTCATCTATTACATGGATATATATATAGCACTAGTGGAGTCTTCAGTTCAGATTAAAAAGTAAATGAAAACATGCAGTAGGAAGTTGTAGCACTCCTATTAATAGTGTGGCCTAATGGAGCTCCTTGGATGGTTGGTCTTCATCAGAATGCTTCTAGTGTGCGTTGCTTTTTCCTTACTAAGCAATTAATTGTTTTGCACATTCACGACTGATCTGCTTGGTAGCTGAATGGTCCATCCTCTCTATGCACGTCCAGGCTCCTTGGTCTATATATTTGGAGGACAGAAACCATCATCATCCCATGCCCGTTCGCGCACTCCATCATTCCTAAGAACATTAAAACAAGTACTCAAAAGCATATGATCATCCAAAATAATTTGATTATTTAACACAAAGGTTAGTGTTCACCTGGGACTGCATTTCCTTCTCCAGATGCTTGGCTCTACTCCTTGTAATTGGACCCACTATATCATATGCAGTTTCATTAGGAGCTGGACAGGAGCAGATGCTAGGGATGTCCTCATTAAAATGGCTACCACTTGCAGAATTCTGGTATAACACTGCTTACCCGTGTTCTTTGGGCACTACACCCTTTGAAGTGCTTTATGGTCATCACCCCAGGCAACTAAGTATCAATGACCCATAGGTTGTTACTATTCCTGATCTGGCAAAACGGATGACATACAACAGCAACTATTAGGAGCTCAATAGAGGATGAAGTATCAGGCTGACAGAAATAGGTCAGAAAGGCAATTTCATGTGGGAGAGAAGGTTTATTTGAAGTTACAGCCTCATGTCCAGAGTTCAGTAGCTTTCATATCAAATCACAAGTTGTCTTATCGATTCTATGGGCCATTTCAGATATAAGCAAGAATTGGTTTTGATGCATACAGGTTGCAGTTGCCCTCAACAACCTTGATTCATCCGGTGGTGCATGTTTCACTCCTCAAAAGCATGTTCCACCAAACACTGAGGTGTTGGAAGATCTATCCACTGTGGCTACTGATCAATCTTTATTAATGCTTCCAGTTTAGGTGATTTATCGAAAGACAGTCCAAAGGAGTGGCCGGTTGGTTAAGCGCGTGAAGGTGCAGTGGAAACATTACCCTCCTTCAATGGCGTCTTGGGAAGATTGGAATGACCTCAACAGAAGATTTCCTATGACTTGGGGTCAAGTCGTTTTTTAAAGCAAGGGGGGATGTCAGGAGCTCTACTGACAGTGGCTGAATCATAGCTTTTTTTAGTACACAATACAACGCAGACGCTCACAACACGCACACACACTCACCCCTATGAACACACGTACACAAACCTACCCCTATGAGCACCTCCGAAGGATTGAGCCGACAGATCTAGAGATTCCCAAAATCACCATTGGCGCCTTGTTGTCGACGGAAACGTCGCTTACCACTTAAAGCATAATGCCGGAAAATCTTACAATAAGTCCAGAAAAATGCAAGCACACGTGCCAAGTCGAGGACTTGAACCCGAGTGGCCAGGTTCCACCATAAGGGGCCTAACCAACTGATCTATGATCTGTATGGTTAGGCTATGTCAGTTGGATGTGTTCGGGTTTGGCCCAAGTAGGCGTAGGGGCCCGACCCATAGTGGAGTGCAGGTGTTGGCGTTTATAAGACGCCCCTGTAACGCCCGACCTCATCCTCCCTGTTCGTCTTCCTCCCGAACCCAGTTTCCCTCCAAACAATATCCTCGATCTTGCTAATCTACCTCTAAAGCTATCCCAGCTATCCAAGTCTATGACATCAGCATGCCAAGCAGACAGTTTGGTTATTCAAATTGTGGTGATTTAGAACTGAAATGCTTAGAGCAAGTATTATAAGAGGCTGTTAGATGACTGAATGCTGAGGTGGAGGAGAGAGGAGAGGAGAGAGAGGGGAAGTGGAAACGTAAGCTTTACATCCGCTTAGACACGGGGAATCAAGAAACTCTCGCGAGAGTGCAAGTGGGCCAAGTATTAAATTTGAAGACTTAACTACTACGGTTAGGCTAAGAGGTAAAAAATTTATAAGAATCCTTACAAAAAGCCGGCGGTATGTATTATAATATTTGCTCTTAGTAAGTTTTGAAAGCTTTAAGACATAGATAACGTCGGGAGTCAAGTTAGGAACATTTTAGTACTCGAAAAAGGAGTGCATGTGTGTGGTCCCTGCTGCATGGACAGACGTAGGAAAGGATGGATTTGGTGGGGGCCGTGTGGCGTGCGCGTAGATTTTGGAACCGAATCAAACGGAGCAACGGTCCTCACGGCTCTTTGCTTGCTCCATACATGCGGCTTTCTAGCTTCTTCGCTTTACACTACTCTTGCGTTGCATGTAGGTGTAGGAGCGAGAGCATGCAGTTTCGCTGCTGTCGATTATCGACGGATCATCAAGTAAGTGGGAAATTATATTAAAAAAAAATGCTTGATCTACATTCTGCCGCCAGATATTCGATCCTTAATAATCCAGTTAATTGCTGAACAGCTCGCAGGGTGCATGTAAGGACATGGCGCCTGAGGCTTCCGAGGGGGAGGTAGAGGTCGTGTCAGCCGCTCCCGATCCAGAGCAGCAGCAGGAGAGAGATGTCACGGCGCATCAAGCTTCTGAGGAGGTGCTGGCGGTGCCGGCCAACAACGAGGAGGTATTAACCGACCTACAAGCGCTTCGTGCGAGGATCTCTCAACTGCTGGCGCCTGCTGGCCTTAATCGCATCGTCCCTGGTGACGTTGTTGGACGGTGCTGTTTGGCCTTCATGGAGACAGAGCTGAGTATCATTGCGGCATTCTTGATGACATTAAGCCCACAGAACTTGGAGGTGGACACTAAGAAATTTTTGGAAAAGTCTTTGTTGGTTTTGGTCGACAGCGTCCTCCGTGAAGTTGACCCCTCACGCCATAAGCTGCTGCGAAGAGCTTCACAGTGCTTCCACCATACGAAGTCATATTTCATCCTTTATCCATTAGAGCTTTACATTATCAACGAAGATCCCTACAGATATAGGCATCTTCTTCATACTAGTTCTGACATTGGACTTACACCCCAACTGGCCGGGGCGGGTGCCCTCCCTCTTGTCGGCATCGATCGCCCGGCAAAGAAGATCTTGAGGTGGCTCGCACACCAGGGGAAGATGGACATGAACGTGAGAGTCATGTCTATCGTTGGACCTGTGGGGATAGGCAAGACAACTCTTGCCGTGGAGCTCCGCAACCGGATCTGCAGGCAGCATCAAATTAGTGGAGGACGCTATTATTTCCAATGCAATGTTATGGCTCAAGCGTCACGAGGGGCTGATAGAAACATTCTTCTTCTTCGAGATATCCTGGCCCAAGTCTCTGAACCAGCAGCAACAGCATTGTCATCTGACCCGTCACAAGCAAAGACAACGCAGATCCTAGTCCGTCTAGTCTCAGAATGCTTGCGAGATAAGAGGTACGACTAATGGCAGAAACTTAATTAGCTATGGCATGATTATTATTACATTCTTTATTATGAAAATATAGCCGTTAATCTCTTTTTCTCACAATCAATATAATGCTCGCGGCCAGGTACTTCATCATTATAGATGATATACGTGAAGCATCAGATTGGGAAGAAATCGAAGGAGCATTTCCTGATGATAATCTTGGTAGCCGAATATTGATTATAACATGTGCTACAAGTATAGCAGAGGCATGTTGCTACGGTTCTAATGATGGCCTCGTGCACAAGATGAAGCCTCTGAACAAGATCGAGTCTGAAAGGCTGCTTCTATCAAAAAGCTGTTGGTTATGAGCAGTGGATGGTTGCCTTCGAGACAATATGAAGCTATTTTGTGATGAAAACTTGAGGAGATGCGACGGTATACCATTGTTTATAATTGGTATGGCAGACTGGCTGATCAAGGAACAATTGCAGCAACAACAGCAACAACGAGTTGATGAGGACGAGGAGCATCAAAGGTTAGCAATTTGTCGCAAGGGACAAATGCCCCAGCTACTAGAAAAAACGGTTGGAACAGTCATTATCCTCTGCTTTTAACGATGCTCCTAAAAATGAGGCGAGGTTACTATCATTATACATGAGCATGTTACCTTATGGTTACAAGTTTGACAAGGATCGTCTACTAGAAAAATGGACACAGGAAGTCAATGTGGCATTTTCGAAGCTGAGACGCTATTCTCCCAGCTAGTGGATAGGAATGTCATCACCTGTGTAGCAGCAAATTATTGCAAACACAATAATGTGGATGAAGCAGAGGCTTGCCAGTGGGAAGTCAATCATTTTATTCAGCAGTTCCTTGCCTCCAAATCTGCAGATATGGGTTACAGTTTCACCACCACTACGCTCAACTTAGTGGCAGCATCAGAAGCAGACCGTGCCAACGAAACTAGCAGCAGGTTGCCACGGAGGTTAGCCTTGCATCATCCAATTCCCCAGCTCCCGGCACTGCTTGTAACTTTGGATTTGTCCCAGACTCGTTCACTATATGTGTCTGGGACAGTCAGTCGAATCCCTCTGGACAAGTTTGCCAATTTGGTGGTTCTGGATCTTGAAGGCTGGGAGAATCTCAAGGATGAGGACCTACTTCAGGTATGCAGAAGCAAAATGATATTTTTGAGATATTTGAGCGTCAGGAATACTCGAGTCAGCAAGCTCCCACACGAGATCCAGGAGCTGCGGACTCTGAGTTCATTGGACGTAAGTTACACGCAGATAACAGAGCTCCCGCACGAGATCAAGGAGCTGCGGGTTCTCAGGACATTGAATGTAAGTTACACACAGATAAATGAGCTCCCACTCGAATTGTTCCAACTAACATTTCTGCAGCATCTGGACCTAAGAGGCACACGGTGTCTCTACACTGTTGATTTGACTCAACACCCTGCAAGCTTCGTCAGGGCTCTCGGTGATCTAGAAGACTTGAGGGTGCTTGCAGTTACATGGTCCTTTCACCAGTCCACTGACAGAGACTACTGTGAAGCGTTCCTGTCATCCATCGGCAAGTGGAAAAACCTCCAGTCCCTGACCATTCACTGTGGATTCGGCTGCTCCATGGAATTCCTGGGCTCCCTTGAAAAGTCTCGTGCGCCTAGTAGGCTTCAAAAGTTCAAGGTGACAGCGGGAAGATTCGCAAGTGTTCCACCATGGATCGATGGACTTGAGCATCTTGTTTTCGTGCAAATCACCATCTGTAACAAGCAAACAACAACGGAAGATCTGAAGATACTCGGAGACTTGCCCAAATTGCAGTGCCTAATACTAGGCTTGGACATCATTCCTGGACAAGCCATAGTAATTGAATATGAAGGATTCCGTGAGCTTCTGAGGTTCTCCATCGACTGTGCAATGCCATGGCTCGCTTTCAAGGCAGGAGCTATGCGGAAGCTGGAATACCTTCAGTTTAAGCTACATGCATTCGCACCGAGCAACACAGAGGTTCCTTCAGGTATCAGCGACCTCCCAAGTCTTTCCGAGGTAGCTTTGTGCTACAATGTAAGGTACGCCAACAACTCTTACGTCAAGGAGACCGTGAAGGCGGTGAGAGAAGCAGTTGTAGATCATCTCAATCAGATCGACCTCTTCATCAACGGCATACAAGACTATGATGTTCAAGCAGTTGATGAGGTGACAGAAAATGCTGCACCCGGAACTCTGAGCGGCACCGATGCTGGAGCCAGAGATGATGTGCATCCAGTTGATGAGGAGACTACATCAGCAGAGCTTAAAAGTGAGATCACTGAAGATGAAAGTTGATCCAAAGCTAGACTCACCTCACAAACACAAGGTAATCACTACTCTGATCCAAAGCCAGCCGTCAAAACCATTTTAATGACAGTATTCATATACGTTTGTTTCTTGCACCAGGAATGTCTGTCTCATCTATGGAAGACTCCTCGACTGTCCAAGGGAAAGAATGATAACAAGTGATTGGGCCTGGCATTCCATAGTCCTCCATACCACGGATGTTATATCGCTCCTCGCGTCCTGTGTAATGGATCTGTGTGAATCTGTATCTCAGTTCTCAGGTCAGAATGTCAGATGATATTGTTGCTGCGTTACTTCTAAGACTGTCATGGAGTGTGTTGGTTCCTCTGTGTACTGTGGCATTTGCTCTGTTAAGTTGTTTGCATGTTCAGTAATTTACATGGGTGAGGCCTGTGTGGATATCAGGAGCTCTTTCCAATTCCTACGGTAGTTGGACGATTCCACACAGGAGTACAGGACTGACCCATCTGGAGTGTTGTTTATGTGTTCGTGATTCACAATCTCAAATGGATTTGCATGTAATACTCTGACATTATGTAATATTTTATCATTATTTAACTACCACAGTATGCAGTTTCTGTCTGAGCAGAGACTCACCAAAGGATGTGTTAACCTCTGCTGCTCTGCCGCCCATACTATTACCGTACCATACTTATTACTAGTTGATGTTGTCTTGCTACATTAGAGCATTAATTAAACTGCTAGCAACGAGAGGCCAAATCTGGCATTCTAAGTATCTATAACAACAGGGAAAAATTTATCGATGAAAATTTCGATAAACCTGATAATCTCGTTTATCACTGAGGTCCGATAAATTTTATTTATCGCCAAGGTTCCAAATTTCACTAGTCCACCTATATGAAAGTGTGATATTCTCTTATATCAATACTATTATGTGTTAGTTCTTAATGTTTAATGCTTTAGAGACAACTTATGTAATTTTCTAGAGAAATTAGGTATTTCTTTGTTTTATTTTTTGACCGAGAAATTTTCCGATAAATCTGATAAACCCGTTTATCAGTGACCTCCGGTACTTTTTTACCTACCCGTAAAGTGAACCTTGTTAACAACTACAGTCAGGCTCTCCCAGATTATACATGTGTTCTTTGTCACTTCAATGTTGATGAGGATCTCTCCCACCTCCTTTTCCATTGCCCTTTTGCTACGGCTTGTTGGCTCTCTATGTATGTAGTTATCCCTGGAACTTCAGATACATGTTCAGTTGTGCAAAGCCTCAAGATGCAACTTCGTCAGCCCTTCTACATGGGGATTATTGTTTCAATGTGCTCGTCCATTTGGATGATGCGTAACGATGTCATTTTCAGGGGTATTCCTCATTCTATTAAACGATGCTTAAGATGTCTTCAAGGCTGAACTTGCCCTAGTTAAGCTAAGAGCAAAACCCCGCATCCTTCACAGGTTAGATTTATGGATACAATCCTTATTGTAATCTTTCTTATTTTCTTTGTTTCCTTTTATGTACCATGAAGACACTTTGTACTTAGATTTTGTTTTATATATAATATATTCCAGTAGGGGGTAAAACTCCTCCTGTTTCCTCAAAAAAAAAAAACTACAGTTAGGCTAAGGCCTCAACGACAGGATGCTGACCTCCTCCGAATCCCAGCCAACTGTGGCGTTGTTGCAGGTGGGGACGATGGTCAGTCCTGATCTGCTTCCATTGATCCCCGTGATCAGGAGCGCCCGACTCCTCCGTCTCTACAATCACCAACGAAATCTCCAGTGAAGGCCTCCCCACAAACATCCACGCGAAATCGACATTTAATTGTGAGGGAAACGGGCAGCTCACAGTCATCGGGCCCGTGGGCAGTGCGCCTGACTTGGATGGCAGGCGCATGATCCATGGAGTTGTCTGAGGACAGTGGCGACCACGGCGAGGTCATCTTCGAGGGCGACTTCGACCGGCAGACGGGCGGAGAGCGTGGGGCGGGTAGAATTGAATGGTGGTGGTGATGGGCGATTTACGATGGAAAGCAAATAAATTTCTGGAGCACCTGGACCTAAGGCCATCCTCAGTGGGAGTTTCATGCCCCAGTTTCAAATGCTTCCAAATTTTGGAAACAATGCTGAATAGTTTAATCCCTATGAAACTATCTCTACCCCATAAAACTCTCGTCATGTCTCTCTTCTTACATATAGTGCTACATCAGCATATTTAATGCCAATGTAATGAAACCCCAATCAAACTGGCATAAGAGGCACACGGATAAGCCAGCCTACGGTCTGGATTGACTAGTCTTCTCACTGGAGGTGGTGAAGGATCAATTAATTCCTTCGAAACACCTACAAGGCTGCCGCACGATGTACAGCATCTCTTGGTGCTAGAGACCGCCACTGTTGATTTGACCGAACACCAAGCAAGCTTTATCAGGGCTCTCGGTAATCTACAAGCATTAAATGTGCTTGCATTTACATGGTCCTTTCACCAGTCTGCTGACAGCTGTGAAGCGTTACTGTCATCCATCAAAAAGTGGAGAATCCTCGAATCCTTGACCATTCACTGTGGACTCGGCTGCTCCATGGAGTTCCTGGGCTCCCTTGAAAAGTCTGGTGCGCCATGGATGCTTAAGAAATTCAAGGTGACAGCGGGAAGATTCGCAAGTGTTCCACCATGGATCCATGGACTCGAGCATCTAGCTTTCATGCAAATCACCGTCTGTAAGAAGCAAACAATGACGGATGATCTGAAGATACTTGGAGGCTTGCCCAAATTGCAGTGCCTAATACTAGGCTTGGACATCATTCCTGGACAAGCCATAGTGATTAACAAACAAGAACTCAGTAAGCCTCAGAGATTCCTGGTCGACTGCCCAATCCCATGGCTCACTTTCAGCACAGGAGCTATGCCGAAGCTGACATACCTCCAACTGAAGTTCTGTTCGACCCCAATGCCCAATGCTCAAATGAAGTTCTGTGTTCCTTCAGGCAACAGCAACCTCCACAGGCTTGCAGAGGTTGCCCTATGCTACAACGCCAAATACATCAACAGCCACAGCATCAAGATGACAGTGGAGGCAGTGACCCAACAAGTTGCCGAGCATAGCAACCCGATCTACCTGTTCCTCAATTGCATTGAACAAGATGATGTCCAAGAAGCTGATGAGGTGACAGAGAATACAATTGGGACTTCAAGCAGAACCAATGCTGGAGCTGAAGATGATGCTCAAGCAGTTGGTGAGGAGGCTACATCAGTGGTTCAATGTGCGATTACAGAAGCTGAAAGTTGATCCAATTAGTCCAGGCTTAGCTCTACAAGACATGGTAATCACTAACTACAACTATGTTACTTGAATTTCTGCTTGTGGTCAACACCATTTTCTTGACAGTATCGATATATACACTCTGACAGTTTCCATATACACCCTTGCACCAGGAATGATCAGTCGCCTCCTCTCTGGAGGCAGCTCAATTGCCGAAGGGAGATGAAAGAACAAGAGTTACAGCTTGGCAACAATCCATACCACAGCATGTATCTGTGTATCTCAGGTCAGAATGTGTGAAGATGTGCCCTCTTCTGTCGTTGCCATATTACTTCTAATAAGACTGATGTCGTCATGTAGTAGCGTATTGGTTCCTCTGTATGTGTACTCTGTCACATTTTCGTTGTTGTTTGTAACTTCATTTACAGTCAGTGAGGCCTGTGTGGAAATCAGTTTCTTCCAATTCATACGGAAGTTAAACTATTCCACTCGGATCTGGATGGAGTGTTATCTATGTGTGTTGTTGCTTCAATGTCTCAAATGGATTTGCACGCAAGACTTTGCAATTTTATGTTATAATGCAAGATTTGGGGTTATTTCATCTTGTACTACTGTACTACAGTGTGTATACGTTCTTGATTCACAGTCTCAGATGGATTTGCATGTAAGACTCTGACATTATGTAGTAATAATGCAAAACCTAGTGTTATTTGGTCAGTTTCTTGAACTACCTACCACAGTATGCAGTTTCTGTTTGAGTAGAGACTCACCGAAGGATGTGTTACCGTACTATACTAGATTTCTAGTTGATGTTGTCTTGCAACGAGAGGCCAAATATGGCATTCTAATTAAGTATCTACAACAGGTACAGTCACTCAGTCAGGTTGATGCCTCAGCGACAGGATGCTTACCTCCAAGTCCCAGCCAAATGTGGCGTCGTTGCAGAGGCGGGGGCGATGGTTCGTCCTGTTCTGTTTCCCTCGATGCCCGTGCTCACGAGCGCCGACTCCTCCATATCTACACTCACCAACGAAGTCTCCAATGACACCCCTCCCGAACATCCAAGCGAAATCGAGGGGGAATCGTGAGGGGAACAAGGCAACTCACGGTCATTGCGCCCGCGGGTGATCGCATACGCCTGACCTGGATGCTGGCTGCGTGATCCACGGAGGTGTCTGAGGAACATGGCGGCCACGGCGAGGTCATACCCGACTGCGAAATCGACGGACCTCATGGCGGCGGAGGAGGGGGCGCGGAGCGGCTGGAATGGCAGCGGTGATGGTCATGGTCGGCGGCGCCGCCGCGCCGAAGGTAGAGAAGGGGATCTGCAAGCGTGGGCCAATGGAAACGAGTGTTGGAAAGCAGATATTTGGCCTTGGGCCTGGTGGTGTTATTGGGCTTTGCTTTTGAGTCGAGAACTTTCTCCCGGAGTCGAGGGGCCTAATGCTACTTTCTAGTTCCTTACGTTAATCGAGCTCTAGTACAAACTTATAAAACTTATAAAAAAAAAAAAAAAAAAAACACACACACACCTTATAAAAGCTACTCAGTCTATCCTAAATAGTAAGTCATTCCAAGAAACTTGCAAAGTCAAAGCATCTAAAGTTTGGCCGAATTTATATTATAAGATAATAACATTTAGGATGTCAACTATGTATTATTGGAATCTTCGTTAATTATATTATTATAGTATACCTATTTGATGTCATAAACTTTTATAATACTCTCTATAATTTTGGTCAAACTTGAAATGTTTTGACTTTTTAAGATTTTGGAAAGATCTACAATTTAAAATGGAGGGAGTAATAATATATAAAAGCTGCAGCCTCACCTCCATTTGCATTGGTGCATAGTTTTTTTTTTTTTTTTTTTTTTTTTTGATGCATGTATCTGAAACTCTCAGGTCAGACGATGTGTCCTGTGGTGCCGCATTTGCATTGCAAGACTGTACCTCGTGTGTTTGCTCTTCTTCCTCGGTGCAGTCTGTGCCATCTGTAGTTGTTTGCACCTTCATCTACATTTGTTTTGTTAAAAAGTTGTAAGGCCTGTGCGGAAATCAAGATTTTCTTCTAACTCCCTAAGGAATTCGTAGTCTTCCACACAGCACCGAGTCAAATGCATTATTTTGTTTAAGTCTGTTCTTTCTTGAAGGTGTAGTAACCCTTTTTTTTTTTTTTGAACAATTGAAGGTGGAATAACTGTACTGATTCCCCGTTTCCATGAAAGAAGCTTCCAATCTCATCCGAGTGGGCTTCTTTTGGCCCGTTACAAACACGGGCCGGCTGAGGAGGCCCCCCAACCCCAACTATGGTTTGGGTCGCTGGCCGAGGAGGCAGGCCCCCAATTAGAGCCCGTTGCAATCGTCCCCAAACTACAGATCCATGCTACATACCATGCTTTGTGCAGTATGACTTTTTCTTTTTCACAACCCTGCTAGTGGCTTTAATTATTTCAGCGCTTGTTCTTTGTGGAGATTCCACGCAGGGGTGCGTGGAGATTCCACCACGATACAATCCAAGGACGCCCGGCCGCCCAACTAAAACGGTTTCTCTCTCACGGTTTCCAGTACTTCTGATTTGTCACCGATTTTTGTTCATTTTTTTTTTCCGATTGGAGCTTCGCTATCGCACGGAATCACAGATGCATGATCTATATTGCACATGCAAGATCTGTCACACACTCAAGAATGGATACTAGACTAAGGGTTGTTTGGTTTTATGGACTAGGGACTAGTCGGGGAGACTAGTTAGGGGACTAATTATTAGTCCCTAAAGGTGTTTGGTTTAAAGGACTAATGAGAGACTAATTGCATGCACATATGAGTTGAGAATTGAGAAGAGCACAAAGGTGCCATTTTTTTTCTGCCGCAAGTGCAAGTGCAACAGTGATTCTACTTGCCGCTGCACAAAGCAGCAATTTTTATATCTCCTATACACTGCTACTTGCCGCTGTACATGGCTGATGGATGGCTGACAACGATGTCTCTGTACATGTTTATCGTTGTTCACAAATGCAGTCAACCACGTCTCTGTACCTCATTCATAAGACCCAAATCATTCATATACATAAGTGTTCATGCAGTTCACAAATGTTCAATATTACAAATCATCAAATCTAATCATTCATACATAAGAGTTTCAGTTCACAAATGTTCAATATTACAAATCATCAAATCTACGATCTCCTAAATAAACCATCGGCTATCCAATCTAAAACTCATTCATACTTGGATCTTCTTCCCCATGGCGACCATTACGTCTTCTTCGTGCTTGGGGCATTGGATTGTAGTTTTCATCTTGATCACACATATCAAATTCAGTATCGGTAAAAGCACTCTCTCTCGAATGAAATTGTGAAGGGCCATGCAAGCCATAATTATTTGACTTTGCTTTCGCATTGGATAACTTGGCAAGTCTAACAGTATTCTCCACTTCATCTTCAATACCCCAAAAGATCGCCGATAACATTTCGAAGTGAAGAATGCGAATAATTAAAGAGCTCCTTTTACCTCTTGGTCTTGGTCCTTTCCTAAACTCAGGTAGATGATACTTGGTTCCCTTGTACGGTGCAAGGTAACCCGGTCTGTTTGGATAACCCGAGTCAACAAGATAAAATTTCCCTGCATAATCATAATTCCTTTTTAGTAACATGGAAAAGGTAACAAGTTCAGATTATACATGTACTGGTGCAGAACATAAACAAGCCATATGGGCATGACAAATAGCAACTAATAGGACTGTGCTTCATGCTGATCAGGGAGTGATCTCAATTCTTTTTTTAGTAACATGAAAACTTACCTACTGCTGCATATTATACATGTACTGGTGCAGAACATAAACAAGAGAGAGCTATAGCTACAGCTTAATAACATGGAAAAGGTAACAAGTTCAGATTCAAGTAGAAGAACATTCTAATACAAGAGAGGGCAAAGATCCCTCATATCAATCTAGGTGAAAGAAGAGATGATAGAAGGCATCAATACCTTCAGGTGGATGTGGAAACTTGTTGCCATACTTCTCAATTGCATCCTTGAATACCCTCATATCATGAACAGATCCAGGCCATCCCGCCACAACAAAGGTAAACCTCATACTGAAGCCACATATTGCCAACACGTTCTGAGTAGTGTAATTATGCCTCCCCGTATGTTGTACTACCTGATTAGTTGGCACAACTACAGGGACATGTGTTCCGTCTATGGCTCCAATGCATTTATCAAAGAAAGGAGAAAACCGAGGGGATTGTAGCCTTTCATGCACAGACCTGAATTTAGGATCAATTGGCCTAATGATATCAACTACTAGCTTGGACACACTAGCCAACACCTTGTTAAACTTCCTATTTATTGTCTCAAGTGATCTTACAAACCTATTTTCAACTTGTCTAACACCTTGTGGTCCTCCAACTATCCACAAGAACATCGCTAAAGCCTCCACTGATGACATCTTTTTTGTGGACTTTAATCCATACCACTTCACAAGGACATAATGAAGCCTATCAAAAACATTTCTATGCATTCTGAACATGTTGTAACAAGCAGTCCTATTACCTAGGTTGCTCATGACCCACTCATATCCAGATTCTTTAGGTACTCTATACTCAGCTTTGTCCATATATTTGTTGAAGTGAATCATACCGATCAAGGATGCAGTAAGAACCATTTGCCGCCTCCTCTTTTGAGCCCTCAAGAAATACTCTTCTATGATAGCATCTTCATCATCTGAACTTTCACTGTCACTTGAATCATCTTCCTCCGAACTAGCACTGACACTTAAATCATCATCTTCCTCCGAACTAGCACTGACACTTAAATCTGTAGTGCCATCTCCCTCAAGTGTTGCTGCATTAGCATCATGGACCTGAACACACAAACAACAAACCACATCAGATCACAGGTTAACCATTCATGAATATCGATCATCAAGCACATAAGGTGTTCATCACACATAATAGGTTCAACAAGCACATAAGGTGTTCATCACACAAAATAGGTTCAACAAGCACGGATAATTTCATCACAGATAATAGGTTCATCCATCACATAATAGGTTCATCCATCACATAATACTATAGCCATCATAGATTTAACAAACACATAAGCTGACACTCTACTTAAGATACTACAGCCACCATACTTAAGATACTACAGCCACCATATCTGTAGTGCCATCTCCTTTTTAAAAAAAAAAAAAAAAAAAAAACTAGAGCCATCATGTTCCCGCTTGTCTCTCAACCACAGCCATCTGGTTCACCCGCTGCTGCCCTGGCACCATCTTCTCAACCACAGAAACCTTGACTCTGGTGTGCTGAGTTTACAGAAGATGTTCCTATTGTATTCTTTCTCAAATAATTTTGTTGCCATGAAGTACTCTTCTGTTTGTTCACTTGCCCCACACTCCTTAGCCATGTCCAAGCATCTATCCACATGTTCAAACTTGTCTTGCTTCTTCTTCATATGTCTAAGTGCCTTGCTGTTTCTGTATTCATCCAATTTTTCATTTGAAAGCTTGCTGTCCTCATCGAACTTGTCCATCAAACCTCTCATCATGTTCAGCAAAGGTGCTTTGCTTTTCTTGGGTGGACTCTCAGCTGTAGTGGCACTAATGGTTGCTCTCTTGTATTTCTTAGATGGACTATCAGCTGTAGTGGAACTGCTGCTTGCCCTCTTGTGGCTGGAAATACTCATTGCATCACTTCCTGCAGGACTCCCTGCAGCAGCCCCAGAAGCCTCACTTGCGTCATACCCATCAACATCATGTTCAGGGATGCATGAAGATGTCCCATCAACTGCCACACCTTGGAACATCTCAATTAGAAGATGCAAGTATGCAGGATTACCCTTCTGAAATTTCCTACACTCTGCTAGTGTTCCCTAAAGTGCAAAGATGAAGAAGACAACTTATTAGATCACAGCACAGCGAGCATCTTGTTTTCAGAGAAGCTGAGGTGGTGATCTAAAGTACCTTTGTGTTATCTTTCCACCATTCAGGCGTTGCATCAATCGAACCATCGGGTTTCATGCCTAATCCTGAGTCTCTGCTAATCTTCAGCCAGAACAGGTACATTGTCTTGCAATTTGTGACCCGGTTCTTCATGCATTTTGTGTCATGCCAGAGTTTAGTGATGCGGTAATATTTCTTTTTCGAAGTTCAATGTAACCTCTAGTGGTCATTGTCCCACTATTCCAATTGCCTTTCCTCATTTGCTCAACAAAAGATCACAGAAATAGTATATATGTTTTGGTCACTCCAACGTGCCGTGTCATAATCCTTCTATAATAACAGAAAAAGATGGCATCACATAGCTGTACAGGCACAGCAGGGAATAAAGATGATTGATATGACTAGCAACTTTCCAGTGTAGGAGTATGTATGCAACAGTGTTATAAATACAATGCAACCATTAAAAGATGATTGATATGGCTGGTGAACCATGCAGACAATGAAAAAATTGTCACTACTGGAAAGCATCAGTTCTCTGTGCCACCTTTTTTTTTTTTTTTTGGCTGCTTAATGAACTGCCTTATGGACAGCTTGTGGCAAAGTATACATTACGTTTCTAAATGATTAGTAATTCACTGAAGGAGAAAGTAAGGATTACTAATTCATGTACAAACAAGAAGAATTCACTGAATTAACATAATAAGAAATATAATATCTCAGTTTACTAATTTCTACAAGGGCTGAATCTGTTTACATACTAGCTGATAGGAGGCATCGATCATTATACCATATTGGATCTACCAATTCACATGCAGTTCTAGAGAATTTTTTCTAGAGCCAAACAAACAGCTTGTACTTATATCATATCACAAAGAAAAGAGTGGATCACAAATAGAACTAGCAAGCAATCACAACATCAGAATAAACAAAGCAGAGCACAACGGTGGATCTTACCGACTGAAAGCGTGGATCAAAGTCGTTGTCGTCACCTTCTTCATTGTCATCAGAGTTGTCCTCATCGTCTTCAACGCGGCTGGGCACCCTTCCCTTGCGACCCACGGCTTCCACCCTCATCATCTTCAACGCGGATGGGCACCCTTCCCTTTGCGGCCACGGCTTCCACCCTCATCATCTTCAATGCGGATGGCCACCCTTCCCCTTGCGTTACGGCTTCCACCCTCATCATCTTCAATGCGGATGGCCACCCTTCCCGTCGCGGCCACCACCGCCGATTCCAAAGACTGTGATTGTGTTCCCCGCCCGACGGAACCGAAAGACACGGATCGGCCACAGCGCCCGCCGCCGTGGAGGGTTGAAGTTGTTGCCGCGACGCCTTTACGCCAGGGCGAAGCGGAGGAAGGCCATAGTCGTCACGAGGTCCATCTACCCGTAGCTGCTCCCCCGGTTTGAGAAGGTTTGAGCCGGGGGAAGGAGTCAACTGGGAATTCAAATCCAGGTTCTCCATTCGCATGTGAGGAACAGATTGGTCGCTTTGAGGCAAACGGTGAAGGCGGGCGGGAAGAGAGGGGCCGAACTCGCCGGGCGGTGAGGTAGGCGGGATAGGAAGATGAGCCGGATGGGGCAAAGGAAGAAACCGATTGCTTGATCGAAGAAATCCCACTCCCGTACTCGGCTGTAGTGGTTGTCCATGGCCGATAAAACCATGGGGAGGGAGGTGGAGCGGCGGCGTTGCTCAACCGCGAGGAACGGTGGCGGCCGGGCGCCGACATGGGGAGGACCGGAGGCTCCGGGCGGCGAAGCGGGCGAGCGTGGCGGCGGCCCATGGCGGATGCGTGGTGGGAAGGAGAGAGGGGAACAGCGGCGGCATCCAGTTGGGGACGAACGGAGGCGCCGGCGAGTGGGAGAGGAGGACGGCGGCGGTGCTCCATGGCGGTCGGCTTGGCGGTGCTCGAGCGCGGGACCGAGGTGAGCGCAAGGCGTCCCTAGCGGCGGCGCATGGCGAGACCGCAAGAGGATAGGGTTGGAGCTACGGGCGAGTGGAGTCCGGTAGCGGCGGATTCGCGAGACCCGCTAGCGGCGCATGCGCTAGGGGCTTTCCACGGGCGCGCATGGCGAGGCTAGCGGCGGCGCATGGCGAGAGCGGTGGTTGGGAGAGGGATGCGATGCGGCTGGGGGCTTCAATGCATGCGGCGGCGCATGTGCAAGTGCAGTGTAATGCATCCCGTAGCCACTCGATTTTTTCCCAACTAGTCCCAAAATAGACTCTCAATAGAGACTAATGGACTAGGGACTAATTGGGACTAAAAATTAGTCCATTAGTCCTGGTGTTTGAAAAATTAGAGACTTATTGGTTCCTAATCCCTGGGAACCAAACGGGCTTAAGAAGTCATGTAGTAGCGTATTGGTTCCTCTGTATGTGTACTCTGTCACATTTTCGTTGTTGTTTGTAACTGCATTTACAGTCAGTGAGGCCTGTGTGGAAATCAGTTTCTTCCAATTCATACGGAAGTTAAACTATTCCACTCGGATCTATCTATGTGTGTTGTTGCTTCAATGTCTCAAATGGATTTGCACGCGCAAGACTTTGCAATTTTATGTTATAATGCAAGATTTGGGGTTATTTCATCTTGTACTACTGTACTACAGTGTGTATACGTTCTTGATTCACAGTCTCAGATGGATTTGCATGTAAGACTCTGACATTATGTAGTAATAATGCAAAACCTAGTGTTATTTGGTCAGTTTCTTGAACTACCTACCACAGTATGCAGTTTCTGTTTGAGTAGAGACTCACCGAAGGATGTGTTACCGTACTATACTAGATTTCTAGTTGATGTTGTCTTGCAACGAGAGGCCAAATATGGCATTCTAATTAAGTATCTACAACAGGTACAGTCACTCAGTCAGGTTGATGCCTCAGCGACAGGATGCTTACCTCCAAGTCCCAGCCAAATGTGGCGTCGTTGCAGAGGCGGGGGCGATGGTTCGTCCTGGTCTGTTTCCCTCGATGCCCGTGCTCACGAGCGCCGACTCCTCCATATCTACACTCACCAACGAAGTCTCCAATGACACCCCTCCCGAACATCCAAGCGAAATCGAGGGGGAATCGTGAGGGGAACAAGGCAACTCACGGTCATTGCGCCCGCGGGTGATCGCATACGCCTGACCTGGATGCTGGCTGCGTGATCCACGGAGGTGTCTGAGGAACATGGCGGCCACGGCGAGGTCATACCCGACTGCGAAATCGACGGACCTCATGGCGGCGGAGGAGGGCGCGGAGCGGCTGGAATGGCAGCGGTGATGGTCATGGTCGGCGGCGCCGCCGCGCCGGAGGTAGAGAAGGGGATCTGCAAGCGTGGGGCAATGGAAACGAGTGTTGGAAAGCAGATATTTGGCCTTGGGCCTGGTGGTGTTATTGGGCTTTGCTTTTGAGTCGAGAACTTTCTCCCGGAGTCGAGGGGGCCCGATGCTACTTTCTAGTTCCTTACGTTAATCGAGCTCTAGTACAAACTTATAAAGCTTCCCCTCAAAAAAAAAAAAAAAAAAAAAACACACACACACACACACACACCCCTTATAAAAAAGCTACTCAGTCTATCCTAAATAGTAAGTCATTCAAGAAACTTGCAAAGTCAAAGCATCTAAAGTTTGGCGAATTTATATTATAAGATAATAACATTTAGGATGTCAACTATATATTATTGGAATCTTAGTTAATTATATTATTATAGTATACCTATTTGATGTCATAAACTTTTATAATACTCTCTATAATTTTGGTCAAACTTGAAATGTTTTGACTTTTTAAGATTTTTGGAAAGATCTACAATTTAAAATGGAGGGAGTAATATATAAAAGCTGCAGCCTCACCTCCATTTGCATTGGTGCATAGTTTTCCTTCTTTTTTTTTTTTTTTTTTTTTTGATGCATGTATCTGAAACTCTCAGGTCAGACGATGTGTCCTGTGGTGCCGCATTTGCATTGCAAGACTGTACCTCGTGTGTTTGCTCTTCTTCCTCGGTGCAGTCTGTGCCATCTGTAGTTGTTTGCACCTTCATCTACATTTGTTTTGTTAAAAAAAGTTGTAAGGCCTGTGCGGAAATCAAGATTTTCTTCGAACTCCTAAGGAATTCGTAGTCTTCCACACAGCACCGAGTCAAATGCATTATTTTGTTTAAGTCTGTTCTTTCTTGAAGGTGTAGTAACCCTTTTTTTTTTTTTTTGAACAATTGAAGGTGGAATAACTGTACTGATTCCCCGTTTCCATGAAAGAAGCTTCCAATCTCATCCGAGTGGGCTTCTTTTGGCCCGTTACAAACACGGGCCGGCTGAGGAGGCCCCCAACCCCAACTATGGTTTGGGTCGCTGGCCGAGGAGGCAGGCCCCCAATTAGAGCCCGTTGCAATCGTCCCCAAACTACAGATCCATGCTACATACCATGCTTTGTGCAGTATGACTTTTTCTTTTTCACAACCCTGCTAGTGGCTTTAATTATTTCAGCGCTTGTTCTTTGTGGAGATTCCACGCAGGGGTGCGTGGAGATTCCACCAAGATACAATCCAAGGACGCCCGGCCGCCCAACTAAAACGGTTTCTCTCTCACGGTTTCCAGTACTTCTGATTTGTCACCGATTTTTGTTCATTTTTTTTTTTTTCCAATTGGAGCTTCGCTATCGCACGGAATCACAGATGCATGATCTATATTGCACATGCAAGATCTGTCACACACTCAAGAATGGATACTAGACTAATAATGGCGATTGATGTTTTGAAGCGTGCTATATTTTACAACTGTGTATTTGCCAACCGGAATGGATACTAATGGCAATTGATGTGTTATATATGATTTAAAATTTTGTGATGTCATTGTGTATTATTGACTGGTTTGTATGACATTTGATTATTATTATTACCCTAGATCTAAAAACAAAATAAAACTCTGCATTTTCTCCGCCATGGGTAAACGGTCTTTTTATCCATGACTTTGGAAGGCCATACAACCAAAACGAATTCTATTTTTAAGGCAGAGCTAAGTTCGAAAAAATGACCATGCATTTTTTCCAGAGCCATATAGATAATTCTCCCTTATAAAAACGTTTGTAAGGCCTGTGTGGAAATCAGTAGTTTCTTCCAGGTCCTACGGAAGTTGTACTGTTCCACACGACCCTGAGTAAAATGGAGTATTTGTATGCCTCGTTCCTGCGTTGCATGCAAATAGGCAGGAGAGGCATGGTCGATTGTAGCGTTGGCCCGTGTAGTGTTGCATGCGGTTACTCTATTGAAGGAGGAATTATTGTATTGACTGACGCTGCAACCCAATATATGATGAGGGGACCTTATTATTTTTGCAATGTCCGTAGGTATTTTGTGGAATTATTGAGCGTGGGATCAAATGAGAAAGACAACTAGGGATTCCATTTCTTTACTCCTAAAAAGACCCGGCGGTCATCGTCTGATTTCTGCTAATCGCTTCACCCGGCGCAATTAACCCCGCCCCGCTCCTAATCGGCTAATCCCGCGGGCAGTTTTCGCTCGCTCCCTTCGCCATCGCTCGCCCGGCACTCCTTTGGCCTCCCGCACGATCCCCTGTCCCGCGCTCGCGGAACTGCCGCCCCCACCAAAGCCAGCTCCTCGTCTGCGCCGCCCTCCACCGTCGCGACTCCTATGCGCCGCCAGGCTGCCGCCCGGCCCTGCTGCCCTCCCCAACCGGGATTGCCTCCGGCCACCGCCTCCGCCACTGATCCCTGGCCGTAGTAGTCTCCAACCGATCTCTCTCACCCTCGCCATGGTGCTGCCCGATACAGCATCCCTGGCTTCGTGAACCCACCCTCCGAAAAATTACCGACGGCTCCCGCAGATCGAGCGGCTCCCCGCCGCCGCCGCCGGGATCTGCTCCCGACGCCGCCGCCGCTGCCGCCCCGGCCCTCTCCCGTGCTGCCGTCTTGGCCCGGATTACAAGCGAATTGAGCGATGCGGGCAGACGAGCGCATCGCTGGGCCTCTCTGCGCGTCGCCTCGGCATCGTCGCCGGCTGCTCGAGGTTCCTCGTGCCGGTCCGCGCTTAGGCCCCGAGCGGTTCCCCAAGTCGCTGCCGGCTCGCGATTCCCTGAGCCGGCCTTTGAAGGTCAGCACGCTCATTGGAGCTCGTCCACGCTGCTGGGAAAAGGAAGACAGGCGGTCGCGCGCTCTTGGTGAAGCCTGCCGACGGCCTCCCTGCCGGTTCCCCGCGGACGCCACTGCCCTGCCCCTGCGCTGCACCGTCCTGATATGAGGTGGTTTGCGGAGGACATACAGATGGATGGTAACGACGAGAACAGCCATCTAAGATGGAGCTGAGCATTGGAGGCATTTGTGTTTCCTGCATATTCTGGTCCTTGAATTTCATTAGAACACTTCCTGCTGTTCGATCACCTCATGCTTGCTTTTGTTGTTGATGAGCAATGATTATAAGACTGATACATTGTTTGATATTTATAGGACAAGACTGTGGTACGCAAAAGATTGGTGTCAAGGCAGAGTCTGGCACCTGAAATGTTTGTTATGCATCATGCTCTTGTCTACACCCACATATTCGAGTTCTGCATCCGGTCAAGATTTGACTGCTAAAGATTATAAAGGCAGCAACATGGCTAACCACAACAAATTAAGAAATCAATGCTTTGATACTTGTGTTTCATGTTTGTTGTCGCCAAGGGTCGTACGACCGTCCGACGGAACCCAAAGCATCGCTACACCAAGCCACAGGAACCGAAGCATACAGGACAAGAACCTTGGATATACTCATCAGTGGATAGAGGCAAGTCCTTACCCCCCCTCCTAACCTGACCTAATCCTTAACAAACTAATGAACTTAAGAGAAGCATGATCACGGCAAGTTGTTCTCGTGGGCTGGGTGCGCGAGATGTTTTATGATCTAAGTGCTGGGGTACTCATGGGCTATGTGCGTGAGACCTCATTGATTTTAAGTGTTGAAGTACTCATGGGCTATGTGCGTGAGGCTTCAGTGATGCTATGTGCATGAATCTATTGCCGAGATGTGATCATGATTCAATAATTATTGTGAGATATGTTTTAATGTTTAAATAAACTTAATCAACCAAAAGCGAGTTTAGGGCGATCCATGTGGGATGGATCGTCTTGGCGTGTTTCGCCTAGTAAGGGTTTCCTGTCTTGGAGGGCTCGCTCCCTAAGGACTGGGTCATGGACCTTCTACCTAGTTTGATTATACGTACAGCCACACGCCGGGATGGGGCGGCTTGATTTCACACCCCGCTGGGTTAAGGTATAATTTCGATCCAAGGTGGCCGGCGTAGGCAACGATCTATCGGGAGCTGACTCGGATGCTAGGTGATCTTCCGAGGTTGGGTTGGCGTGGTTGCTAAGTGATCCTCCACGTAAAATGTTTGAGCGCAGTGGCGCAGTATTAAGTGCACAAATTAATGAATTGTTGATTAGCGGATGCTAGGTGATCTTCCGCATCGGGATGCTAGGTGATCTTCCCTAATGGGGTGCTAAGTGATCTCCCCATTCTCCAACCTCCGAGAAGTCATGGTAGGATTATACCGAAACCTAGGAGGCATCCAAGCGGGTACGGAATCTCGTTAGGCCTGTCTAAGCTAAGTCGCGATGGTGAAGACAGTGCCTATCGTGTTGGGAAATTTGTACAACCTCTGCAGAGTTAACCAAATCTATTCGAATAGCCACGTCCTTGGAATGGGCAATTGCTAGGCCGGAACATCCGTGATTAGATTCACGATCTGGTATGTAACTTGTTAACTTAAGCTTAATAATTGACTCGGGAACTAGGGAGAGTAGCAAGCTCTACTAGGGCCCAACCCCTAATGGTAACATATCACCCCTTGGTTGGGACTTGCTGAGTACGAAAGTACTCACCCCTCTTTTCTATTTTTAGAATTCCAGCTGCAGGAGTGTATCCAAGGAAATCGAGCCACGAAGGATGACACGAGGATGGACCACAAGGAAGACACCTGAAGACGGAGAGACCATGAAGGAGCTACGTGAAGATGTTGTGATCGAAGTTATAGGATCGTGCAATAGGAGTAAGTCCGGGGTTTGTCCGCACTCCAAGCTTGCCTGTAGGAATGGAGCCCTGTTATAGGTGCTGCGTTCAAACTCTGATAGGTTTAGGAAGTTAGGCCTAAGGCCGAGTCATGTAAACCCAAACCTTGTATCCTATTTTTTCCCGATAGCAATAAAAGTATAGTTTTTGATATCATATCTGTATTTTAATTAGGCGTATTTGTGCGTGATCCTGGCGCAAATACGTGTGATTAAGGAAACCGAGAAATGGGGTGTGACACCTTCCCTAATCTAGCAAGCGGCACGGTCGCCGGCTCAGACCGCTTCGCCGACCCAAGTCGTACCCCGGCCCAACTTGCGCTGGCGGCGGGCTCGGCCCAAGCCGCCACCGCTCCCGGTTGGAACCCTAGGGCAATGCCCGGGCGTTTCCGGGACCCGCCGCCACCGCTCAGCGCGCCGCCGCACCGCGCCACCTTTTTGGCGTCCGTGCCCGAACGCTGGATGGCGCCCGCGTACCCGCCTCGTACGGGCGCGAGGCATCGCCGTCACACCTCAACCCTAGCCGGCCGCCCGCTATTTAAGTCGCAGCCGCCCATCGCCACTCCCGGCCCTCCCGAGCCGCCACCGCCCTCTCTCGCCCCTTCTGCCGCCTACGCTCGCCACCGCCGAGCACCACCACTGTCCGTCGCCCGGCTCGCGAGCCTCGGCATGTCGAACATGCCATGGCCTGCGTCGCCACCGCTGGCGTCCGTGCTTTCGCGGCGCCAAGCCCACGACCACGACGTCGAGCGTCGTCGGCCGCCTCATCGGCCAGCGCCTCGCCATGCCACACCGTGGCGGTTTTGTGCCCGTATCCGGGAGCTACAGCTGGCGTCGTCGCGCCTCCCTCCAAGCCATCCTCCGCCGCGGCGTCGGGTGAACACCACCAGCGCCTCGTCGCGCACCTCCTCTCAAGCTGCAGCCGTCTACGCCGATGTCCTCGCCACGCCGTCCTCGGCCGAGGCCGGCGGCGACAAATCGGCGCTGCGGCGCGACGCCGAGCCAAAAGCACGGCCTCGTCCTCCGCGCCCGAGCTCGCTGGGCACGGTGTCCTCCGAGCACCTCGGGCTCACGGAGCGACGACCGCGGCGTCGTCGCCTCCCGTCTGCCGCACTCTAGGTGGGAGCTCCCTCGCCTGCAACGACCTCAAGCACCGCCTGCTCCGTGTTCTTCGCTGGAGGAGGACAGCGGTGCCATCACTTCACCGGTTGCCATCTTTCTGCGCCTGGTGAGCTCCCCACCAAGCCTTCATCCTTTGGTACCCTTTGCCGCTCTAACTACCTAGCCCAAGCCACTTCTTTGAAGGTCTCCTTGCCCGGCGGAAGCAACAGCACTACCACGGCAACACCTTGCCGCAACGACCATGAACATAACCCGCAGCAGCTCCGCCGGTGAGCCACCGTGACCAAGGCTCTGCCTTTTTCCTTCCTATACATTAGCTTGCCACGCCCATGTACGATACCCGACCAAGCGCGCGTGATTATCCATCGTTGTAGGGAAACAACAAAGCCGATAAATTCTTTGCCCTTGCCGCCATCGCTGGAGAACAGCAGCACATCACCGGTGAGCACCCAAGACCTGCCCCTCCTCTATCCATTCTTGTCGGCACGTTGTCTTTGAAACCGCCGCCGTGCTTCGTGCTTCATGCCTTGCAGGGTAGCCGCAACCTCCTCTCCACGGCCCGTGTCGCCACCACTCTGTTCCTCTGCCGTCGGTGAGCTGCCATGAACCCAGCCCTTGCCTACACATCTATTGAACTTGTTCCCATCTCATGTCCGGCCTTCGTGCCACTGCTCTCGCTATTGCGGGAAGGCTGTGATCCCGTGGTGCCACCCATCGAGCCCACGACATATAGCAACCGCCCCCGTCAGCCCGGTTTGCCGCAAAGAAGCTGCGACCTTCCAAGGTCAAACTTTGATCTCGTTGACGCCGTTCGCGACGTCGACAAGCCCTCGCTTTTCATTTTCAATTCCTTCTTGTCATATATAAAAGTCAACTATACTTGCTATACGTGTTTTATATAATGTCATCTATCTTGTCACGCTTGATCACTCATTTATCAATATATCTATCTTGCCATGATCTATCTTGTCGCTCATGATTTATCTTTATCTTGTCTATCAATATCGTTGTTCGCGGCCGTGCCGCCGTGCGGTCTTTCTTTCTTCCGCTATGGAATGTGCTACTCCAATTGTCGGTTGTGTTGTTGTCGTTTTGGTCCGTGTGTCTATGTTGTGTTGTTTGCCTGAGTGCCGTGCCATCGAGCCGGCGAGAGATCGATACGTTCATAACGTTGCGATCGCGAGCTCGTCTCGCCATGGCCGTAACGCCGAGCCTATCCCTTCTCTCTCGTGTTTGAGTTGTCTCCATCGAACTACGATCGTTAGCTCTTGCTTCCGTCCCTCAAACGTGGTCATTGCGGACTCGACATCGATGTCAATATCGAAGTGGATCCTAACCACACATGTCGAGCCCTCCATGACCAAGTTTAGTGGGATACAATTAGGAACCAACTTTAGTAGAGCGACGGATGCCAACTCGCTTAGGTGAAGCTCATCGCCTTGCCATGGCCATTGGGTTTCTACCTTCTTTTTCGTGGTGTTTATCCTGTTTCTCCTCGTCTCTTGTCTCAATCCTCGTCGATCTAGTAAGGCGTTGATTGAGCGTTCTCTTGTTTGGTATTTATTGCCGTTTTGATTCCATTCTTTGATTCCGTCATTGCAATGACGAGCGGATCGAAGCGATGGGAATCCCGTGATCTTCATTTGGATCTTCGAGCTTAGCCGCTCCTTTCGGTTCCCGTTAATCTAATGATGTCTGGATCGAAAGTAGTGCGCAATGGTGTTTGCTTAGAATAAGCTAAGGTCTATAGCATTTATCCGGATGCCGTACAGGTCGACACGATCGACCCGTGAAGTATGTGCTAGGCTATGACTTGAGCTCGTGCTTAGCAAACAACCACTCTTGTTTCTTTAGTCCAAGGATCGGACATCCGCCGAGAGGGCTCAGCCGACCCCTTTTGTGTTCCCTCGGTGTCACAGTCCTTTTTTAGTTCTGTCGCCTCTTTGGTTGATTGATTGCTCTCTTGCCGTGTGTAGTTTCGTGGGATAGTCGCGTCGAGGTTAGCCTTGAATCGGAACCCGATGGAGCAAGAGAGCAAGGAGGACAATAGGACCGTAGAGCAGAGATAACCCAGGAGGAGACTACACCAACTAACAAAGACTTGCACCACTACTTCCTCGACATCGCAGGTGTCATGGCAGCACTTTACTTAGAGAATCCTATTTAGACATTGCAAATAGATATGCTAGCGCTTTACTTTTACTCTTTTGCTAGTATATGATGCATGCTTTTGCCTGAGCCTCGATTGCGCTAATTAAAACCTATCCAGCTAATTACCCAGCTTCGCGCTCGCACTTATATATTCCTTCTTACTTGCTTGCACTTGCTGCTATCTATGCTATCACACTTACGTTATATACTTGAGAGCCGGATTATATGAGCCGGACGGATAACTTATGATACTTGACAGAGTGTGACTCTGCGTGCGTGACTTGGGTGTGTGGTGGTGAGGGTTGTGTTGACCAGGCAGGATCTACGACGAGTCATGAGGACGAGTCTTGCCGGGGCGATGCTTCTGGGCATCCCAGCGTTGTTTAGTACCGTGGCGGGTACATGGTGATTTTTCCCGAGGAACCGGGGTGGAGAGCCTTTGTGGAATGAAGCCCCGGAATGGAGGTGCCCTAGGGCACAGGGAACCTGAGTTTCCCCCGAAGATGTCTTGTCTGGTCCTACCTAAGGACTTGTATCTCTGAGGACCCGAAGTCTTGGGAATTGGTGCTCACCACACGTCCCTAAATGGGCGGGGTGCGGTCTACCCTTTTAGTTGGGCGGTGCCATTCTTTGCTAGGTTGTGAGGAGGAATTGGGGTGGGCGGAGACGGATGGAGGATTCCCGTACGTCCTAGTCGGCAACACCCCTTGGCCCGGTGTTTGCCTTCCCCAGTCTCAGCGTGCTTTCCGCGGTTGGCGCCCCAGAGTTGAGTGGCAGGATGGCATCGTCTGATTAGGAGGACTCCGTTATCATCCTAGGTGCTTACTCCCGATGATGGTGATCTTGTGGTCTTGTGTACACGCTCTGAGTTGTAAATCTATACGTTATAGTCCGGCCTTCTCGGCTAGGACACTCGCTCGACTGGACTACCAAAGGGTTTGCGCTGGCCTTTTTGCGGACTACCCTCGGCTTGCGCCGGTCTTTTGACTAGGTTTTCCTGAGGTTTCCCTTCTCGAGTAGTGAGAGGTGTCCTTCTCTTCTTACCTTGGGAGTAGTTGTGTGTGGGGGGTTTACGGTGAGAGCCTAGCGGGTGAGGAACCCCGATTAGGCAAGGCGTAAGAAAGCTGGAGCTGTCTTGTCGCTAAGTGACAGTGAGCGTTGTGAGGTGTGTGTGGTATATGGTGATGGTTTGGGAAGAACATGTGAGGTGGGATGGGAATTATAATTGGAACTAATAATATTGATTTAATTACTACTTCTTTGCCGCATGCGCTAAGGAGGCAAACCACGACCAAATATTAGGATCGCCAGATCCCTTATTTTCTATTTTTCCACCAAAGCTCATTCGGTGCTGACCATGGCCTGCACATCTCTGGCGGTGTGTAGATTACCTGACTTGCAGTAATTAGAAGGATTAGGTGGTCTCATTCCTACGCTCGAGTTTGGATCAAAAGATGAAGATTGCTTCCGCTAATCTCTACGTTGACTCTGATGAAGCCCGTGAAGGAGAAGCCTTCACTCGCCGACGTGCTACGTCTACTCTGATGTCCTGAGTTACGCTTCCGCTAGGTTAATCGTGTAATAGGTGAGTCCCCAAGAGTTGTATAATCTTGTAATCTTGTAATTGTACGATGTATGACTATGATATTAAGCGTAAATAATAATGTGATGGAGTGATCTTGTGGGACTATCACATTATTATTCGATTCATTATGTATTTTCCCTTTGTGGAAAATCGGGGATGTTACAGTTGGTATCAGGAGCCATGCTTGACCTTAGGACGAGACCTTTAAGACCAAACACTAGAATAGAAGCCAAACATCTTGTCTGTTGTCAAGTTAGAGTTGCTAACACCTTGATTCCCTTTCTCTAACAACATCCTATGCAAGCTCCATGGTTCCATAGTCATTGCCATCATGTTACTTGTACCATGAATTTGACAGACACTGCACATCATATCCTTCCCTAGAGATTTATTCTGTTTTTTTTTCTTGAGTTAAATCCAAGTAGCGAGTATAATGCAATAGTTTCTTGAACCTTTGAGTTTGTCGGATTGCTGATTGCATGCCACATTGTGCAATCGCAGACCGATATGATTGAAAATGTGCAGTTGTGTTGAATAAACAAACTCGAGCCCTTCAATGGCTTCTGGCCCTTGTTTGAGAATGAAAAGCCTTGTGGTGAATATGATGCAATTGTGGTAGCTCGTAATAGTCAAGTACAAAGTACAAACCCCTTTTATAATTGGAAAAATATCTGTTTCTATAGGCAAATCATGCTTGCATAATTTATGATGGTCGATTTGGGGATTTCGAAATCAGGTGTTGTACTGGTTCAGACACACTTCATCTTTTGTTTCAGGGCAAGATGGTATTCTTTTGATATTGGAAGATTTTAGCTCCCGTGGAAACTCTTGTGCAAAACATTATCATTTGTTAAAGGCTGCAGAGCCTGCAGGTCGAAGTATTGTTTTCTTTAACACTGCAATACATGTTTATACTCTGTCATGACATTTACATTATCATAACATTTTTTTTCCCCGCAAAAACGCGGGCATTTACCTAGTACATGAAAATGAAAGAAAGGTTTCCTTTGCTCACAAATAAAAGAAAATAAAGAATGAAAAACTTCCGATCTCGTCCAGATGGGCTTATTTTGGCCCGTCACAAACACCGGCCGAGGAGGCCCCCAACAGGGCCTTCATTCGACGGTCGACCCAAACCATCGTGGCAAAATTAGAGCCCGTTGCATGATCCTACAGGGGCCAGCGTGCGGTATACCGGGGAGGTACTGTCTTGCCTCCCTGATACCCAGATCCAAACCTTTCCAAACATCTTTTTTTAATATTAATTTATGGAAACTTAATGTGACATCTAGTAGAACAGCAAATGTCCTGATTGCACGCAGGGGTGGATGGAGATTCCACCAAGGTAGGGAGAATCCAAGGACGCCCGTCCAACTAAGCTTGACTGAATCTTTGCATAATCAATGCGAAATCATTATTATGCACTATTGTTCTTTGATAGTAGTATATTTTTAAGACTCTGGCAACCACTGTCGTCTTGTTCTGTCCCTAACATGGTACTCAAAGCAGACTCTCACAATCAATTCTAAATCATTGCTATCCACTATTCTTTTCTTTGATATATATATATATATTTTAAGACTCTGGCACTATTTCTCGTCTGGTTTTGTCCCTAACGTGGCCCAGTGGTTTATAAATGGATCTACTTTTGCTCGGATGAGGACGACACAGACACCAGACGAGTACCAACAATGGTTGTCAAGATCTAGATCTACATTGTTCTTATTTATAGTAAATTGTTAATAGTAGTAGTTAGCATATCAGAACGTAGTAGCTGATAATAACAATAATATATTCCAGACGAGTGCCAACAATGGTTGTCAAGATCTAGATCTACATTGTTCTTATTTATAGTAAATTGTCAATAGTAGTAGTTAGCATATCAGAACGTGGTAGCTGGTAATAACAATAATATATTCCTCATGTGATGACATTTCTAAGGTGTAAAAGCCATTACATTAAAAATGCCTTCAGCATGTACTTAAGAATATACTCGGTGCAGTGTATCATGATGTTGTGGTGCCATTAAAATATCATTGAATCAAGAACAAGCAAATAAAATGTCCTGATTCCACGAAGGGGTGGATGGAGATTCCACAGTACCCCGGTAGAATCCAAGGAACCCGCACAACTAACCTTGACTGAATCTTTGCATAATCAATGCCAACTCATTCCTATGCACTATTCTTCTTTTGATAGTAGTATATTGTTAAGACTCTGGCAATCACTATCGTCTTGTTTTGTTCCTAACATGGTACTTCAAAGCAGACTCTGACAATCAATTCTAAATCATTGCTACGCACTATTTTTCTTTTGATAGTAGTATATTGTTAAGACTCTGGCAATCACTGTCGTCTTGTTTTGTCCCTAACATGGTACTTCAAAGCAGACTCTTACAATCAATTCTAAATCATTGCTATGCATTGTTCTTGTTTTGATTGTAGTATATTGTTAAGACTCTGGCAATCACTGTCGTCTTGTTTTGTCCCTAACATGGTACTTCAAAGCAGACTCTTACAATCAATTCTAAATCATTGCTATGCACTGTTCTTGTTTTGATTGTAGTATATTGTTAAGACTCTGGCAATCACTGTCGTCTTGTTTTGTCCCTAACATGGTACTTCAAAGCAGACTCTAACAATCTATTCTAAATCATCGTTATGCACTATTCTTCTTTTGATAGTAGTATATTTTTAAGACTCTAGTAAATTGTCAGAGCCCGTTGCATGATCCTACAGGGGCCAGCGTGCGGTATACCGGGGGAGGTACTGTCTTGCCTCCCTGATAGCCTGATCCAAACCTTTTCAAACATCTTTTTTATATTCCATATTAATTTATGGAAACTAAATGTGACATCTAGTAGAACATACAACTATCCCGATCGCATGCAGGGGTGGGTGGAGATTCCACGCCAAGGTAGAATCCAAGGACGCCCGTGCAACTAACCTTGACTGAATCTTTGCATAATCAATGCGAACTCATTGTTATGCACTATTCTTCTTTTGATAGTACTAGTATATTGTTAAGACTCTGGCAATCATTGTCGTCTTGTTTCGTCCCTAACATGGTACTTCAAAGCAAACTCTGACAATCAATTCTAAATCATTGCTGTGCACTATTCTTCTTTGATATATATTTTAAGACTCTGGCAAAAAGCCTATGCAATAGCCATTGGACGGGGGCCTATTCTACATTTAGCCCCGGGCGTAAAAATCTGAGACTAAAGCCAAAAATCAAAGTGGATCAAAAAGTCGGCTCTCTACAAGTGTTAGCACACTCAAGCAACATTACACCAGCACCTACTTATTCTTAGTTCACATCATAATAAACATTGATTGATGCAAATCAGTTTGAGTAGACATTGACTTGGATAGACGAGTGCCAACAATGGTTGTTGTCAACATCATACATTGTCCTTGTTTCTAGTACTCGTGGGCGGGCGGGCGGGGGGGGGGGGAGGGGGGGTGTAGTTCGATACATATGACCGGCAATGAGAAAAATAAATGCAATAGCTAAATGATGATGAGTAAGTATCGGTCATCCACAAACTTTGTGTTTGTGGATGGAATCCCCCAAGAAGGGTCAGAATGGCAGTTCCCACACCTTGAGTGGTACCAAAAAATGATTACTCGAATCAGGATTTTAGGCATAAAGATTCCACTCGACCCTGTCGGAGAAGGGGACCCAATCCCCGGGGATAGGGTAATACATCTAAGAAATTATTCCATCGAACGTACTCCCCCTGGATCCGGGAATAGCAACATGAACTAAATGTCTGTCCAAGCCAAAGAACTTACTCCGAAAAGTCCCGACAAATGATGATTCAGACGAGATTCGACGTTTTTGAACCACTAAAGGCTTGGCTTCTATTTTGGTTGTAGATGTAACCAACCCCATATTAAGGATAGCGTAGAAAGAAATAATAGAAAAAGAGCTCTAGTATAAAGATCTTCATTGGTGCGCAATCCAATTGTATACCACCACTGATAAACCCGAGAATAAGCGATATTCACTAGACCGTCAACACCTCCTCGAGTAAAGGCTTCCACGGCGGGTTGCCCAAAATGATGCTTGTTGGTATTTGTTAACGCACACAGAAAAATCCGCAAGCGCACGGATACCGATGTAGCCTTCACCTAAGAGTGTTCCAAGGTATCGATTTCCACGGGGAACGCAAAGTGTACTAATCAAGGATCAAGGCCGTCTAAGGATAACTATATATATATTTTTGTGGAGAGAGAGAAAAGGGTTCTAAGATTTCTCTAGTTGATCTAAGAATTAAAGATACTCTAAAGTTTACTTATTTTGGGATATTAGAACACTAGCCACGTAAAGGGGTGAGAAAGGGGCTAGGAAGGCTGTCCACGCCCCACTTTCAATGGGTCGATTAATCACACGTGTTTGCGCCCGGGATCACGCCACAAACACGTCTGTTAGTCACAGATAATGGTACACAGAAATAATAGTAATCCGAGCTTTATGAATATAGGATAGAAAGAGGCTTACAGTGGCGACGAAGGGTCACCAACTTGGGTTACAATATCAGAGTTAGCCAACCGAGAAGCGGTGGATTAACTATGACACTGCCCCGTACTCCATAGGCAGACTTGTGTATGGATGAATTCTGGGCTTCAACGTCCTTCTCCTAAGCAAAACATCTCGCGAACTCCTACGATACGTTGGTCCTCTACCTTGTCGTCGATCTTACCTTCACATGTGCCGATATCTGTAAAAATAGAGGGGTGAGTACAAATGTACTCAGCAAGTCCCAACCAGGGTGGATGTAATTATTAAGGGTTTGGGCCCTAGCAGAGTCTTCAAAACTGCTCTCGCTAGTTCCCGGGTTATATCTCGTCATCATCATCATCACATGGTCACAACAGGTTAGTCATATAGTGTAAGCTAATCATAGATGATCTGTCCTAGCATCCGCCCATTCCAAGGGCGTGGTTATTCGAATAGATTTAGTAAATTCTGCAGAGGTTGTACAAATTTCCCCACACGATAGGCACTGCCCTCACCATCGCGACTTGGCTTAGACAGGCCTAACGACATCCCGTACCCGCTTGGTAGCCAACCTAGGTGTTAGTATATCTTCTACCGAAAGATTCTCGGGGGTTGGAAATGGGAAGATCACATAGCATCCCATTAGCACACAGCATTGGGGCCACTTTCCCCATTCAACAATTCATAATTCATAAGCATTGGGGCCACTTTCCCCATTTAACAATTCATAATTCATAATTCACACATTCAATATCTCAATTGTTTAACGTGGAGGATCACATAGCAACCCACGCCAACCGGACCATGGGGCCACTTTCCCCATGTCCGCTCCCCGATAGTCCTTCGCCTACTACCGGCCACCTAGGCATACGATATACCTCGACCTAACGGGGTGTGAGATCAAGTCGCCCCATCCCGACGTGTGGGCATTTAAATATCGCACTAGGTAGATGGTCTATGAACCGGTCCTTAGGGAGGTGAGTATCTCTCCGCGGGACTCATTCGAGTGTGATTGGTCCACCTCCATGTAGACTATCACCACTCACCTTTCTGTTGGTACGGTTCACATTATTATCCAGGTTATATTAATCTCATACTCGATCATATCATGGTCTCAACATTACTCATCATCATCTCATGTACACGGCATAAATAATCTCATATATCATAATCATCTCATAAGCACCTCATGTGCATCCCATATATCTCATAAGCACCTCACGTGCATCACATAATCCTTATCTCATCAATGTTCACCACGAGCGATAAACCATGATCATCATCTTTATAAGATTAGGTTGATTAATTAGGTCATGATTATTAAGGGGGGTAAGGACTTGCCCGGGAGGTTCTTACGACCCAAGACGGCGTCGAACGTCTTCTAGCGTGCCGGATGGATACTCCTAATCGGGTCGCCCGGAAACTACCTCGGGTACATCGATAGAGACATAGCTCGAACTATGGCATACAAAGAAAACATAGAACATTATAGTGGCAATGGGTTAGATGCTTAGAGCTAGATTTTAGATGAATTATGGAAGTTGTTTCACGCGAAACGGAGTTAATTTGCATGAGATACGGATTTTATAATATTAATCCCTAATTAAATCATTAGGGTAATATTATAATATAATTTTATCATGTAATTAAATTGGAACTAATTACATGATAAAATTCTATAATCCGAATAACGAATTTACAAATTTTTCGGGAATTTTTTTCGACCAATCGAATCACTACTTTTTAAAGTCTGTATCGTCATCAGGGTGCACGTAGCAATTTGCCTCTTGTCTCCATGTGTCAGGTCATCTTCCACGGGCTGACGTGGGTCCAGGGGCCTGCTTACGTGGCATAACGGGAGGGGCGCGGCTGATGGGGTTAGACACGCGGCGACGCTCGGGTTGGTTTCCCCTTTGTTGCCGTTACGGCGGGGAACGGGGTTGCCGGGTTTGTCATCCCCATGGCCTCCGACGGCGGCGCTCCATCGAGTACTTTTCGGGCCGAGACGGCTATCTACGCCCAATCCTCGCCGTGGGGCTCATTCGAGCCCCCACGCCGCCCGGTCTTGTCGTTGACGGTTAGGGGCGACGGGTGGTGCATCTCCCACGGCGACGACGCCTACGGCGGGGGTCTTCGGTGGCGGGCGGCGCCAAGACGGCCCTACACAGCACCCGAGCAAAAAGAAAAAGAGGAAACTCGAAAAGAGGAGGCCGGGAAACCTAGGTGACTCACCAATTTGTCCTCACGCGACAGAATCGACGGCGACCTCTTGACCTAATCCGGCGGCGGCGACGAGCTCCGATTTGGGGAAAATGAGATTGGGGGCGAAGGGGTGGATGGGAAGGAGATTGGAGGGAGCACCACGCGTTCCACGTTGCGGCGGAGCTCGGAGTGTGAGGTGTGAGCTTCGGTCGGGTCCGGGGGTGTATTCATAGGCGCTGGGGTGCCCGCCGAAAGATATTTTTCCGTGCGCTCGATCTTTTCCGACCGCCACCGAGGCACGCGGCGTTCGGTGGTCGCAGGTCGCTTCGCCCGTCTCTCGCCCAGTTAGCTACCGGCCGTGTGGTCACGCCCACGGGCCGTTGGTCACCGCCGCCGTGGTGGCGAGCTCGCCCATTCGCCGTCGCCCAGACACGCCGAATGCTTTTCGTGCTCGCGGGCGGTGGCGGGCTGGTCGAGGCGGCTTTCATGCTCGCATGCCTCCGCTCGTGAGCCGCTCCCGCCGTCTTATCGGGCGAGGGCGATCGCCGCTTACCGTGTTGCCGGTATTGTTCGCCGGCCGCGGATCGCCTTTGCCCGATGGGGTCGGGTGCCGCCTTGCCGTTTCCGCTGAAGGGCGCGGTCTTGGCGTCGGGCGAGAGGAGACGAACGCGACATGGCTTCCGCGCGGAGAGGCCGGCCCGGTTGCTCCTGCCCGTCCCAACCGCCACGCCTAAGATGGTCCTGCGCCCGGTGTCCGGGCTGACCTAGGCCCCTCAGACGTGTGGAGGTGTCTGCCGGGCATGGCGATTTGGCCATGGAATAGCGGCGCCAGGCCGGTCCACTTGCCCTCGACAGCGACTCGGCCGGTTAGAGCGGGCCACGGCGGGCCGTGTGTTGTGGAGGGAGGAGGAAGACGACCGGCGGGTCCTGCCGTCGAGGGGAAGGGAGAGAGGAGTTGGGCTCGTTTCCTTCTACGGTGGTCTAGCTGGGCCTCGCTGTTGGGCAAGTTAGGCCGCCCGCTCAAGGCTGATGGAAAGGAAAAGGAGGGAGGGGCCGTTGGTTGGGCCGGGAGGAGAAAGGGAATGAGCCCGGGAGCTTATTTCCATTTCTTTTCCTTCTCTATTTCTATTCCCCTTTCTTTCTTCGTTCCCCTCCTTATTTCTTCTCCCTCTTGTTTTGTGTGTATATATTGTAAATATGGGTACAAGCACTCATATATATTCTCATGATTTTTATTCATGAAAATGTTTATTCACTTGTACTTGTATATATATATGCACACATGTTTTCGTATTCTATCATTTCATGTGTGGTGTATATATATATAAATATTCATATAAGCACATTTATATTCTCATGGCTTTTATTGTCGAGAATATTTATTAATGGTGCTTAGTAAAAAAATATTTATATATATACTTTTAGTACACACGTGGGTCGGTATATATTGTTCCCAGAGAAAATTGTAATTCATTACTCATGCAATTAATTACTTCCATAAATAAAATCTAGAACTTACCTTGCATCCTCAGCCACCATAAAGCTCAACAAGCAACTAGCAATAGAAACCTAGTTTTCTATATGGTGGGATTTTTGAATGCGGGTTTTTGAAAACAGGGTTTTGGTTTAGCGAAAAATAAATCAAGTTTTAGTTCTAATTCGAAAAGTTCAAATTTTTAGTGATTTTTAAAATGATGCAAAACACGGGTGTTACGTGAAGCTCCAACTAAAGTCCTACAAACACCAACCCGAACGTGGTGGAATACGCCGGCCGTCGTGGTCTGTCACCACCTGGGGCTACCACCAACTATCCGTGGGATTGGGTGCAATTCAGGTAACCACTAGACTAAGCACCACGCTTTTAATCTAATAATTACTACTCTAGTGTTATAAAGACTAGAGCACTTGATGCAAGCGGGAATCAAATAAATAAACTAAAAGTAAATACTGAAGTAAAGTAAATAGAGAACTTAGAATATTAAATAAAGAACCTGAATTCAATGAAGAAGTAGATCCGTAGAAGTACAAAGCTCGAGGAGAATCGACAAATCCGGAAGCTCCTTATGATCTCTCACCTCTCCTCTCTTCCTATTTTCTAGATTAGATCTAATGAGAACTAATCTTTTTATTGATAACTAGCTAAGAGGTAGATCCATACAAGGGACACCTCGATTTAAAAGAGAATAATGAATTAGGGTTTCAGGGGGTGGTGCGCCTCTTTATTTATAGCCCCGAGGGATGAATCGAGCCGTTGGATCAAAACCGACTTAAATCAACGGCTAGATATGATTCTAGGGTTCCCATAGGTCGGTGGAGGAAGGTTCTAGAAGCTAGACACGTGGTCCCACGGGACCAGGCTGCGCCCCACCAGGCCGGGCCGCCCGCCCCCACTGTCGGCCAGTGGGCCCCGCCCGTCGCGAGCTGTCCTCTTTTGTCCTTTAGTCCCTTGGAATTTATACTAATCGCCCGTTTAGGTCCTTTTCTTCTATTTCTCTATTTCTCCTCTTTTCTTGGTGATTCGGAATATTTCGAGTTCTCCGCAAAAACCGAGTGTGCACCAAAACTCGTAGAATTCATTAGTATAACCCTATCTTCTAGTGTTCTTATTCCCAAATGTTCTATTATTTCATAATAAAAGTTAACGTTAACGACCGTCAACAATGATCCCAAATGGCATGAGCAATAGGTTTTACGTGTAAAGGATCCTTTATCCATGATTCAAAATTTCCTTGCCAAGCTACATGAAACAGATTTCGGACGTCCATAGAAAGATTATTGCTAAGCGCCCAAAGTGAGAAGCAAAAAAATGTTTACGATAGAGACGTTCTCAGTAATATCATCATGACTTTCGAAATCATAATGCGGTAGCAATACCAAACCAAATACGATGAGTAGTGGGGTCCCGAGCTAAGCCTTGGCTAAACCTGGGAAATCTTAATTCCATAATGCCTTTCAAATCCTCCTAGCCACTATCCTACTGCAATAATTCTAGCTAAGAAGAATGCCCATGTTGTGGCAATTCCACCTGAAGGTAATGGGTTACTCCTACAGCACGTCCTTGTATAATGCTCAAGTCTCTAGGCTGAGTAGCAGGAGCAACTTTTAATTTGTTATAAGCAAAAAAATATCAATTTCACCCATTTTTATTAAAAATATTACGATTTTGGTTAGAAATACTGTAATTTTTTTCATAAGTTGTTCAAACATATAATTATGTATATTTTATCGAACTAAAAAATACGATCACATTTGTCTAGCCCCCTTATTTAAAATTGTGGGTGCCGTCTCTACTAGTACTCCCTCCGTCTCAAAAAAAGAATACAAAGGGTGTGTTTAGATCATGTAAAGTGGGGTGTAAAATGTCACATCAGATATTGCGGTACACATTTGAGGTACCAAACGTGGTCCAATTACAAAATAAATTATAGATTCGGTGCTGTAAACGACGAGACAAAGTTGTTAAGCCTAATTAATCTGTCATTAGAGCATGTGTTACTGTGGCAGTTTAGTGTCTAATCATGGCCTAATTAGGCTCATTAGATTCGTCTCGCGATTTACAAGATAACGGTGCAATCGGTTTTTTATTTCGACTAGATTTAGTACTCCATGCATGCACTGACATATTCGATGTGATAGTTTTGGGTGTAAAACTTTAAGGATCTAAACACTGCCAAATATGAGAATTGTGCCTGTCAAATTACCTAAAAGTTTGACCAATTTTATAGCGATTAGTATTAACATTTATGCATTAACCAAGATTTTTTGGAGGAGCTGATGCGGGAGCTCATGCAGGCGCACCGGTGGTAGGTAGAGGAGCTGCAGCAGCGGCTCACCATGGAGGAGCTGATGTGGGCACGCCGGTGGACGAGCAGCAGCAGCGGCTCACTGTGGAGGACTACAGGCCGACCCCCGCCTCAATGTCCTCATCCTCGGCTGCGACAACGGCCTTGCCATCCCCGTCCGCGGCCCCGGCTACCCTCTCTGGAACCTCAGTTGCGCCGACCATGGCACTGTTAGGTTGATCTCCAACACCAGATTTGCCCCAATGGCCAAGTCTAGGCTTTGACTCATGCTTGATCGAGGCGTCCACTCAACTTGTGGTGGCAGGACCCGTGGCACAGCACCAGATAAAGGAGGTGGGGCCCAGTGGCGTAAGTATGAGGTTCATTACCATCACCACACCCCACCGACTAACCCTAGTCCAATCAAGAGGGGTGCTACCAGTGACGAGAAGCACCACTGCCTTGCCGCTGCCACGACACCACCGCCACTATGACACACCCCAACGACTACGCTGCCACCGGATGCCTCTGCTACCTCTTCACCGACTCCACGCCATCACCGCCCAGAGCCACTTCACCTTCACCGACTTTGGCTACTCCATCAAGCCCGTGGATGACTACTGGAAACAGGTGCTTTGAAGGCCTTTTTGCACTGCCGCACTCGGCAAACAGCACTTGGAAAAAAATATTTGTCGGAAAAGGGCTTTTTGCCAAGTGCCTTTTTCGGCACTCGGCAAAAGCTTTCTTGAGTGCCCCTCAGCACTCGACAAAGGAAAACGACCACGGCCGAGGCACCGTTAACGGCGACTTTGGCGAGTGCCGTTCTCGGGGTACTCGACAAAGATTTTTTCTTTGAAATTATTCTTTGCGTCGGCGAAGTTCTATTTTTTTTTTTTAATTTCACTTTCGGCAAAGTTTTGAAACTTTCTTTTTTTTTTTTTTTTTTGGAATTTCTTTGCCGAAAGTGCCATGGTCACGACACTCGGCAAAGTTTTAATTTGTTTTTGAAGTTCTTTGGCGAGTGCGGGAGTCACGCAGACTCGGCAAAGTTATAGTTATTTTTTTAAAAAAAAAACTTTGCCGAGTGCCACTGGGAGACTGGGTATTTAGTGCCAAAGTGACCGAAAACAACCTTTTTATTTTTTATATTCCACCTTGACTAACAGAAAATATGACATCTATATCATATATTCATCACATCCATCACATCCATCACATATTTATCACATCCATCATAATATATATGACATATATAACAATAAGTTGTCAAGTCCATCGAAAAGAACTCCACAAGTCTATCACATTTGAACAAATCCACACGTCCATCACCAAGTGAACAAATGCAGAAATGTTGATGGTAGATAAAGTCTAAAATCAATTATTAATTTTCCTATTAAACAATGGATCAATACTATAAAAAAAAAATGGTTATTACTAACGAATTCCACGAAGTTTTGGTGTATACTCTGTTTTGCAGGATAATCTCTGAAAAGAGTAGAAATGAGAGGAAATCAAGAAACGGAAGAAAAGAACTAAAACAGAAGGATTAGTACAAATTCCAGGGACCTAAAGGTCAAAAAAAAAAAAAAAAGTACTTAGCTTGCTCTACTTGCTGCGGAGCACTCAACATTTTGTATTTGCGGGGAAACTCGCAGCTACGGACGGGTTTAGTCCCATGTTGATTTAAGTACTTCGCTAGCTTGCTCCACTTGCTGTTGTGCACGCAATTTTGTATTTGTGGGGAAACTCTGCAGCTACGGACGGGGTTTCCCTGATGTTGATTTAAGTACTTAGCTAGCTTGCTAACTTGCTGCGCTGAGCATGTAATTTTGTATGGACGGGGTTTCCCTGATGTTGATTTAAGTACTTAGCTAGCTTGCTAACTTGCTGCGCTGAGCATGTAATTTTGTATTTGCGGGGAAACTGGCAACTACGGACCGGGTTACCCCTGATGTTGATTTAAGTACTTTGCTAGCTTGCTCAACTCGCTGCGCTAAGCATGCAATTTTGGTATTTGCGGGGAAGCTCGCAGCTACGGACGGGGTTTCCCCTGATGTTGATTTAAGTACTTTGCTAGCTTGCTCAACTCGCTGCTGAGCAGCCCGGGTAAATGTTAATTTACACGGTTGGCGATCCTGAGACGCCCGCCTGGTTAAAACTGTTTACCCAAACTGGTTAATAATCTTGGCCTCCAGCTTTTGGGTGACATGTCAATTTTTTTTTTTTATAGCTGTTAACCATCCGGCCTATTGACGTTGGCTCTCAACTTGTGGTCCACCGCCCACGCATCCAAAGATTCCAAAATCGTAGACAATTATTTTGTGCACCCTAATTAATTGCTAAACCCAACATGGTGGTGATAGCTCCCCGCTCCCGGCGCCCCCGCAATTTCGCACTTGCTTCGATGAAATTTCGACGATGCCGTGCCGATAGTCTACGCGCCAAATCACCGGTTATATAAGCTGAGGGCAGAGAAGCATCAGTAAACACGTACACAGCCACAACGGCAACCATTACAGAGAGCTATCTAGCTTGATTTGGTGAGTCTGGGCTGCAGTGCGCATTCATGGCGTTTTCTGTGGAGAAGTGGGTAGGGTTCGGGTCGGCCATGGCTGGCTTCGGCTTGCTTTGGTCGAGCATGCCGGAGCACGTTCATGAGGAGGCTAGGCACATCATCAGTAGCTTGGTTCCCATGGCGATGTCCTACTTCAACCCCTATGAGCAGATCACCATCTCCGAGTACGGTGAAGAGCGGTTCCGTCGGAACAAAATGTTCGACGCCGTATCCACCTACCTGAGAAGGACGTGCTTGGATGATGCAAGCAAGCTCAAGGCCGAGCTCGGCAACAACAACAAGGACGACCCGGTTATCAGTCTGGACGAGAACCAGGAGGTCATCGACATCTTCGACGGAGTCCGCGTGTGGTGGAGGCTGTGCCCAAAATCCGCCAAGAAGAGGGAGGGCGGCACCGTCATCAGCGTCTTGCCTGGGGACTCCGACTCCGACGAGCCTCGGTGCTACAAGCTGGTGTTCCACAAGCGCCACCGCAAACTTGTGCTCGACTCCTACCTGCCCAGCGTCGTCCGGCAGTGGCGCGAGCTAATCGCCACGGACCGGGAGAGGCAACTGTACACCAACCACTCCCAAGATGGGAAGAGCAGGTGGACCAATGTCCCGTACCATCCCCCGGCGACGTTCGACATGCTCGCCATGGACCACAGCAAGAAGGTCGAGATCATAGAGGATCTCACAGCATTCCGTGAGGCAAAGGAGTACCACTCCAAGGTCGGCAAGGCGTGGAAGCGGGGATACCTCCTGCATGGGCCGCCGGGCACAGGCAAGTCCACCATGATAGGGGCTATGGCCAACTTCCTTGAGTATGATGTCTACGACCTCGACCTAACATCCATCTGGAGCAACGCCGAGCTGCGGAAGCTCTTCCTTGATACGACGGACAAATCCATCATCGTTATCGAGGACATCGACGCGATCGAGGTCGAACTCACCACCAAGCGCAAGGGCAAGGAGGCAGCCGAAGAGAACGGCGACAAGCACATGGTGATAGAGGTGTCCGACCATAAAGACAAAGGCAAAGTGACGCTGTCGGGGCTGCTCGGCTTCGTCGACGGGCTGTGGTCGGCCTGTGGCAGCGAGCGGATCTTCGTGTTCACCACGAACCACGTTGACCGGCTCGACCCGGCGCTGATCAGGCCGGGTAGGATGGACAGGCACATCGAGATGTCCTACTGCCGGGTGGAGGCCTTCAAGATGCTCGCTAAGACCTATCTAGACATCACTGAGCATTCACTGTTCGATGAAATCGGGCAACTGCTCGATGAGGTCGACACAAGTCCGGCAGACGTGGCTGATCACCTCATGCCACGGGGCAAAGAGAGACGGTGAAATCGATCGATTGCTCAATGAAATGAACATGGCCAGTAACGCCATGCAGCGGGCCAAGAGGAGGAGAGAAGCAGATGCCTGCTTGACAGGTTTAGTGGAAACACTGAAGAAGGCCAAAGTGAAAGCTGCAACACCTCCTATGGATTCAATGGAAGATGAGGCGAGAGAGGAATAACCTAATGTGCAAGAAAGTTAAACAGGGCGGCCACATATATAATAAGCAGGGTCGTTGCTAGGTCTTTGTCTTATGCTATTTTGCATATTTTCGTGTTTGTTAGTCACTTAAGCTTGGATACGTCATAACCTCTACTGCTACTTATGTTATGTAGAATTTGTCTTGTCAACCTTTCAAACTTTGAGAAATAATATGTTTGCCATTTATATATAAAATTGTCATTGGATTTAGTACCATCATTTCATTGTTATACATAACTCAAACTGTAAAAAAAAAACAAAACTAGTTGAAGTTATATCTCTAAGGCTTGGTAAAACTAAAATAAATCAAGCAAGAAGGAGGTGTCGTCGACAGCGCTACGTAGCAATCCTCCGTCAACAAATACAAACTATATTGTTGCTAGAGACTAAGTGTAAGAAAAAAAAAGAATGTGTATGGACAGACAAATCTTAAAACACGCATTGGTCGACAGAGAGTAAAATATTTAATACTAGCTAGCATTGTGGATGGCTATCTCTTTTTTTGACACTTTTAAAAAACTGTAATATGGTCTACCTCATCATATAAAACCTTATGCTTCTCACGTCCGTTCTATTCACTATTCATCATTCCTCCAAGCGGCCACGTCACCTCGAAACCAGGGTCGTTCGACTCACATGTGGTCACGCATCCACCATCCATGCTTGAGATTGGGTCTATAGTTAAGTGAAAAAAATCCTCAGTGGTAGAAGCGATTTTCACGATTTTCGTTGATTTTAGGGATTTCTGGGTACAAAAATATGTCAAAACAACTCATTTAATAGAGTGTACCAATAATAAACAATAAACAATGCATTAACTGTAGTTATAAGGCACCCAACTTTAAAAATATCTATATGAGTTTTCTCAGTAGAATGAAATAGAAAATTGTTTCTAATCAAACATTTTAATTATATTTTACAAAAAGTTAGGTTTATTTTGAATTAGTAAGCTAATAAAATAGAAATAAATATTTGTTCATATTAATGAAATCAATAATGGTACATGTTTGTGCCTTAATAAAAAGTTAATGTACGTTTGCCTTAATTAAGTAGTTAATGCACGGTAGTTAAATAGAAAGCAATCAAATTAGTCATTGGAGTAGTACTAGTCCAGGCAAAGAAGCAGCAGGGGGAGACAGCTGTCGACCGTTTTTCTACCCCTAGAGTCCGACGGAAGATGCTTGGGGAAGATGCCTCGGCTGTGTTTGGAGCCTCAAATTCCTCCTTAAATTTCACTATGCAAAAAAGATTCCCCATCACATCACATCGAAATGCCGGCACAGATATCGAGTACTAAATATAGATGAAATCAAAAACTAATTACACAGCTTAGATGTACTTTCATGGAGACGATTCTTTTGAGCCTAGTTACGTCATTGTAGGATAATATTTACCACAAACAAATAAAAACGCGCTTCAGTGATAAGCCATTGTCACATCCCTCCAAATTTTTGCCCTAAATTTGGGGGCTCTAAACACAGCCCCTGGTGGGCTGAATCGAAACATGCCCAAAAAGCCGGAGCAGAGCAGTACCCAACAGACAGGCCAGCACACACGAACCGTCGCCAGGCGAGCATGAACCAACCAATGGGTGGAAACGGCCGGTGGTGCGGCCTCCAAGATAAGCGCGCATGCTCGCGTCACGGAGAGGCCCAGGTGGCAGCCGCAGTGAAGAATCACAAAGGTGCGGCGCTCACGGCAGCGCTCACGGCAAGTCAGCGTCGTAGCGGGGCCCGCGTGACGACACTGTCTTAAAGTGACGGAGGGAGTATTCTTTTTGCAGGCAGGTGCACAGCGCGGTCTTCCAGGAAGCTCGGCTGGTGCATGACCTGTGAGAGTGGACTCGCAGGCCTGGCCGAGCGTGCGTGTGGAGAAAAGGCAGGAGAGGTCGTCAGCGGCCGTGCCATTTTGCTCTGCGTGGGACCGCACACATCTGGTCCCTAGTCATATTTTTAATTTCCTAGTGATATGTTTGGGTTTGTGACTTGTGAGTCTTGGTGACACACCCAGCTTTGCACCTCCGTCGATTTCCTTCCTGGGCGACGCCGCAGGAGCCGAGGGCGACACCGCCGCCGCCACCGTTTGCGGCCCCCGTTCCCTCACCTCCGGCCTCGCTGCTGGTGGTGACGAGGAGCGGGGTCCGTCTCTTCAACAGATCTTCGTCTTCGTAGGGTCTTAGTCGAGTCCACCTAGGTCTAGGGTTTGCTCGCCATCGATGTTCGGCGGTGGAGTTATGTTTTGCCGGAGGAGCGTGGCTCCTCTGCGGTTTGCTTTTCCTAGCGGCGCCCGGCGATGTGGAAGCGGCCGCGGCGCAACGGAATAATTTCTCCCAACTTCTTCCGTTCTCCGATGGCGATCTACTCCGGCGTCAACGGAGAGGCCGGGGAGACGAGTTGAGAGCTGGCGCATCATCGTCTTCTTCGGTGTGATGATGTTGTTGACCCTGTTAATCTCGAGGAAAATGATCTTTGGTGAAAATCTGAGCATTGGAATCGAAGGATGTGTCGTGGGTACGAGTTGGTGTAAGGTCCTAAATGACTAGAGGGGGGTGAATAGCCTAATAAAAAAATTCTACAAAACACTAGAGCAACTTGTTAAATCACTAAATGGCGATAATTGCGGTTGCACTAGCTCTACTTGTCGGCAAGCCTCCTATTGATAATTCTAGTTGTTAAAGTCTCTAAAACACTCAAAGTGCCAAGTCACTACTTTACCAACTAGGTGAAAAAGCTAGAATACACTAAACAAGTCTAAGCAACTAGCACTACACAAGCAAAGCAATGTACTAAAGTAAAAGCAAGAGAGTGGAAGTGTTATACCAACGTGTCGAGGCTAGTCAATCCAATCACCGGATGATGATATCACAATAAGATCACAATGGAGCCAATCACCGAGAGACAAACAATCACACAATGTATGACAAACAATTTTCTCCCAAAGTTCACTTGAGCACCCTCAAGCTACGTCTCCGTTGTGTCGACCGTCTCACGCGGTGGGTCAAGGTGGAGCTCACTCCTTGCCAATCACTAGGCAACTTGACACCAAGCAAATGAGGGGATGCACCGAACCTCTTACAAATCAACCGGAGGTGGGTAAGAACAATCTTCTTTTCTTCCAAACGCCTCCAACAATCACCGAAGTCGGCTAGAAGTGGTGCTCTCCAAGAGCAACAAGAAAACCACCGGCAACGGCGACCCTCAAGTGCCTCTAAATGCAAACGATCAATGCAAAGCACTTGAATCTCCACAAACTCTCAAGAATGTGCTCACAAGCAATGGAAGAGAGTGGAAGAGAGTTGGCTCAGCTCACAATGTGTTAGGGTGATAAAAATGACCAAGAGAGTAAGCAATGGCCGGCCAAACACATATATATAAGCCCCCTTCGAAATAGAGCCGTTGGGGGTAAAGTGTCCTTCCCTGCGAATGCGCGACGACGCCGGTCGCGTTCAAACCGTTCAAAGGCAAGCCGACCGTTGGGGCGTCGGGCGCGGCGCCATACACGTCGGCCGCAAGATCCGGGCGCGAGGTGCCCGCGTGACCCGACTTTGGACAGCGCCCCGGGCGCTAGCGCCGAGACGCCGCCGCGCGGCGCGTGGCGCCGAGCCACGCCACGCCACGCGAGGCGCGCGAGGACGCTGGCCGCTGCGTCACTTTCGCTCAGCGGCTGCCTTGTGCGGCACCCTTGCGCCGCGCCCGATAAGCGCCCGGGACGCTGGGATCAGCGTCACTCGCTTTATCGGCAGCACCAACGCCCGAACAAACGACCAAAACTCTTTGGTCCGAACTCCGTTTTCGATGATCTTAGACTCTATGGAAAGCTTATTCAGAGGACTACATAACCCACATGGTTACTTGATCCAAATCACAATGGATCAAAGCAGAATTCCACTCCAAGGGCAGTCCAATTGTCCGAGAAACACCGAAACACCTTCTCCTTTGCTTCATTCCAATTTCCGCCACTTGTTCCATGTCGCCAACACGTCGAAGAACACCTCGAGCATGTGTGTTAGCATTTTAAAATATTTTTCACCAAGTGCGAAGTTAGCTCTCTAGGTTAGAATGCATGCATATGATTTTTGAACCTAGAGGCACATGAGGATCGATGTTTCGAGGTTTTCCCCTCTTTATAGTGCGGCTATCGATCCTAAGTCACTCACACCCTCTATGGTGTCTTGAGTGCAAAAACAAAATGGCCCTATCGATACACCTTTGCCTTGAGCCCATTTTGATCCTCGAAACACTCTAAGTTGAGCACTTGATCATCTTTTGGATCACCGCGATCCATCCACCATGACCACCATGCACCATGCTTGGCTTGACCAATCTCCAACTAATCAAACACTTAGCATAGAGAGATTAGTCCTAGGATGTCATCAATTATCCAAAACCAAACTAGAGATCTTCAATCTCCTCCTTTTTGGTAGTTGGTGACTGCCTGGGCCTGGTGGTGTTGTTGGGCTTGTTGTTCAGCAAAGGCTAATTTCCATGATCCCCCCACGTCAAGGTGAGAGGTGACCAAACTCTCAGGGGAAAAGGCAGACGAAATACAGAGGTGAGTTGGAATATATAGCTGTCGTTTGTTCGGTTTACAACTTACAAATTGTTCTGTAAAAACTTGTTTGAATATAAAAATTCCTTCCTGTGAAACAAAAGGCGGTGGCTTTATATTACATCAATATACAATACAAAAATGTTTATTTAAAACATTCTTGCTTGACGAATCTTAACATACTGTCTAAGGAACAAATGGTACCACTAATTTCACTCAAAAAAAAATAATATATATTATTAGCTTTTAGAGGAAAAATAATGTCATTAGATTTTTTCTTGTGAAATAATTATTATTATTTTTGAGATCACATATTACAACAGACGCTCAACACGCACGCACACTCACCCCTATAAACACACGTACGCAACCCCTACCCCTATGAGCACCTTCGAAGGACTGAGCCGACAAATCTAAAAGTTCACGGAAGTCACCACAGCGCCCATTGTCGACGGGGATATCGCCTACCACTTAATGCATAGCGCTAGAAAATCTTTGAAATAAATCCGGGATAAAGTGTCGCACCCAGAATTTGAACCCTGAGTGGGAGCCCCCCAACCAATGGCCTTTGCCAAGATGACTTTATTATATATAGGATCGAATAAGACTGGAAGCCTTTTAGTTACTTCCCACATTGGGCCTGGCCCAACCGGGCGTGAAGGAAGGAGTCGACTCCAAAGACGCCGACCGGGCGACGACACCCTCTCCGACTCCGACTGTCTTACCGAATCCTACCGGATTATAGGAGGTACAGTTCGCCGCCTCCACCATTAGATCCACACCACCCCGCCGCCACGCCGCGCCGCATCTCTCAACCAAGCCATCGAGTACAAGCTTGGGACGTTTCCCAGCGTGAAAAAACATGGAGGCCGCGGCGACAGAGCCCACGTGCTCCACCGAGGGAGATGCACCACCAAGAGGAAGGCGGGGAAGGAAACAACATCTGGTTGTTGGCTGCCCCGTCCACGCATCACAAGAAGCAAGGAGACAGCCTCGGCGTCGGTGGCAAGGGTGAAGAACCGTTGCCCGGCGAAGGATATCCGGTGGATCCTAGCCCGTGGCCGGAGGCTCCGCCCGCCCCGCTTCCAGGCCCCGGGCGTAGGAACCAGAGTTGGTGCCACAGCGGGGGAAGAGGATGACAAGGATCTGATGGCGCCACGGCGTGAGCAGGGCGTTGTACGAGGTGCGTGAGAGGTTACCAAAGCTTCAGGAATGGGTGCGCAGTGAGCTGAAGAAGAAAGGGTACGTCGAGGTCGACGATGACTGGTTCAAGGGCACTGCCGAAGCACAGGCGAGAATCAACAGAGATTGACCCAGAATCAGAGCCCAGATGGATGAACCCCGCCTCTCGAAAGGTGGTTATGTGGAGAGCGACTCTGACGAGGAAGATGGAGAGGACGAAGATGATCTGGAGTCAGTGATGAGGGATTATATGCAATTTACTGCACCTATAGTCTGTCTATATATTTATATTTATGCTTGCAGTGAGTTATAGACTTATATGACGCCTTTAATTGTGATTCATGGCGCTTGCTCTAAGTTTCAGTGCTGTTGGAGGACATGGTCATGTATTTAACTAAAATCTCTTATACAGTAGCACCATGATGATTGTCTTGTGTTACAGACAGAGGCTTCTCTTAGATGTGGCTATGCTAGGCGTTGTGATGTTTGCAGGTGCCAAATCGGCCAAATGTTGCATAGTTTGCATGTGATTTTGGAGGTGCCATGACCTTGGAGGTGCAAGTGGTTTTAAGAAAAAGCAAAATGCATACTCTAGTTAACGAAGCCAGGATGTTTCATTAGCATTAACATGAGGTCTCCACTAGAGACCTTCATTTAGTAATATTAAGGTTCCTTCAAAAAAATATGGATTCACCATGTTACAGGAAAAGCAACGCTGATAATAGGCAATAGTTCTGACAAATATACAAGAAATTGTGCACCATCATGTAGCAATGTATTATACAAGTGTACAACATAACAGAGCGATGACACGTCCTCTGTAACTATGCGCATTATGCCCAGGTAATCTACTTCTGTTCTGTTGATTGGTTGTACTCATCTAGAACAACACTGAGCCCACGAATCATGCTTGCTACTTCCTTGACTTGGTGCACCTTTTCCATGGCATCTTTAGGCGTCTGACTGCTGACAATAAGGACTAGCAGGGGGCATATGCCCCTCACCCCTAACACCTAACAACCCAACAAATTTTTTTATATAGCTATCATATGGAATTAATTGAACTCTGAGGGATCCCCTACTAGCCTTATATAGCAGGGGGTAGGGTTACGTATTGATACGACCTACTCTGAAATATAACTCCAATGCAGATTTACTTATGAATCAATGAATAAGAAAAGAAATATTCGTTTGTCATCTAATTATCTCTTCAGACTCTTAAATACTAGATATCCCTGAAACTCTTAAATCCATTTAAATTGCCTCCATGTTAGCTTAAAAAAGTGATTTTAAGATGATTTCAACATTTCTATAGTTAAAATAAATCTGATATAAAAATGTGTTTAAGCTTTGAAAATTTCATGAAAAAAAAAATCTAAACAGATATATCGGGACAGTACATACAAAAATATTATTTGGAGCTCATAAAACAAATCTAAGTGCTTCCAAAAAATTGGATTTAGTTCTAGAAAAATGGAAACTTTTTTCTTAAATACTCTAATTAATACTATATATAATTGGTTTCTAAATACTTTTTCAGATTAAAAACTTTCTTGCCATAAAACAAGAAGGCGACAGGATCATTAGTTCATTACACCAAATATAATAGGAATAATGTTCATTTAAAACATTCTTGTCTGACCATAGTGTCTAAGGAAGAATGATACCATTAATTCCACTCAAAAAATATTATTAGTTGTTTAGAACAAATAATATTATTATTTTTTTGAGCAAAAATAATATTTATTATTATCGGATCGAATAAAGCTGGAAGGATTTTAGTTACTTCCTTCCCACGTACGGCCCGGCCCAACAGGCGCGGAGGAGTGGACTCCAACACGGGATCGACCGGCGACGACATCCTCTCTCTGTTTCGTCGGATTCCGACTCCGACGGGTTGCTGTGTAATCGCTACAATTACAAGCTTCGAGGTTCCCGGCGTGATTCGTGAAGATAACCAGGCGTTGCGCGGATGGCAGGCAGGGACGCCGCGGCGACGGGACCGCAGGCTCCGTTGATGATGAGGTGCTCCACCAAGAGGAAGGCGGGGAAGGAGGCGACGTCGTCTGGTTGGATGCATTGTCCGCGTGCCTCAGGAAAGAAGGATACAGCCTCGGCGTCGGCGTCCGCCGGTACAGATGCAGAGAAGTCAGCAGGGGGGAAGAACCGGTTGCCGGCGAAGGATATACGGTGGATCCTAGCCCAGAAGCCGGAGGCTCCGCCGGGCCGCTTCCAGGCCCTGAAGCGCCGGAACCCGGAGCTGGTGCCGCGGCCAGGGGAGGAGGAGGACAAGGATCTGATGGCGCTCTACGGCGTGACCAGGGCGTTGTACGAGGTGCAGGAGAGGATGCCGAAGCTCCAGGAGTGGGTGCGCAGTGAGCTGAAGGAGAAAGGGTACGTCGAGGTCGACGATGACTGGTTCAAGGCTACGGCTGAATCGCAGGCGAGAATCGACAGAGATTGGCCCAGAATCAGAGCCAAGATGGATGAACTCTCCCAGATGGATGGACCGCGCCTCTCGGAAGGTGGTTATGTGGAGAGCGATTCTGATGAGGAAGATGGAGAGGACCAAGATTCTCTGGAGGCAGTGATGAGGGATTATCTGTAATTTACTGCACATATAATCTATGTATTTATGCTTGCAGTGAGTTAGCTAGGACGCCTTTAATTGTGATTCATGACGCTTGTTCTAAGTTTAAGTGCTGTTGGAGGACATGGTTATTTATTTAACTAAAATCTCTCATACACTAGTAACATGATGATTGTCTTGTTTTACAAAGGCTTCTCTTAGAACTGGCTATGCTAGGCGCTGTGATGCTGCAGGTGCCAAATCGGCCAAATGTTGCATAGTTTGCATGTGATTTTGGAGGCGCAAATGGTTTTGAGAAAAAGTAAAATGCATACTTTAGTTGGCTCTGTGACTGTTAGTTGGGTCATTCCCAACACTGAATGCACCAGCTTGTTCACCACTGAAGTGCACACTTTGAGACACTTGGACTACCCTCATGCCCCTGTTACTTCAAATTCTGTTTATCGCATTTTTTTTGAGCATTTTGAACTGTACTATATTGGTTCATACTCAGCTATTGCAGCTTATTTGTGCATTTGAATTAGTAAATTCATCCAATGCTTGGCTGTCAAAACTTTACATTGGGCCTTGGTCCTCCAGTCTTCTTCGGTTATGCTATACCTGAAGCACATGCACTTGGATGTGCCTTCGTAATTTTTGTTTCTGTCCAGTAAGCCAGTTTGTTTTTGATGTAGTAATCTGTAGTTGTTGAATTTTACTCTGACTTGTTGGCTGATTCATTGGCTGGTTTTTTAATTTCTTGTTATAGTTACCCCTCATTCCTTTTGTATGACTGTGTCATTGGCATGATAAGATATGTGCACTAATTCACTAATGACTTTCTGTTAGTATTAAACCAATGCTTGGCTGTCAGAGCTTTCCTTTGGTCCAGTCTTTTTTTTTTGGTTATATGCTTCACCTGAAGCACATGCACTTGAAGGTGGCTCGCAGGCTATAATAGTGTTTATTTCTACGCTGTAAGCCAATTCGTTTCAGATGTAACAATCTGTAGTTGTCCTATTCTGTGTGAATGTGTGCTTCATTCAGTTGTTTCTATCTATCCTGACTTGGCTGATTCATCAGCCGTTTTCTTCATGTTATATAGACTTTTATTAGCTCTCCTCATTCATCTTGTGTAGAATGTGTTGGTGGAATGCTAAGGGGAGTAGTTCACTAATGTCATTCTAAGATCAGTACTCATTACCGGTGATGTTGATGTTGTTCTAGGATTAGTATTCATTAGTGCTGATATGTTGATGTTACCGTGGTGCTGTTATTTTCTTTTCTCCTTGTGCAATGTACTCAAGATATTTCTGTACCACACAGCTGAACAAAAGCACTATGTTGATGATAAGACCTCAAGCATCATGGGACTATTTGAATTGCTTAGGCTGATAATTCAGGAAATCAGGGAAAGAATTGCTGGGGAAGTTAAGAAATTTACAGGAAAATCGTCCTAAACAATTGGCATCATGATATATATTAGATTCTGTTGCTGTCTTCTGTCATTTGCCTGCTTCAGATTGTCATGTTAGTTTTATATGGTATTTTCTTCAACCCTTGTATTTCCTTTCAAAATGTTTTGTTTCTAGGCACCAGCGCATTGGTTTTGCTTTTTCTTTCAGTTGCTGGTGGATGGGACCTGTTATTCCTGTGTCCTTAATCGATGATACTAGTTATGATGGCTAGATCACCACTTGGAATATTAAAACAGTCATTCATCTTAGGCCCTAGATAGTGTTGTAGAATGTGGATTCAGAGATAAGAAGGGGGTTTGGATCATGGATTATTGTCTTTGCATAGTGAGAATCTCCACATAGTTAGGTTTGGGTAGATTTGGAATCTCATTCTAGAATCCAAAAGTTTGGTTCTCGTTCTAATTTATCTTAGGAGATCCAAACAGGGACTTAATAGGTCACTGTTGTAGTGGTGATCATCATTTTAACATCATGAATGCAAGTTTGTACTCGTATGTGTTAAATCTCAGTGCTGCACTTGGTGGCTCAGATTCTCCTCATACTGTTTGTAAAATTCTCGTTTTAAAGAATTTGGCATTGTTACTCATGGCATCAACTTTTGAATGGGCAAGGTTGGTAGGTTGGTACATTCTTTGTTGCCTGCTGAACCTGAGCATCAACTTTTGAATAGGCAAGATTATCACATTCTTTGTTGCCTGCAGAACCTGAGCACTTGATGGTTCCAGAATAAAATTCATCAATTTGGGATGCTTCGGTCTGCCTTTAAAGTTCTTCAGGGAAGCTTGTTTGCACTTCAGATACTTCATGTCGTTAGCTCTTGATGAAGAAAATTATTTGGAAGGTCATATAGAAGAAAGATACGGAAGTTGGTGTTTCTTCTATGTGCAGCAGTTCAAAAGGTTATTTGGATGAGGAAATGCATTTGAAGGCTAACCTTGCAGAAAGCATACATGCTTTTCACCAAAGCCTAAGTCCATCCTTTTGGATAATCTTCACTCATGCACATCGAATAGATTGGCAAATATCCTAGTTCAGTGCATTTTTTATTAAAAAAACTAGTTCAGTGTGTCAGGTATGCTGTATTTTAGACGAGGACTTCCATGTGGAAAGGACAGCAATCTTGTAATCTGAGTGGGTGGTGTACATGTTAAAGCTAATCTGTCTTGATCACTGAAACTTGCAAAAAAAAAAAAAAAAAATTGATGTTCTATTATCCGAGGGAAAATATTCGCCGCTCTGGTCGATGCCATCTTTACAAAATGGGCATGCATCTGTGGAGGTCCAGCTGGATCCATATATTACAGATGAAATGTAAGAGATCTTTTCTCTGTTGGTCCTCCCCTAGCATAAGCAATAATTGGTTTACACTATTTTGAAGATGTTGGGTCTTATGACATTTGTATGTAGTTCTTAGCAAAAGATGTTGCTTATCTATTATAAGTAGTGTTTATACTAAAAATACTTGATTTGTGCTATTATCTGAATTTTGTGTTTGGGAGTTGTGAAATGACACTTTATTTGCAAGAGTTAGTCAGTATGGAAGATATGGTGAACTAAATGAGTAATTCCTTTGTTGCAGGAACTGAAACATGAGTAATTCCCTGATCTACGACTTTCCTCCATTGCGCTGCAGGCAAGATGGCTTTGGCCGCAGCACACAGACGAGGACCGAGCCTGGGCTGAGTTGCCGCTCTCCGTGCCACAAGAGGTTCAAAGTTTCTTTGAGGCTTCCATGTACATGGTCCTCGGAGATGGTCGGTCCGCCTCCTTCCGGCCGGTCGATGGATCTAGGGAAGGGCAGTCAAGCACATTGCGCCAAGCTTGCTGAACTTCGTTAGCCGTAGGGACATCCAATAGACAAGCGTGGCATAAGGACTATAGGGACGCCGCGCATGGGTACGGCGGATGCGGTGCATCTCTGTCCCCGCTACACATTAATATCAATGTCTCTAGGATTTGGTCGAAGCTGGAAGTCCTCAACAACAACGCCGACCGCTTGGTGTGGAAATGGACCCAGCAGGGGACCTACACCTGCCGTCCCACCCGATCTCGGGGTGCACTCAGGTCTGGAGCACTTGGGCGCCACGTGTCGGGATCTTCCTATGGTCGCTCTCCGGAGGAGGCACGGACCGCAGACGGGAGGCACCGCCATGGGCTAGATGCGCGTAGCGACGAGTGCTACCTTTGTGATCAAGACCCGGAGACCATCGACCACATCATCACCGCCTGCTCCTTCTCGATACACATCTGGTGGACCATCCTGGTGATGCTGGGGGTTGACGCCTCATAGGTGGGTGGGGAATCCATCCTCGACTGGTGGGAGCGGTGGAGATGGAGGTGGCACGGAGAGAAGAGAAAGGGCGCAGACAACCTCTTCGCCCTAGTGGCATGGGAACTTTGGAAAGAGAGAAACGCGAGATTCTTCCAGAACGAAGCGGCCACTAACGCGCAATTCCTCGCCAAAATTAAGCAGATCGCCGACCTATGGATAGAGGCGGGCGCGCCACCTAGGAGAATTAGCAAGTGAGTAATCACCATGTGTAAAACGACAAGGGAGGCAGTGCCTATTGTAAATCTTACCCTCCCAAAACGCGCCCGTGCGCGGTGTAAAAACTCTTCTTCCTAAATACAAAGATGCGCAAATCTTTTGTGTATTCGAGAGGAAAAAACATGAGCAATTTGTTGCCTTTGTTGATAGGCTTATTCTGAAACTTGGCTTTAGTGAAGTGGTTTTAGGTATGGCAGGAAATATACAGTCTGCCACATCATAGTCAATTGATATCACCTCGCCCATCTCTTCCTTGTCCAGAGCATGGGTGGCTGGTGAGGTCATTTGGACTTGACATGGAAAGACGCTGTGCAGTGAAAACATTCTTACCTTCACTGGTTCAGTACATGAAAGACGAATCATATCTTGAGAATTGAGATCAGTGTTGTGCCCTTGTTGCTTGATACACTGTTAGATGGCGCCGTTTTGCATGAGAGTGGTCCATGGGTACTGTTTAACATTTGGCATCTTTGTGACAACGAGATTGATAAAATTCAAGATCGTTTTCTCCGTGCACTTGTGGCTTTGTTATTTACTATTACTATAAATGATAATTATTGTCTCTGGAGAGAATCTGATGTGCTTGTATTTTTTGAGCAACTGTTGAGCAATCCTTTCTTTGGCTCATCAGTTAATAGAAAATGACTGAAGGTTCTACCATATATTATGATCTCCATCATAAAACAGTTCTCAGCCTTGAACAGCGGTTCTTCGTATGCTGATTTGGTGGGGAAAAGCATATAGAGTTGGCTTGATGAAGCCATCTCTTGTCTGTCATCCAGCCCAAGGGAGATACCAGTACAAGGTAGGTTGCATTAGAATTCTTATATTTGATAATGCAGGTGCAATATTGCCTTTACAATCATGTAATACGGTACTTTGCCAGATATTGAGGACTGGATGCAAATGGTGTTGTCTTGCTTTCCATTGAGGATAACTGGAGGAGCCCAGAAATTGGTAGTTGTGGTTGAGCAAGAGATCCGTGATACTGAAAGATCACTAATGCTGACTCTGTTTCAGAAATACCAGATTTTCTATGGTAGTACATCTGCATCATTGTTCACTAGTGAAACTGCAGTATCAACGACAATTGAATTACTGGGAGTGAAACTAATAGCTGTTGTGGTTGGGTATTGCTGGAGAAACCTTCAGGAGAATGATTTAATATTTTGTCTTCCACATGGTATCAACAATCATCTGTTTTGCTTATGAAGAAATGACTGATAGCATAATGATGCAACAATAAACCAGTTATCAAGAGAAGATGCCTTGTAGAAGCTTAAGTTAGTGGTTGGAAGATAAGTTAACATTAAGCCTTACAGAATCTGCTTTTGTTAACATTTCTTCCAGATGATGGTTAATGCTAATAAACAATTTCAAAGGCCTTTCTTCATGGAGATTTTCATCATAGGAGCCTGGCAGATTTGGAAGCAAAGGAATAACTTCATCTTTGATCATGATCGTCCTTCCTTTAATAACTGGAAGTAATATTTCCTAGAAGAAGCCCAGTTGCAGTCCTTTCGCCTCTGCACCTCTAAAAGACCTATTTTCCTCTCCCCTTCTTACTGACCTAGCTTAACTTTGTTGTTCTTAACTTTGTTGTTCTTGTCTCTGCTTATACAACATGTGCAGTTCTCTTAGTTGTAGCCCCCTCTTTATACAGTGGTGTTGTTTCTTTTTTGTTGATGCTTTTTTAAAAAAATCCTTACAGTGGGGGTCTCCCTACTATATTTACAATTTACAAAAAAAAAAAAAAAAACAATGTGTCAGCTCAACCATCTTTGTAATATCCAAGAAGCAGAAAATTCAAAGAGTGTATAGGTTATTAGATCGGGGACTGTGCTAAGAGTAATCACAAGATATGCTTATTAGATCAGGGGATCTGTGCTGAGAGTAATCACAAGATGGTAGAGAGTATCCTCCATTTGTTCTTGGCCTCTGGTGTTTTTTTTTTTTTTTGAAAGAATTCTTGGCCTCTGGTGTTACACTAATAGTTGCATGTAGAAAATAAGTGTTGGTCCATGGATAGAATGTTGATGTGTTGTGTGATGTGTGTGTTGTCGTGAGATTATTGCATATTTAAGCGTGTTTTCATTGCAGGTAAGGAAGTATAGTCAAGTAGCCAACACGAATAAGAATGTTCAAGAATAAAAGGTAAGATAACTTTCCCTTCTTTGACTTTTTGCTATAGACGCCACAAGATGTAAAGACTTACTATTTTTTCTTTTACCTAACTGGTTTTTAGGCGGTTATGACCAGTAGTCCTAGTTAAACTCATGAACAAAAGACTGGGAAAAATTCATGAGCAACTTCACGCAAAGAGACGACCTATGGTAACAATGACTGATCAGATTCTTTGACTAATGAGTATGATTTCTTTGAAGAAGCCAAGATCTTCAAGGCGAAGGTACATGAGAAGAAAAGGATGCCGGTTCCTCTCCCCGAAGACCTGGTGAAGAGGAGGCCTAGAGAAAGAATTGATTTTTTTTCAAATAGTACTTGTGCCACTTATGTAATTCTCTTAGAGATGTTTTGTTGAAGCAGTCGTGCGATTAGGAATTCAGTATTTTCAGTGTAAATGACTCAGAGACCATTAACAACGATTTGTGTCGTTGTCTTACATATAGCAAACTAAAAAACAAAACCTAGCTGCGCTTATGTCGAATTGTTCAGTTTTCTATCCATTTTTATCAAATTGTTTATAGTTTTTTTTTATTAATTTTGCCACATCAGTGTTGGTATAGGTAACAAAAATAGGAAGACATATAGGGGAATGAGAAAGAGGAGGATAAAGAAAGCTGTGAGTCTACAGCCAAGTGAGTCATTGGCCAAGAGTACCTCTCCAAATCCAGCTCTCCCTCTTTATAGTGGAGATGGAAGAGAAGGTTTTCTTCGTGCCCCTCGGTCAGGTTTGTATTTACGAAAAACGCTAGGAGGGGCTAAAAATAAATCCCTAGGGAAATAACCCACGGTTAATAGACATTAATTGTGGCAGTCACATTAAGAAAACCGCTATGGTTAATAGATTAAACGTGGCCGTTTCCTCCCTGGCCGGCTGACTTCCATTAAAAGTGGTGTTTTTAAAAAAAACCCGCATGGTTAATAAAACCTAAGTGGATTGCAAAAGATTTGGAATAGTAGTGTCACTACATGATAGACAAATCATATCTTGAGAATTGAGATCAGCAATGTGCCCACGTTGCTTTTAGGTGGTGCCGTTATGCATGAGAGTGGTCCATGGGTACTTTGTGACAATGAGATTGATAAAATTGAAGATCGTTGTCTCTGTGCGTGGCTTTGTTATTTACTATTAATACAAACTAGGGGATTCTCCGTGCGTTGACACGGGTATGAAGTAGGGAATATTAGTGTAGAAATCCATGATGTGTCTCGCTAACGTAGATATCATATTTCTTGTTGTAGTGGACTTTAATTGCAAATGATAGTGGAGTGCTCAGGTGGACATACTACATGTCAAGAGAATTTGCTAGTGGAAAATGATAGTGGACTGCTGAGGTGGACACTTTGCATGTCAAGAGAAATAGATAATGCGGTTGATAGTGGACCAGTGGCGAAGCTAGAGCAAAATGATGAGGGGTGCACAACTTAATTCATGACTATACTGACCAACGCCGGGTGCCTTATTTTGCTCCAAGGGGGGTGCACAAAGGGTGAAAATTTGCTACTTATAAGGTAGTTTCAGTTTTGGCGTGGGTGCCTGGGCATCCAGTGGTCTCAACTTGGCTTCGCCCATGTAGTGGACTGCTGAGGTAAACGCTTTGCTTGTCAAGAAAATTATCTTAGTGGGTTTTATTCTTAAAGGAGTATTAGATTCTTGTCTCCGGTGAGAATCTGAAGCAGTTGTATTTTTTAGCAACTGTTGAGCAACCCTTTCATTGGATCAACAGTTATAGAAAATGCCTGAAGATTCTACCCTAGGTTTGACCAACATCATAAAACAGTTCTCGGCCTTGAACAGAGGTTCTTTGTATGCTGATTTGGTGGGGAAAAGCATATAGAGTTGGCTTGATGCAGCCATCTCTTGTCTGTCATCCAGCCCAAGGGAGATACCTGTACAAGGTAGGTTGCATTAGAAATTTAGAATTCTTGTATTTGATAATGCAGTTGCAATATTGCCTTTACAATAATGTAATGCGGTCTCTTACTTTGTCAGATATTTTTTTTTCGAGAACTCTTCGGGGGGATTAAATCATCCCCACCTGCTTGTATTTCACAGATGCCGGCAAAGCCGGTGGGTGAAATTGGTGGCCTTGTTACATAGTTCGTTACATCAAGAGAAAAAGAGAGGGAGAGATTACAACATCACAGAACATAACAATAGCACAATACAACACCAGGAGTAATCATAGACTAAGCTGAGAATCGCCAACCGATATTCGACTTGCGCCACCGCCGAACAACATGCTCGCCGGTTTCACCACGGCCCTTGTGCCCTGCACCACTCCTCGTAGCTACGCCGCTCCACTGTCCCCCCACTCCTGAGGGACAACACTGGAGTGGGGACTAAGAGTGATGACGAACACGCAGACCCCAGTTCACCGGACACGACGACCTCCCTTCAAGCTGATGGGGACATCCTCCGGTACATCCGGGCCCCACATGCCGCCATCCAACGCCGTCCACGGGGAGGAATCCATGGAGGGGAATGGCAGCAGCGGTAGGATCTCCACCCGCATATGATTTTTCCGCACCATCAAGGAGAGCGCCCGACGGAGCGAGGCGCCGAGGAGGAGGACACTCGCCGGAAGTCGGCAACGACGGCTTGACCAAGTCCGGCCACACCCTTACACACCAAGGAAGAGAGGAGCAAGAAGGGGTGTGGGAGAGCCCAAGGGGGTTCGAGAGGCATAGGAGGCCACAAGGACGATGCCCAAAAGACACGGCTCGGTGGAGCGGGCAGCAGTGAAATGGTAGAATCTTCAACAACGCCCAAGGAGGGCCATGGCGTGAGAGCGCCATCGCCGTCGGACCGTCGTAGAGGCGGATAAGGCTTTCGCCGCATTCTATACCAACCGGGCACGCCGGAGTTGGCAAGCCACCACCACTAGCTACAACAGATACAAAGGCGAGTTCCATGGCGCGCTGTCCCGAGGAACGTAAAGCTCGACGACGCCTCAAGGAGGTGGATGACGCAGCTCGCGCCATCGCCGCCCGGCCTAGACAGAACCGGACTGGGTTTTCACCCACGTACGCAGACGAGGGTCGTCGCCGTGCATCTAAGTCATTGCAAATCTTTGGGCTCGAGATGGGGAAGGGAGGGGACCGCATGACGTGGCCGCGAACGCTTCGGCCGCGCTTGGTCGCCGGCCGCGCGGCGCGGCCCGAGTCGACGAGGCTGCCCGGGCCCGGACGCGGCGCATCCGGCCGGGCCACCGGATCCACACCGGGGCTCGGATCCACCGCTCCACGGTCGCCGGGCGCGTCGCCGGGCGCTCGTCCTGACAGGCGGAAGAAGACCAAGGGGCATCGCGCGATCTCGAAGCCTCTCCCATCCCCAAGACGCCGGCCAGACATGCCCGGCCACCGCGCAGCAGGCACCGTGCTTGCCGCCCGGAGGGACGCCGGTCCCACCACCACGGGGTTGGGCGCATGGGCCGTCAGATCCCGGGGGGGAGCCTGGATCCGGAACCGTGGACCCCGGATCTGTCTTCCGTTGGCGGCCGTGAGCCGCCGGTCTTCCTCCATGGCTGACCGGAGCTCGGAAGGGCGGAGGAGGGGAGGAAGAGGAGGAGGAAGGTGCTGCGGGGGGCCTTTTGAGCTCGACAGCGGGCCGCCGCCGCCACTCGCGACGAGCAGCAGCAGCACCGGGGGCGCGCGGGGGGGCCTCTGGCGGCGGGGCTGTGTCGCCCCCGGTCGCCCCCCGAGGGGAGACGCACGCGGGGCACCAGATGATATTTCGTCGTATCAGCCTTTGTCAGATATTGAGGACTGGATGCAAGTGGTGAGTCTTGCTTTTCATTGAGGACAACTGGAGGAGCCCAGAAATTGGTAGTTGTGGTTGAGCAAGAGATCAGTGATACAGAAAGATTATGCGACCCTGTTTCAGAAATACCAGATTTTCTATGGTAGTACAGCTTCATCATTGTTCACTAGTGCAACTGCAGTATCAAAGACAGTTGAATTACTGGGAATGAAACTGACAGCTGTTGTGGTTGGGTATTGCTGGAGAAACCTTCAGGAGAATGATTGGCATTTTGTCTTCGGCATGTATGATGCCACAATAAACAAGGTATCAAGAGAAGATGCCTTGGAGAATCTTAAGCTAGTGGTTGGCACTACAGATAAGTTAACATTAAGCCTTGCAGAATCTGCTTTTGTTACAATGTGTCAGCTCAACCATCTTTGTAGTATCCTAAGAAGCAGAAATTCAAAGAGTGTACAGCTTATTTAGATCAGGGGACTGTGCTGAGAGTAATGACAAGATGGTAGAGAGTATCCTCCGTTTGTTCTTGGCCTCTGGTGTTAAACAGGCAATCGCAGAATCTTTCAGACTTAATTGAGTTCAGACTTCTGAACTTCTCAAAACTGATCTGACTGTGACAGCTCAAGATAAGGTATATGTACTGTATTTCTATATTTACGTGATTTTCAGTTCAAAATCAATTTTCCTTAGCTCTTGTGCTAATGGGGTCTGTTGGTGTTTTCCGTCACTTGGTTGAAGTATTCATTGCTTGGGCATTGCTGCTGTCCCACATGCAGATACTACCAGCATCTTCCAGTGGCGAACAGGGCTAATGGTCTGTTGGTGTTTTCTTTCTCTGCAGACACTATCAGCAATTTTTCTTAGCTCGTGTGGTAATGGTCTGTTGGTGTGTTCTTTCTCTCTGCAGAACAGCGCGATAGCAGAGGTGATCTGCATGTGGAAGACCAATTTCGACTAGTAGTATGAGGGTGTAGAGGAGTGCCTATTCTGTTACAGCATTCTCCACACCAGCAACCAGTCTCCCGCGGTCGGTGTCGAAGGAGCTCCACTGGGGATGGTCTGGGGATGGTTTGGCCCGGTGGTGTCGGAGATGACAGGAACATGTTGCTGGATTCGGATGTTGTTGGTGGTCTGAATAGCGGCAGCAGAAGGGGTGGATGAGTCTGGTGGCGCCGTGGAGCGGGCCGTCGAGGATACCAACAGAGCACAGAGGAGGAAGATGAGAAGTTACATAGAACCACAGTGGACTGGTCGGACTCTGAATAGGGGTGTTGGTTGTCATCAAACAGTTAGGGGATCAAAGATGGGATCATCCAATCCAACAGAGCCCACGGCTTCCAGGAAGCTTCATTAAAACGGAAAACCGACGGGAGAAGAAGCGACAGAAACGTAGGAGTGTTCCGGACTGAGGATCCATTTTCGTTTCCAGTGCTGATTCAGAGCTACATCGTGCTATATCATCTGTTGATGAACTTGCTCAATACACAGGACAGGAGCTTGAAGAGTTATCCCCTCTTAAGCATAGTAGCGGAACAGGGGGACCAACTAAAGGACTAGAAACAAAAGCATAAAAATAAAAACAAAGGAGAAAGAAAAGGTACAAATCAAAGACGACGTTGTTCCTGCTTCCATTGTACAGTGCTGATACTATTTACTAAAGCTATGGATGTTTTAAAAGATTTTCCTTTTTTTTGAAACGAATACTGTGGGGCTATTCGGGTGATGGTTGCAGAGGCTGATAAGCCCGACTGATGCTATTTTGTTGCAAGAGAAGCCAAACAGATAAAACAGGCTGGTAAAGTTCAAGCGAACAATTAAAGCTATGATGGAGCTTGCAGAATCTTGTCAGTAGAAAGGGGAAGCTTCAAAGGCATGTAGTGGAGTGCGCTAGCGGGCAACAAAAGCTGAACCAAAGCTACAGGAAGGAAAAGCTAATGTGTTGTACACTAGTCGCTGTTTTAACCGCAACCGGGTGTTTAATCACTTCACAATTTTTTTAAAGATTCAATTCACGTAGCATTGCTTGCGACAGAAGTGGTTTTTGCTTCTCTAATTTCTAACACCACCTTTCGTTGAGCATGATTCTATATATAATAATGCTACTGTTGACAGGCAGTAATTTATTAGAAGGTCATCTGACAATTATGTCATGTTCCCATAAGCGTACAATTCGCTATAACAGAGGTTAAACAAAAATAGTTTGGATTTGGACTATTTAGCTTGAACCTTTTCAATATCCTACCATTCTTTTCATAGGGGAAGAACGTGTGGCACGATGCTAATATATATAGGTGTACGTTGACGGCCTGGTTGTGATTGTTCATGTTAACATTCAATAGGTGTCTTTATGTTAATATATGGGAAGTAGAGCATGGGTGTTCAGAAATATGTAAGGAAGTCTATAACAAAATACCTATTGTAAATTACCATACAAATGAATTAAAGAGAATTTATCTTGTTGTCATCTTTTTTTCCTTCATCAATTTGAGAATATCCTATCCCTTAAATTTCCTCCATGCGTTGGGTAGAAATGATTTAGATCGAGATGATTTCTTCATTTGTTTAGATAAAATAAATATGATAAATAAATAGGTCTTCAAACTTTTTAAAATTTCATCAAAACCCATGAAAAAAGATATAACGGGTCAGGACATATAAAATATATTTAGAGCTCATAAAAGTATCCGAAGGAGTTTCCAAAAAGTTGGATTTAGTTGTAGATTTTTTTTTAAAAAATATTCTAATTAATATCTAATTGTTCTGTAAAAACTTGTTTGAATATAAAAATTCATTGCTCTAAAACAAAAGGCGGTGGCATTTGAGAAACTTTTTGTTTCATGCTTTGAGAAACTTTTTTTTTTTTTTTTTTTTTGCGACCAGTAGGAATTTGAGAAACTGTTTATAGATGACTTTATTATAGGACGGAACCTTATTGGATCGAGATCGAATAAAACTGGAACCCTTTTAGTTACATCCCAACGTTGGGCCCGGCCCAACTGGCCCGAAGGAGTCCACTCCAAAGAGCCTCGACCGGCGGCGGCGGCGGCATCCTCTCCGACTCCGACTGTGTCTCACCTCACCGAATCCTACCGGACTATGGAGGTACGGTTCGCCTCCACCGTTATAGATCCAGACAACCCCGCCGCCGCATCTTTCAGCCAAGCTAGCGAGTACAAGCTTTGTGTTGGAGGTTTCCCGGCGTGAAAAAAAGCATGGAGGCGGCGGCGACAGGATCGCAGGCTCCACCGACGAGATGCTCCACCAAGAGGAAGGCGGGGAAGGAAACAGCATCGTCTGTTTCTTGGCTGCCCCGTCCGCGCGCTTCAGGAAGCAAGGAGACATCCGCCGCGGCCGGTCGTACAGATGCAGAGAAGTCGGCAGGGGAAGAACCGGTTGTCGGTGAAGGATATCCGGTGGATCCTAGCCCAGAAGCCGCAGGCTCCGCCGCCCCGCTACCAAGCCCTGAAGCGCCGCAACCCGGAGCTGGTGCCGCGGCCGGGGAGGAGGAGGACAAGAAGCTGATGGCGATGTACGCCGTGACAAGGGCCTTGTTTCAGATGCAGGAGAGGTTGCCGAAGCTTCAGGAGTGGGTGCGCAGTGAGCTCAAGGAGAAGGGGTACGTTGAGGTCGATGATGAGTGGTTCAAGCGCAAGGCGGAAGCGCAGGCGTCGATCGACAGACAGTGGCCCACACTCAAAGCCAAGATCGATGAACTTCGCATGATGGATGGACCTCGCATCTCGGAAGGTGATGTGGAGAGCGATCTGGAGAGTGACTCTGACGAGGAAGATGGAGAGGACGAAGATGCTCTGCAGTCAGTGATGAAGCATTATATGTAATTTACTGCACATATAATCTATCTGTATATTTATGCTTGCACTGAGTTAGGACCCCTTTATTTGTGATTCATGACGCTTGTTCTAAGTTTAGGTGCTGTCAGAGGACATGGTCATGTATTTAACTAAAATCTCTTATACAGAAGTAACATGATGATTGCCTGGCTATGCTAGGCTGTGATGTTGCAGGTGCCAAATCGGCCAAATGTTGCATAGTTTGCATGTGATTTTGGAGGTGCAAGTGGTTTTGTGAAAAAAGCAAAATGCATACTTTAGTTGGCTCTGTGACTGTTAGTTGGGTCCTTAAGAAACACTGAAATGCATCAGCTTGTTCACCACTGAAATGCACACTTTGAGATACTTGGACTACCCTCATGCCCCGGTTACTTCAAATTCTGTCATCGCATTTTTTTGAGCATTTGAACTGTACTATATTGGTTCATACTCAGCTATTTCAACTTAGCACAAGCAATATTTGGTTAACACTTTTTTGAAGATGCTGGGTCTTATGACATTTCTACGTAGTTAGCAAAAGATGTTGCTTATCTATTATAAGTAGTGTTTATACTAAAAAATACAGATTTGTGCTATTATCTGAATTTTGTGTTTGGGAGTTGTGAAATGACACTTTATTTGCAATAGTTAGTCACTATGGAAGATCTGGTGAACTAAATGAGTAATTCGTTTGTTGCAGGAACTGAAACACGAGCGATTTGTTGCCTTTGTTGATAGGCTTATTCTCAAACTGGGCTTTAGTGAAGTGGTTTTAGGTATGGCAGGAAATATACAATCTGCCATATTACAGTCAATTGATATAACCTCACCCATCTCTTCCTTGTCCAGAGCATGGATGGCTGGTTAGGTCATTTGGACTTGGACATGGAAAGAGGCTGTGCAGGGAAAACATTCTTACCTTCACTGGTTCAGTACATGAAAGGCCTAATCATAACTTGAGAATTGAGATCAGTATTGTGCCGTTGTTGCTTGATACACTGTTAGATGGCGCCGTTATGCATGACAGTGGTCCATGGGTACTGTTTAACACTTGGCATCTTTCTCACAACGAGATTGATAAAATTCAAGATCGTTTTCTCCATGCTCTTGTGGATTCGTTATTTACTAGTAATATAAATGATTGTCTCTGGAGAGAATCTGATGCGCTTGTATTTTTTGAGCAACTGTTGAGCAATCCTTTCATTGGCTCATCAGTTACTAGAAAATGACTGAAGGTTCTACTCTATATTATGACCTCCATCATAAAACAGTTCTCAGCCTTGAACAACGGTTCTTTGTATGCTGATTTGGTGGGGAAAAGCATATAGAGTTGGCTTGATGCAGCCATCTCTTGTCTGTCATCCAGCCCAAGGGAGATACCTGTACAAGGTAGGTTGCATTAGAATTCTTATATTTGACAATGCATTGCTTTTACAACCATTTAATACGGTCTCTTACTTTGTCAGATATTGAGGACTGGATGCAAATGGTGTTGTCTTGCTTTCCATTGAGGATAACTGGAGGATCCCAGAAATTGGTAGTTGTGGTTGAGCAAGAGATCACTGATACAGAAAGATCACTAATGCTGACTCTGTTTCAGAAATACCAGATTTTCTATGGTAGTACAGCTTCATCATTGTTCACTAGTGAAACTGCAGTATCAACGACAGTTAAATTAGTGGGAGTGAAACTAATAGCTGTTGTGGTTGGGAGAAACCTTCAGGAGAATGATTGGCATTTTGTCTTCTGCATGGTATTCAATAATCATCTGTTTTGCTTGTGGAAGAAATGACTGATAGCATAATGATGCCACAATAAACCAGGTATCAAGAGAAGATGCCTTGGAGAAGCTTAAATTAGTGGTTGGCACTACAGATAAGATAGCATTAAGCTTTGCAGAATCTTCTTTGGTTACAATGTGCCTCTACCTCTGCCTTGGAGAAGCAGAAAATTCCCAGAGTGTACAGCTTATTAGATCAGGGGACCGTGCTGAGAGTGTCGCAAGATATCCTTTTAGATCAGGGGACTGTGCTGAGAGTAATCACAGATCCACAAGATGGTAGAGAGTATCCTCCATTTGTTCTTGGCCTCTGGTGTTACATAGGCAATCGCAAAATCTTGCATTGAAGAGGCTCCATCTGTCAAAGGTGAGTTGCCATTCTTATTTGCACTTTTGGGAACTTGTGATTCATAAAAAAATGCTCCACTGCAATTTAGAAAGTCTGCACCCAGTCCATGGAAATGTGGGGACTGACCAAGGTGGATTATATTTGATTCTTTTTCTCCTCACAACCAATATTTCACTTACAGCTTGCAGCTTCCTCTCTACTTCTGCCTTCTGTCAACTTTTACTAGTTAAAAATTGTTCAATGGGAGATAATTTACTCATATGAGCAATCTGGCATAATCCAAAGTGCTGAGTTGATGCCAGATTCAGAGAAGACAGTGCATCTAAGAGATGAACTGACTTAACTGAGTCCCCGACTTCTGAACTTCTCAAAACTGATCTGATCTAACAGCTCGAGATAGGGTATAGGTACTGTATTTCTATATTTACGTGATTTTGAATTCAAAAAGCAATTTTTCTTAGCTCGTGTGCTAATGGTCTGTTTGTGTGTTCTTTCTCTCTGCAGAACGGCCTGATGATAGCAGAGGTGATCCGCACTGGGGATGGTTTGGCCCGGTGGTGTCGGAGATGACAGGAACATGTTGCGAATAATGGCAGCAGAAGGAGTGGAGTGAGTCTGGTGGCGCCGTGGAGCGGGCCGTCGAGGATACCAACAGAGCACAAAGGAGGAAGATGAGAAGGTATGTAGAACCACAGTGGACTGACCGAGAGGTCGGACTCTGAGTCTCTAGGGGTGTTGGTTGTCACCATGGCATCAGAAGCAAGGAAGCCCGGATCAAACAGTTTTTGGGGTTCAAAGCAGAGAGAGAAGACTAGATCATCCAATCCAACAGTGACGAAGAAGCGACGGAAACAGAGGAGTGTTTCGGACTGCATTCCAGGGAGACGTATTTGGGCTGGTGCGTGCGTGGGCCGAGAGTGCTTATATGGCTTGAAAAAGGGAAGTACTGTCGAATTTTGGGAGAGATTCATCAAATACCAAAGACTAACACTGATTAGAGCTACATCGTGCTATATATCTGTTGATGAACTTGCTCAGCACACAGGACAGGAGCTTGAACATTTATCCCCTCTTAAGCATAGTAGGGGAACAGGGGGCCAAACTAAAAGACCAGAAACACAAAAGCATAAAAATAAGAACAAAGGAAGAAAAGGTACAAATCAAATACAATACAATGTTGGACCTGCTTACATTGTAGAGAGGAACATTTAATTCCTTCTCACAACCAATATTTCACTTACAGCTTGCAGCTTCCTCTCTACTTTTGTCTGAGCCCTTCTGTCAACTTTTACTGGTTAAAAATTGTTCCATGAGAGATAATTTTCTCATATGTTCAGCAATCTGGCATAATCCAAAGTGCTGAGTTGATGCCAGATTCAGAGAAGACAGTGCATCTAAGAGATGAACTTTCAGACTTAACTGAGTTCCCGAGCTCTGAACTTCTCAAAACTGATCTCACAGCTCGAGATAGGGTATACGTACTGTATTTCTATATTTACAAGCATTTTTTCTTAGTTCGAGTGCTAATGGGGTCTGTTGGTGTTTTCTTGGTTAAAGTATTCATTGCTTGGGCATTGCTGCTGTCCCACCTGCAGATAGTATCAATTAACATGGTATGGTGTTTTCTTTCTCTGCAGAGACTATCAACATGGTATGGTGTTCAGCAATCTGGCATAATCAACAGGGCTAATGGTCATTTAGTTTCTGGTGGTGCATGTGACGGCCAAAGAGATTGCAGCATTCTCTGCACCGTCACATGGTATGGTGTTTTCTGCAGAGACTATCAGCAATTTTTCTTAGCTCGTGTGCTAATGGTCTGTTGGTGTGTTCTTTCTCTCTGTAGAACGGCGTGATAGTATATCGACACCGCGGAAGAGCAATTTTGACTAGGAGTTTGAGGGCGTAGAGGAGTGCTCAATCTGTTACTGCATTCTCCACACCAGCAACCAGTCTCCCGCGGTCCATGTCAAAGGAGCTCCACTGGGGATGGTTTGTCCCGGTTGTGTCGAAGATGACAGCAGGAAAGGGGTCGAGTGAGTCTGGTGGCGCCATGGAGGGGGCCGTCGAGGGTACCAACAGAGCACAGAGGAGGAAGTTGAGAAGGTTCGTAGAACCACAGTGGACTGACCGAGAGGTCGGACTCTGAATAAGGGTGTTGGTTGTCACCATGGACTCTGAATAGAGGTCGGATCAAACAGTTTGGGGTTCAAAACAGAGAGAGAAAACAGGATCATCCAATCGAACAGAGCTCATGGCTTCCAGGAAGCTTCATTGAAAAAGGAAAACCAATGGAACAGAAACAGAGTGTTATATCATACATCCAGGCAGAGGTTCACAAAGAATAACAGTGCCAAATTTATCATACATATAGGAGTAGAGTACCACCAATACATACACCGACGCAAAGTTAAAGGCATATGGGCTTCATTTGATCAACACTGTGGTTGCTCTAACCATGGTCTCCAGCCACATCATCCCCATTCATGTTGCAACAATGGCATGTGCACACCGACATGGCTTGCCTTGTCTAGCGTGACGTACGTACGTACGCTTGCCGCGGTTGCATGCATGCAGCTTCGGTAGACTCACTTTGCCGCGAGGATTGTCAGTAAAGAAACATTTATCGGCTAAAGAAATATTCTTGGAATGTGAAAAAAAGAAACATAGTGTGATTAAAAGTAGCGAAGAAATGATAAAAAGGAGAAAGAATGCTTTTTCTTTTGGGTTGTGGGAGGAGGAACTCTTGGATGCCACTAATTAGGATCGGCTTGACAAGAATTGCGTACTTGATGCTATGGCTAATAGATATGTACTCTGATATTTCAAACCACATGATTTGATGAGTCACTTGATGCTGTAGCGTCTCCGATAGGCATCACTTCCAAAACAAATGTAAGTAGTTTTATATCATGTCCTATCGTACACCATGATGTGCACACTCTTGAGGAATGATCTGATCTTTGATGGTAAACCATGCACTTACACAAGATGGAAGACTCATTTCAAGGAGCAAATTGGCTTGATTTGTATCAAAGCCAAGCCAGGCCTTGCAGGTCCTTTAAATTCTTGGTTGGAGAATATCCCATAATGTACTCCTTTTTTGTTTTTGAGCTTGGTGAGCTCCAAAATTCTTAGCACCCCTCGTGCTCTTGTACTGAACCCCTTTTATTAATGAAAAGATTAGGTAGGGAATTTTCCCCACTGAATCCCAAAAAAAAAAAAGATGTGCACACTCTGCGATTCCTTTCATCTCCCTTGTCCGATTTAGATGGTTTTAACAGTTTAAATGGGTTTAAACGGCCCAACCATTCAGTTCATCGTTTAGGGCCTAAACAACATGGGGTTGGCCATTGTTTACCATTTTAAATGTTATTCAAACCACCATGTAGGCAAACCATGGATACCGAACATCAACAAATTTAGCGAAGGTGCGGGATCAATTTGTGCCACAATCCTTGGTCGGACAGCAACATGGTCATACCCGCAAAGGTAATGGCATCAGTATCAATGACTCAAGATTATCTGTCACATCCATCTGTATGAAGGTGGCAAAGCGCTTTTTCTATCATGGTAGTTTAAAGTGTGGATGGATAATCCTCTCCTCCAACAAAGCATAAATCATCATCCTCTTGGGAATCTGTAAGCTCCATGTTTCTTGGTGCAGAACCCTTGGTTTGCCTTCTATTGACCAAATGGCCAATTTGACTATTATGTTTATGTCACCAAGTAGCTAGGGGAGCTAACAAAGTGCTGAGAAGGGCCATATGCCCCCTCCCCCCGGCCCTAACCTTAACAACCGAACAACCGATTTAGATGGTTTTAACAGTTTAGCAGTATAGTTTTGTATTAATAAGATATGAAAAGGTTAATTAGTTGTCACAGGATCGTCTGAAGTCATCATCAATTGCAAGGAATTTCAGAGAGCAGCTGCTCAAATGCTCAATCACGAACAAGAACAACATATTATTGCCATTAGTAAAGTTATTCCAACTCTATAAATGATGAGCTTCTTCTAACTAGGGAGGTTTTCAAAGGCTCCAAATCGACTCCGTCCCTGATATAAGGCAATATCAATCTCAACCCCACAAAAGTGTCTCTAAAGCCAACATCGTGTAGTTAATGTCAATGCAGTCCCTTTGCTCTTGTTGCCAATGACTAAATGGGTCATTCGTTGGAGCCTCTCCCTATATGATGGGAAACTTTCTAACACTTGTGTCTCTTATATCAAGAACTCTTTGAGCCTATATTCACGGGATTTTGTCTATGCCCATCTAATGCACGCTCAGGAACTTCTTCACCAAGCATGATGCAGGGTGGCTGCCAGAGAGGGGGGGGGGGGGGGGCATTCACCCCCTCCCAACTCTAGCCCAAACAACACAACAACACTTTTATATAGTTATTATCGGTCTATTTTTTTGTATTAACAAGGTATCATAAAAACATTGTTGTACGTATTTACTGAGTACGTTCTGGACAATAAAATCATAAAACATAATTAGAATAAAACACTTGGTTCTTCTAAATTTGTTTGCCTACCATACTAGGACTAATTTAATGAATTTTTTAATACATACTTATATTTCATTATAATATTCTGTTGCAACTCATAGTAATGACAATTCGGTGAATATTAATACTTTATTGTCATTTAGATTATTGTACTGTATATATGTCAACTCTTTTGTTTTATACACACATGCTCATATTAATGTATATACACTGACACCTATGAACAAACATACATTCTAACGCACTACAAACACATAAAAAAATACTCAGTCAGTACATTTTGATATATATCCACACATGCACCCGTTGTAAACAGACATGTTAAGCCTACCACATAAAAAATACTCAGTCACTACAACATATTTATAAGTCACCACATGCACCCCGTTGTTATTAAAGCGAGACATGTTCGCCTACCAAATAAAAAAATACTCAGACACTACAACATATTTATAAGTCACCACATGCACCCCGTTGTCGGCAGACATGTTCGCATTGTTAAATCGTCGAAGACTAGACTATATTTAAAAAAAATTAGAAGCAACTGCATCGATGACTAATCAGAGTGAGTAGATTCCACCACTAAAAGCTATAAAAAGGATTATGGATGGCATATGTTGAATTATGGATGTGAATGGGCTGACCTGGCCCATTTCCCTTGGACCTGGCCCCATGGCCTCAAGGCCAGTTTTAAGGGCCATGGGTCGACCTATTTCATCAAGAGGTTGTGACCTCGTTGACCCATTGGTAATATAAGTAGACCTAGACTTTTTTTTCAATTATAGAACACGAATGCTATTAATACTTATAAAAAAAGATGAGATACAAGATCGAAGGTGTAACTAATTTTTCATGTGTCCCATTTTGACGGGCATGCAAACACACACCATTTATGATTTATTTCTCCTTCCACCGTGTTGTCATTTGAGCATGCTGTTGCACCGCAGAACGAGCGTTTGATTGAGGATAAATGGCCACTTGTATATGTAATTTAAAAGAACAAGTAGCTGCTCTAGACCAGGGCATGTAAGTACGCTTTGGGTTATGCGGGCCTTGCTTTTGTCACGAGACACCCTTATGCATAGTATGGGCCTGTTGGGCTAAGGGTACTCCAGGCCTCATGAAAAATCAGGAGTAAGGAAAAAGTCCAACTATTGGACGAGTCTCATTTGCTTCACGACGTCACGTTTTTGGATATGTTGTTGAAGATACGAGATTGATTGGAGGTTAGATCGATTTGTATGATGGTAACACTACTGAACTGGCATGAAATTACCTATGTAGGGTTAATCTTCACGGGTAGTACGAGTCTTCACAAACAAGTACTACATTAATTCTTCAAATATGAACCTTGCTTTGGAGAGATAACACTCGATAGGAATAGATAGGCATGTGTCAAGTCAAGCCGAAAAAAAGATAAATTACTACATGAATTGTGATAAATAAAACATATCTACAAAACCGCAAGTAGTGAAAAGAAAAAGAGATGAGAATAGCACTAGTATAAACAGTATGTAATGCAATGAATGAAAAAAAAAATATTGATGCGTTCGACAAAAAAAATTCTGCTCACAAACCATGTGCGAAACTAACTCTTTCTTTACAAAAAAAAAAATATACCTCTGACAAAAGAAATCAACACAAGAATGACTCGTTTTAAATCTAATTTCAGTTGAAACGTAAACCTCACTTGCATAAACTTGAAATGAACTAAAATAGGGGTTCAAAAGCTTGGTACAACGGGATACCATCAGACCTGTCGTTTCCACCCTAAAGCTAAGCTTTTTTGAGGATGTGGAAAGGTGAAGTCTCAGCTTCCGAATCAGGAATGCACTAAACATTTAAGGAGGTGGAAACATGAAACCTTCAGCACAAAATTTTCAAACAACTTCACGTAAGTCTTCAGTTACTTCTTTCAAATTCTCCGGTAGTCTGCGCATGATGACACCAGCCAAGAAGTCCATGAGGCACACTACGGTAAGTGTTGCTTTCTTCCCTTTCCTCTTCTCCTGCTCATTGAGGGGCTCTAGTGGCTTTCATTATATCCATTGTACGGCCTAGACTTTTCTTCTTTTCTTGGCTGAGTTCACCGACAACGCTCCCCGGTGGCACGAGAGTCGGTTTGTAACCCCAGCAAAATGCATATTCATTCAACTCTAGCTTCAGGTTGGGTGGTAGCATTGTACAAAAAAATCTCTGTGGTTGGAGGACGGAGTAAGTAGAGTCTATCGGGATCGCTGAACAAACCATTCATGTGAAGAACAACCACACCACCACAGTCCCAAGCGCTAGTGATTGAGCAACGTTCGGTATTAGTTTTCTGTATATCAAAGACACAAATCTGCTCCCATTGGTGATCCACCGTGAGCATCCACAAAGTTTTGCCGTTCCAGTCTTCTAATTCTATGCATGGACGGCCAAGTACCTCCATGAGCCTGGACTTTTCGAGAAAGTCATCAGGTATGAGGCCATTACCGGGTAAGTTGATGGTGATAACAGTCTCGTCATCAACATCAAAAGCGAAAAGAACTTTATTCTGGACACGGAGGAGGTAAACTGTGCCATCAGTGTAAAGTGAATTGAAGAAAACTTTGCTAGAAGAAGAATAATTCTTCTTATAGAAAAAACCTTCTCCTTCTTGGTTACCGGATAACACAGTCCGACACAATTGCGGTTGCTGCTCCTCCCCAGCGTCTCCGAGCGAGTAGACCAGCAGATCCTTGGGATACTCATCATAGTAGGAATTGCTCGCACACTTGCGCGCTATCAGTAGTTTGTAGGTTTGGCTCTTCTTGCCGTAGCCGAACCCCAGTACACAATCTCCTCTGGTTAAACCAGGGACGGCCACTTCCTTCTCCTCACCGTTGGCAACGCAGGGGTTCCAGAACACGCACCTAGATGAGTTGGCAAGGAGCAAGACACCGCGGCAGGAATTGATGAACTTCATGCCGAGGTACCTTGTTCCGGTGAGCGATCGTGTCGGTGCTCCGGCGCCGCCGGCGACGTGGAAGCTATGAAACTCGCTGACGACTCTTCCTCCCCTGCCTATCTTGGCCGTCGCGATGTACGCGATCTGCGGGCGAGGCCGAGGCGGGCCGAGGCGGCAGTGGAGGCTGCTGAACTCCGGGCAGAGTATCATGTTGCGGTGATGCTTGGAGAGCGTCGTGGAGGCGACCAAGGTGCGCACCGGTAGCCGGGCCATGATGCTGCAGACGATGTCGTCGCACATGACTGAGCCGCCTGACGCGGCAGCGGCGCTGCTGGCTCCTCTCTTCCTTTTCCTTGGCGCCGCCGCCGCCGCCTTGATCTCATCTTTGCGTTCCTCCATGCTCTCGATCGGCCGGTGGCTGAATAATGGATCCAAGATATATACCCTCGCAGGCTTTTTTACGAGGACTTAACACGGGCTTTTTTTCCAGGACTCTTATACCGTCCAAAGTATAGGAGACTTAGATTTGCATATGTGGGCTTCGTTAATTTCTGAGATAATCAGGATTCCCAATGCAAAAGTATTTTAATTTTGGTTTAATACTAGCAAAACATGACCATGCGCTGCATCAGAATGAAAAAAATATTTATTTAGTACTCGTTTGAAAGGTAAAAGTGTCTGTATATTGAAATAGATATCATGCGATCATCTAAAGCCAACTATCTTTATTTGGTTTAATTGAAACAACCATAGTTTTAATAATATATTAAACCCTATAATAAATACAGATCTAATAAAAAATTAATCATACATATAAGCAGCGAATTAGAGATTAACTCCACTGAAATAAGTGAGTGTTATATTCATCTAAGCGCCGATCTCGAATAAAAGAACCCGAGGACTTAGCGGCCTGAGCCCATCCGCGTTGCTTATGGCGACCCGACCGTCGGATGCCGCGGATCGGCGGTGCACCCCCGAGCCCGGCCCGGTGGCGGTGAGGTCGCGCCGCGTCGCCTGGCGGCGGCTGGCGTACGGCGCGCCCGCCCCCTCCGTTACGCCCGTGTGGCGAGGCCCCGAGAGGCCCGGACATGCGCGGCGCTCATGGCGGTCCATTGATTCCGCCCGGCGTCGCGCACCGAAGAAGCGAAATTCGATGTCGCCGCGGGCTTTCACGCCCGGTCCCTCCGCCGCGGCGTCCTCGCGGCTCGGCGCTTCGGCGGCGGCGCACCGGATGTCGACCGGTCGCGAGTGGGCGGGCCCAATCCTGCGGCCTTGCGCCTCCCGGTTGCAGCGCCCGCGGCCGCACCGTTGCCGCCGCGCGGCCAGCGTGACCGGCTGGTGGGCCCAATCTGCGGCCCCAGGCGACTCGCCAGCCCACCCGTCGTGGGCCCTCGCCGTCGCCCACACCCGCCGCGCCACACACTCCGCGGCGGCGGCCCCGGTCTGGGAGGCCGTGTCGCTCACACCCACCACGCCGGCGTCCGCCGAGTCGGCGGGGTCAATCCTGCGGGCCCGTGTGGGTGTCACGTCGCTTCGCCACCGCTCACGCCGCCGCGGTGCGGCCACGAGATTGATGAGCACAATCACGGGCGAGTGCTTTGCGGGCCACAGCGTCGCGGGCGTACTTACGGGCACTCCGTCTGGGTTGCCGCCTTCCTACGGCAGCGCACCCTCGAATAAATCTTTGCCAGCCCGGCGGCGAGCCCAATCCAGCGCCGCGTCGGCGTCGCGTTGGGGACGGCCGGGCTGGCGGCGCGGCCCGCGTGGTGTCTTTCAGTCCCTGCCCCTTGCACGATCGTGCCGTCGCGCCGCGAGGATCGCGCCCGCGTCGGCGGCGTGCCCCGGTCGGTCCTAGCCATCCGTTCGAGCTTACCGTGTCGCCGATGCAACCAAGGTTGCACCCGTCGACGAGGCCCCTCCGTAGAGGCCTCCCACGCGCGGTGGCGCACCGCTGCGACGGACGCTGACACGGCGGACTCATTGATCATGTCGTCACGTCGCCTTGAGAGCACAGAGTCAAACGTTGGGGTGTGTGGTGTCGTTAAAGTCCTTCCCCCCGCGTGGTTCCACGGCTTGACGTTCACTGACGCTACGGCCCTAATGTTGTGTCTATGGCACCTGTACAGGTGCGCCACACCGTCGTGGTCGTGGCCGCGGCATACGGTAGGTCCTTCTAATCCAAAGTTTCGTGTGCATCGGCGTCGTCGGTGTGCGTCCATTTGCCAAGGGTCATTCGGGCGTCCCTTATCTGCGCCACCAAGTCTACTCGCGCCCGCGGCCCGGTCGGACCCGTGCGTACCGTGCCACGTCCCTAGCCTCTAAACTACGTTTCTGGGTCAGAGGGCTTTTGAGCCGTTGTCGTTGCCGCGTTGGTCAGTGGTTGTAGGCCCCTGCTGCAGAGAAATAGGTAGGTCCCTGCTCCAGAGAAATAGAGCGTCTCAACTCTTGTGCAGCCAGAGGAGGAACGCCGAACTGACCAGCGTTGCATATACTAGCGTCGCTGACTGGTCGGGCCCGTGCAGGTATGTAGGGCTGCCTACACGCTTGCCACGTCCCTAGCCTGTATGCTATGTTGGAGCCATTATCACAGCCCCCGTTGGCTTGCCGTTGCGGGTCCCCGCTGCTTGAGAGACATAGTTTCCGCTTATTGTATAGGTAGAGGAGGAACCCCGGGAAGACCACCATAGCTTGTACCCGTGTCCCTGACTGGTTGGTCCTACGAACACATGTAGGGATGCCTACACGTGTGCAATGTCTCTAGCATGTATGCTACGTTTGGGGGCACAGGCCTTCGGAGCCGTTGTCGACATCCAATTGGCCAACAGTTGTGGGACCCTGCTGCAGAGAGTCGTGGCTTGCCACCTGCGTGTAGGCTTTACTCGATGGAAAACGGGCCTCCCTGGTATGGCTAGACGGCGACTTACCCACCTCGGCCGACAACGCAGTCCCACGTTGGCGCTCAGGGTCGGCTGGCCCATCTTTCGATTTCTACCTCTGTGGAGTGTCGTCTCAGCGTGTGTCCCTGTAGAGAGTGCTACCAACCCAGATGGGGATACGGGAAGAATAAAGACGTCGCGGATGGCTTGTTGACCAACCCCATTTCGCTCTTGCTTGTCCTGCCTCTCAAAGGTGAGCAATGGCGGCCTCGGTGTTTGTTTCTCAACACCTTTTCCTCACTTGCTGATCTCGCTCCACCTGTTTAGTTCTATAGGTTCTGGGCGGTGCTGTGGCTGGCGGGTAGCTTCACTTTTATTTGTGTCATCGGGGCCCTAGCTTTGCCTCGGTTAGATCTGGGGAAATGGTCAAGAGTCGTGGTTGAGCTTCGCGTCCATCCGTACCATTTTTTACGTGGCTTCGGTCCCTGCGACATCCTCATAGTCGCCACTAACATTTTGGATTTTTCTATTTTCTTTTGTTATTGTTTTGTCCTTTCTCTGTTCGCCTTCCTCGGCTACCTCCGTTTCATCTTTGCGTTCTGTAATCGTTCATTGGGTTCTCCAAGCTCCTAAGGAGAAGGTAGATGTCCATTGTTCCAGCCTCCTATCTGGCGCGGTTGCAGACCGTTGCGTCTCATTGTAGGCTACCCTATGCTTCTATGGTTTACGAGGTGGCTGGGGATGGTTCACCTGTGCATGGTGTCGAGGTTGACCTGCCATGTGATAGTCTCGTGCATCTATGTCGTAGGTTTTTCTTTTAGGCGCCTAGGGAGTCTTTTTCAATTTTTGGCTACGAGCAGGCTGCTCTACAGACCATTGCTTTCTTACAGAGGATGTATAGATTTGTTGTTGTGGATTACAATCTTGACACAGTGGTTGTAAAGAGGATAGTTGTTGCTGCGTGCGTCTCTGTTGCTGCCAAGGCGGTGGCGATGCTTCGTATTGTCGTGAGAGAGAACGAGGAACTGGTTTTGCAGTCTGAGTGTCTAATGAAAGAAGTATGTTTACTGGGCCTTCTTGTTTGAGGACGCGTTGTCTATTACATGAACAGTAACACTATGTGTATGTATTTTTCCTGCAACGAGAATAATATACAGCAGACAGTTGTTGCGCGCTGGCATCTTAGGTGGTAGAGTTGGTCTATTGTGATCAAAATAAAGTGTGATATTTGTATGGGGTGCAGACACATGTCGAATAGATTTACACAGCGTCAGGTAACACTATTTGTATGGGGATCAAAATAATGTTACGCTTGTGTCATGTGCTGATATGTTACACTCAGATTGCTGCATAGAAACGTAAAGCCATATGATTCTCCTTAGTAACCGAGCCATGCCTGCTAACACAGGTGTGGGGTAGATCGTTTGAGCCAAGGCTTACTGTGTTTAATTACGTGTAATTGGTTACTGTCACTGCTATATTACCGGTCCATAGCTAGATCCACCAGTGAGCTCGTTTGGCAAGGTATGTGCCCGTGCATCTGCGGGAGTTCTTTTTATGAGGTGCAGTGCATATTATCGGTACAATTACATGGTCCACTACGCACCTTTGCTGCTTCCTTTCTTTCTCTGGCAGGCACTGTTTCTCTGCGGTGCTTCTGCAGGAGATATTTCCATGCATGGTCCTGCAAGTCACGCTATATCTTTTTGTCCTCACATGTCTTTCTTTTTTCGCTGTCGTTTTTTCCCCTTTACTATGGTGCACCACCTTTCACCTCAACAATAGGTAATGATTTATACTGCTAGGTTACCTCCTTTAATACAACTTGAAGTTCAACTGCAAAAGCCTCCGGATCTGGAAACTGCAATGGCTCTCGCATGACGCCTCCAGTTATCAATGAGACGACAACAATCTTCTAAGGTACGTCTCCGCCAAAATGCTAATATTCAGATATCAGTTCATGGACTCACAGAAATTACTATTAGCCCTACAATGCAATTGATGATATCAGTTAATGGTACAAATTTACTGGCACTAGTGGATTCGGATCAACACATAATTTTGTGGATCATGAAATAGCACAGCGGCTCAATTTAGAAGCCCTCTCCTGTACATTCGTCTCTCACAGTAACAGTTGCCAGCAGGGATCATATATCGAATGTTGGGAGGTATGATGATGTTGATTTTACTATTGCAAAGAGAACTTCATAGCAGATTTCTACGATATTAAATTAGGAGGCTATGATGTTGTTCTCGGAGTCGACTGGCTCAGCTCACTTGGTACTGTCCTTTGAAATTATGTGGAGGGAAGGGGAGGCAGGCGCCGGAGCCAAGGCGGCCTCCAGCGCCGGCGCCGGTGGCGTGTTGGTAGTTGCCAGGAGTGGCCAGCAACAGCTCTTTCCAGTCAAGGTCTCTGTTCCTCATGAATCTAAAACCCTTTTGTGTGGCACCACAAAAGAAATGTGAAAATTAAGCCAGCCATTTACGGAACACAGAAGTCTAGTTGGAGCTTGAGTAATCTGTCCAAATGTGTTTACATCCAGAACTTTGAGAAAAGGCAATCTATAAATCATTTACACATCCAGCAGCTCTGATCCTGATAAAGATGGAACGCGATGATCACTGCCAACCTGCTCGATCTTGGCCGGTTGAAGGCTTGTCAGCAACCTGCATCTTGTTGGCCGAGTCACGGCAATAGAAAAATCACGCCCAGGAGCCGGCAAGCATTGGTGATGATGAATTGACATCGTTAGTGCAGTTGCTGACACTAACATCTATGGACACAGTAAGAAGAATCAAAATTTGCTAGGTAGCTGGACGCAGATACACAGGAAACAGAAATTGGATTGGATTTTCTACTATGAGTTCAAGAAATAAAATAAGAATGAGTCTCAAATCCATGTCTCTGATTGTCTGGTCCCAAAGGGAAACAATGGGTCTAGGAATCAGGAATTCACTCGAGTCTGCACTTCAAATTCTAGGCATTGGAATCATATTTGTGACAATTAGATTACCTGTTAATCGACTTTTTGGTTGTTTGATTGATATGCATTACATAATTAAACCGTTGCGGTAACATGGGCGTTATACTAGTTGCACAAAAGCATCAGCCACACCATCACAGATAGTATGAGTGTCTTCAAACAAGTAGTACATCAATTCTTCAAATGCGAACCTTGGTTTGGAGAGAGAGAACACTGGACAGGCCGAAAATAGATAAATTACTACACCAAACTTTAAGTAGCGAAAAGATATGTGATAAATAAAACACATCTACAAAATCGTAAGTAGCGGAATGAATGAAACAAAAACTGCTTACAAACCGTGTACGAAACTAACTCTTTCTTCACAAAGAAAATAATATATATACCTCTGACAAAAGAAATCAATACAAGAATGTGACTCATTTTAAATCCAATTTCAGTTGAAACGTAAACCTCTCGCTTGCATACACTTGAAATGAACTAAAATTGGGGCTCAAAAGCTTAGTACAACGGGACACCACCAGACGTGTTCGTATCCTAAGCTTTTGAGGATATAAACATTTAAAGGAGGTGCAAACATGAAATCTTGAGCACAAAATATTCAAACACCTTCACGTAACTCTTCAATTACTTCTTTCAAATTCTCCGGTAGTCTACGCATGACACCAGCCAAGAAGTCCATGAGGGACACGATGGTCAGTGTTGCTTCCTGCCCATTCCTCTTCTCCTGCTCATTGAGGGGCTCGAGTGGCTTCATTATATCCATTTTATGGCCTCGACTTTTCTTCTTTTCTTGGCTGAGTTCACCGACAACGCTCCCCGGTGGCAGGAGAGTCGGTTTGTAACCCCAGCAAAATGCATATTCATTCAACTCTAGCTTCAGGTTGGGTGGTAGCATTGTACAAAAATCTCCATGGTTGAAGGACGGAGTAAGTAGAGTCTATTGGGATCGTTGTACAAATCATGCATGTGAAGAACTACCACACCACCACAGCCCCAAGCGCCAGTGATTGAGCAACGTTCGGCACTAGTTTTCTTCTTATCAAAGACACACATTTGCTCCCATTGGTGATCCACCGTGAGCATCCACAAGGTGTGGCTCTTGCAGTCATCTGTTTCCATGCATGGACGGCCAAGTACCTCCATGAGCCTGGCCGTTTCTATAAAACCATCAGGTATGTAGCCATTACCGAGTAAGTTGATGGTGACAACAGTCTCGTCATCAACATCAAAAGCAAAAAGAACTCTCTTGGGGATATGGAGGAGGTAAACTATACCATCTGTGTAAAAAGTGAATTGATGATTACTTTACTAGAAGAACTAGATTTCTTATAGAAAAAGCCTTCTCCTTCTTGGTTACCAGATAACACAGTCCGACACAATTGCGGTTGCTGCTCCTCCCCAGCGTCTCCGAGCGAGTAGACCAGCAGATCCTTGGGATACTCATCATAGTAGGAATTGCTCGCACACTTGCGCGCTATCAGTAGTTTGTAGGTTTGGCTCCTCGTGCCGTAGCTAGCCGAACCCGGGACACAATCTCCCTTGGTTAAACCAGGGATGGCCACTTCCTTCTCCTCACCGTTGGCAACGCAGGGGTTCCAGAACACGCACCTAGACGAGTTGGCAAGGAGCAAGACACCGCGGCACGAGTTGATGTACTTCATGCCGAGGTACCTTGTCCCGGTGAGCGACCGTGTCGGTGCTCCGGCGCCGCCGGCGACGTGGAAGCTATGAAACTCGCTGACGACTCTTCCTCCCCTGCCTATCTTGGCCGTCGCGATGTACGCGATCTGCGGGCGAGACAGAGGCGGGCCGAGGCGGCAGTGGAGGCTGCTGAACTCCGGGCAGAGAATCATGTGGCGGTGATGCTTGGAGAGCGTCGTGGAGGCGACCAAGGTGCGCGCCGGTAGACGGGCCAAGATGCTGCGGACGATGTCGTTGCACATGACTGAGCCACCTGACGCGGCAGCGGCGCTGCTGGCTCCTCTCTTCCTTTTCCTTGGCGCTGCCGCCGCCGCCGCCGCCTCGATCTCATCTTTGCGTTCCTCCATGCTCTCGATCGGCCGGTTGCTGAATAATGGATCCAAGATATATACCCTTGCAATCTTGTTTATTAAGTTTATTATTTATATGTAAGGGAGACTTAACCCGGCCCTTTTTTTCAGGACTCTTACTCCCACCGTCCAAATATAGGAGACGTTTTAGGAGGGCCGGCGAATGTGGGATTTGCCATTTAATCGGCGCATGCCTTTAACTCGGGATTTTTATTTATTTTTAACACTTTTTTGAAACAAATTTTAAATTTGACCCGGGTCAAACTTAAATTCTAGATCTAACCCTTTTGACCGCGCCCCCAGCGCGCGGTATTACTGCAATGTCGCGCCATGCATGCGCTGGGCGAGAGGCTGCTCATGTGGCAAGTCTGCATGCGGTCCACGCTAAAGGCCGCCGCCCTGTCGCGCCAAGATCATCATGGCGCGACAATGCTATGCCCCTGATCTCGGCACGGCAGGGTCGGGCCATGACCCATAGCATGGCAGACTACTGCTCCACTAGTATGTCTATCTCTGTCGTCGACAAAGATAGGCATACGCCGGACTGCCGGACTGGGCCAAGGATGGCGTGCGGTGCACTAGTATGCCCTTCACTGGAGAGAGAGAGGTGGGGTGGTGTGCCCGTGCACTGCATATGTCGTGCATGTCAAAGGAGAGAGGATACAATGAAGCGCTACATGTATTGTGCATGTGAGAGACAGAGAGAGGGGGTGGTGTGCCGTGCCACTTCTGTATGCCAGAGGAAGAGGATGCTATGTAGTGTTTGTGATAGATAGAGAGGGGAGGTTGGGGCTACTAAAATTTGTATCTGATGTCTGGTACTCAATCGTCTGTATGGAGAATAACTTTTGATAAAACATATATAAACATATAAATATTTATGGCACACAATTTTTATCATACAAAAGATATTTGAATCAAATATTTTTAATAAATTTATTTGGAGATACAAATATTACACATATTTTCTATAAATCGAGTCAAACTTGTGGCACACTAACAAAAACGACATATAATTTAGAACACAGAGATATTGACACTAAATCCAATAAAAACTGTTTTTTTTCTCTAATGTGCATTGTAAATTGGTATGACTTCTCTCTTGTATTTCTTGGGCAGTGTACCATTGGGTACACACTGGGTTTTTTTTTTTCTCTAATGTGCATTGTAAATTGGTGTGACTTCTCTCTTACATTTCTTGACCAGTGTACCATTGGGTACAGTACATTCGGCAAAATGCATAATAAAAGTATACAAATATAAAAATACTCTAAATTGGTCCCATTTTATCTGTAGTATTTTTATGTGTCGTGTTTTTTTTTTGTCATAAATTTGCCTCAATTGGTATAAAATGTGTGTAACATTTGTTTCCACAAATAAATTTATTAAAAAGGAGATTTAAATATCTTTCTAATAATACTAACTATATGGCATAAATATTATTGTCAAAGTTGTTAAAGCTAATGAGTAGTACTACCTCCATTCCATAAAACATACAACTATGGGTTATGCGTGCCAAATAAAATAGCTTACGTTTGACCAAATTTCTAGAGAATACTATTTATATTTATACCTCGAAATTAATTTATTATGAAAATATATTTTTAAATAATCTAATGATATTTATTTGGTATTGTAACTATTTATAGTTTTTTATCTATAATTGGTCAAACTTGATGAACGTAAACAAGGTATTGTGCTAGAATTTGATGTTTTCTTGAATGGAGGGAGTATTTCAGATACAAAACTAGCCCCTACCTCTTTCCTCTCTCACATGCAACATCATGTCATCTCACATCCACTCTCTGCCACACATGCAGCAACAACAACCACACCATCCCACATCCCCATCCCATCTCATCCCCTTCTCTGTGACATGCATCATTACAACACGTCACATCCACGTCCCATTCTCTCTCATGCAGCAAGAACAACTACAGCGCCGCACCCCAGATCGAAGCGTAGCAACGCCACAGGAAAAAAATAACCAACATTTCTTGTAACATGGTAGACCCTTAGATCATCTAAGGTTAAGATCTCATCATCAAGTGTTAGCTAGCACAATTTTATCACAATAGATAAGAGACAATTAACAATTTTTTTTCTATGGAAAACAAGAACAAAAGAGGGTGGTGTTCTAGCACAAAGAACAAATACAGATTTGAACAATTTTACCACATCAAACAAGAGACAATAAATAATTTTTTTTTCTATGAAAAACAACAGATTTAAACAATTTTTTTGAACAAAGGATTGGCAGGCACATGGCGTGCGTGCGTGCAGCACTTGAGCAGCATTGTTGCCTGTTTTGCGGTCCAAAATGGTCACAGTGACGTCGCAAGATTTGTTTTGAAATTTCTTTCGAAAGAAACATAGGAATGGTGGGATAATAAAGTTCCTGCATTTTTTTTTTTTGAGAAAAGGTATAAAAAAATAAAGTTCCTTTTTTTTTGGATAAATAAATTCCTGCATACAATGTATTGTGTCGTGGGCCAGCACGCAGCAACTGCAACTCCAGCCCTTTTTCTAGCTAATAAGATGGTTCCTAACCATCTCTTACCATGTGTTTGGTTGGGGGCCTAGTGGGTTAGGTTGATTCCATCCCGGTTTTAGGGACGGCTCCAACTCATCTCATGTTTGGTTAGCAGTTTTAGGTTGGGTTGGTTCCATCCTATTTTTGTTTGGTTGGATGGATTGAAAAGAGGGTTAGATGGTATATTTGACACCGTTTGCTATAGTGTCGGGGGGTCGACGTGCCGATGTCACATCTGTCTTCTTCCTCTACTCGCCTTTCGCCAGATCCGGTTGAACCGCTTCCCGCCGGTCGCGCTGGGGAAGCAAGGCCGCCCGGCTGTGTCGTGGGACAGGGGCCGTGGAGGAGAGGCACCGGCAGGGAGAAGCTCTGGCCAAGGGGAGAAGCTCGCCGGCGAGGAGAACCGCGGGGTAAAGGCTAGCTGCGGGGAGGGAGGTCGTGCACCCAGCGAGCCGAGGGAGGGAAGGCCACGCGCCCGCTGGTGCGTCTTTGGAGCGAGGAAGAAGACGAGCATGGAGACGGAAGAGCAAGGGAAGGAACGGAAAGCAAGCGAACCGGGCGGGTCGGCTCCGTCCCTCAGATTTTTGAGGAACAAAAACGAACCCGTATCTTGACGAAATATTCCACCTTGGAGCCAACTCAACCCCTCCCGTGTTTCATGCAAACAGCTATGAGGTGGGTTCGCTCGGACCCGGCTCGCTCCGCTCTCCAACCAAACACATGGTTATTATATCATCAGGTTCACGAGAAACCTGCTTGTGCCAGACTTTTCTACAAGTTAGTGCAGGACCACTGGACAATCAAGACCAACGGCCTATCAGAAAGCCTGACATCATGCTCGATCCAGATATATTCCGGATAAGGACATACTCCCTCTGTCCCTAAAAAGACCGTCACCGTGGGATGCGTGCCATAAGTTTGACTCAATTTGTAGAAAATACATGCAACATTTAAATTTTCAAATAAATTTGTTAAAAGACTAGACTTTAAGATCTTTCGATGATGCTAATTACTTAGCACAAATGTTTTTATATTTTAATATATAATTGTCAGTATTTGTGTCTCGAAATGCGGTGACAATCTTTTAGGGACGGAGGGAGTAAGGTTCAGGTTGAAAACCATATCGGAAGAATGAATAATTGCGTCAGGCTCAAGGTTCATGTTGAAAACCATATCGGAAGAATGTATTCTGTCAGGCTCAAAGTTCAGTCTTTCTGATAACATTTTTCCCAGTTGCTGGTATCATCTAGCCAAACAATACGCAAAGCCAGTATACAATGCACACCACCTGATGTCGATGCTAGTGCAGCTTGGTATTATCCTCCTTGTTTGCCGTATCAGAGAATTAGTTCTAAGACAAAGCCTCTCTGAAGCCTGAACCATTAATTTCCCTATATCATTGAAACACATATTTATCTTTTATACCTTCCTACACAGAGAACATCACTGTTCAACTCCAAGCACATATATGCTTAGTGAGTGACAACAGGTGAACAACATCTGAAAAAGAATGAGTGCAAGCCTCAGCAACCTCAAACACAGAACCAATAGTATACAGTTGCAATCAAATACACTGGAATAATACCAGGGGACTACCTGAAGCACAGAACTAATATTATACAGTTCAAAATGCAGAAAAATAAAGTGCACATGTACCAGGGGGCATCCTCAAGCAGTACAATTATCCTACCATGGCAAGAAATGGCACGAATAGGGGATTCTGCTAACACACATGCACTTGTTGATAAGCTGATGACAGGAATTATGCAACACACTACTAGTCTACTGCACAGTATCTGCTGTCTATGCCGCTGTTGCATCATAATGTCCTCATTTTTCTACGCCTTATAGATTTATCTATGGTTGCTCAGTTGCTGTTATTCACATGCGCTTCAGCATCAGCATGTATGCTCACAGAACCCTTCTTCATATACCAGTGAAACAAATTTCCTACACTAGTATGTAGGGGATATATGTGGGGATATCTTTAGTGTGTTGCCTTGGGCGAAAAGAGTATATATGACAGAAACAACAGCACAACTACTGAATAGTAATCTGACAACACCATTAATCACTGAGGGTAATTCACAGGAAAGTGAGAGCAAGGATGACGAATCACTCAATAAGTAACAGTACACTACATTTATGTCAAAACAAATTGGAGTTCCAATAAAAGAAGGAAGCCAGCAAACATCAATAGGGCACCTCCGCAATCCGCAATCCGCATGCCCGTATGCTTAATGAGAACAATGTGACATATGAAAAGGAATTTGACAAATTTTAACATACAAGGGCATGATCCGAAAATCCAGGTACGATACCTTGGCAAACAAATTAGAAACACAAACATGTTACATGTGACAAACAAACCAAAGCATTTCAGTGTTACAAGGATAAATCTAGTGGGACATGACAAAGCCAAAATCGACCAAACATTACAATTTTTCAAACACTTTTTGTTGTGCATCTTCAACGCCGATGCAATGTAGTAGTGGAGAAATTATAAGCAAACTCGTTGCAGCATAGCATAATCAGTAACAGACACATAAGAGTTCTAACTTAAATAAATTATATAATACACGCCAATGCATCCAACAAAGCATATTATAGATAGATATGACATGCGCACTTAAGTAAATACATTAAACTATAAACCTCATTGCATTCCAACTTGTCATCTTCCTCTTCACCCTCATCAGCCACTCACATGATCACATCCTCCTAGTAGTAGAGTTCATCCTCTTCTTCGTCTTCGCTCCCATCAGAGTCTTCACCATCATCCGAATCACTCTCGCCACCACCATCACCACCACCACGAGCTTGGTACTCCTTTTTTGTACTCCTTTTCAGCAAGGACGAGGGATTTCATTTTTTCTTCGATTGCAGGCCATTCTCGGTCGATCACTGCCTGCACCTCGGCCCTGCGCTTGGCCATCTCCCGATCAACTTCGACGTAGCCCTTGTCCTTGAGCTCGGTGCGCACCCACTCCTGCGTGGCAGGGAGATTCTCCTCCAACTCGTAGAACATCTTGGCAAGGCGGTATTGCCTCCTCTTGTTCTCGTCCGCTTCCTCGCCGGGCTGAGGCGTCAGGTCCGGATTGCTGCGCTTTAGGGCAGCGAAGCGGGCTGGGGGCTTCGTCGGCTTCAAAGCCAGGATCCACCGGATGTCCGCCTTCGACAGGCGCCGGTACTTCTCCAACTCTTCCTCTCCTAGCACCCCCCGCCATAGCCGCCGTGGCGCGCGCAAGTGGTGGCATCCGACGAGACGGCGCCGGATCGTTCGCCGCCTGCTTTCTCTTCATCTCTTGTCGGGGACCTTTTTCGATGAACCGTGAGGACTTGGAATTGGACGCAATGGATGACGCTTCCTTCCTTCTCGTGTTGGAGTTGGAATTGGAGTCGACTCTTCCGCTCCAGTTGGGCCGGGCCAACACGTACGTAATAAAAAGGCTTCCAGCTTCTCATTTGACGGCGGTACATATCTTGGATAAACAAGCCTCTGCGAGGGTAATAAACCCTTATTCAGCAACCGATCGATCATCGAGAGCATGGCGAGGACGAAGGAACACATACATAAGATCGAGGCGGCGGCGGCGGCGCCAAGAAAGCCATCCACGAAGAGGAAAAGGAAGAGAGGATCCAGCAGCGCTGCTGCGGCGTCAAGCTCAGGAGGCATGGGCGACGACATCGTCAGAAGCATCTTGTCTCGCCCGCAGATCGCGTACATCGCGACAGCCAAGATAGGCAGGGGACAACACGACGCCGTCAGCGAGTTTCATAGCTTCCACGTCGCCGGCGGCGCCGGCGTGCCGACACGATCGCTCACCGGGACAAGGTATCTCGGCATGAAGTACATCAATTCGTGCCGCGGTGTCTTGCTCCTTGCCAACTCGTCTAGGTTCGTGTTCTGGAACCCCTGCATTGCCAACGGCAAGGTGAAGGAAGTGGCCATCCCTGGTTCAACAAGAGGAGATTGTGTACTGGGGTTCGGCTACGGCACGAGAAGCCAAACCTACAAACTACTGATAGCGCGCAAGTGTGCAAGCAATTCCAACTACGAGAAGTATCCCAAGGATCTGCTGGTCTACTCGCTCGGAGACGCTGGGGAGGAGCAGCAACCGCAATTGTGTCGGACTGTGTTGTCTGGTAACCAAGAAGGAGAAGGTTTTTTCTATAAGAAGTATGATTATTCTAGTAAAGTAATAATCAATTCACTTTACACTGATGGTATAGTTTACCTCCTCCATATCCCCAAGAGAGTTCTTTTCGCTTTTGATGTTGATGACGAGACTGTTGCCACCATCAACTTACCCAGCAATGGCCACATACCTCATGATTATCTGGAAACGTCCAGGCTCATGGAGGTATTTGGCCGTCCATGCATAGAAACAGATCACTGGAAGAACAAAACCTTGTGGATGCCCACGGTGGATCACCAATGGGAGAACATTTGTGTCTTTGATAAGCACAAAACTAATACCGAACATTGCTCGATCACCGGCGCTTGGGACTGTGGTGGTGTGGTAGTTCTTCACATGAATGATGGACTCATCAATCCCGATAGACTCTACTTACTCCGTCCTCCTTTAACCACGGAGATTTTTTGTACAAAGCTACCACCCAACCTGAGGCCAGAGTTGAATGAATATGCATTTTGCTGGGGTTACCAACCGACTCTCGTGCCACCGGGGAGCGTTGTCGGTGAACTCAGCCAAGAAAAAAGAAGAAAAATCGAGGCCGCACAATGGATATAATCAAGCCACTAGAGACCCTCAATGAGCAGGAGAAGAGGAAAGGGCAGGAAGCAACACTGACCGTCGTGTGCCTCATGGAGTTCTTGGCTGCTGTCATGCGCAGACTACCGGAGAATTTCCAAGCAGTAACTGAAGAGTTAAGTGAAGTTGTTTGAAATTTTTTGTGCTAAAGGTTTCATGTTTCCACCTCCTTAAATGGTTACTACATTCCTGATTTGGAAGCTGAGACTTCACCTTTCTACATCCTCAAAAGCTTAGCTTTAGAGTGGAAACGACGACACGTCTGATGGTGTCCCGTTTGTACCAAGGTTTTTGAACAGCTATTTTAGTTCATTTCAAGTTTATGCAAGTGAGGTATAAGACATGTCTACCTTTGCCGCTGAACTAAGGTAACAATGGCATTTAACTAGAGCAGTTCATTGTCACTTCCGCTACAAGTGCAGCAAATGTTTACCATGCACTCACCTTTTGAGCTATGCCAATTCATGATAACAATAAATTATTAAATTATTTTTATATATACCAATCATTGATCTTTTTGCACATATGCCTAAAGTATATTCATGCAAGAAACAAACTAGAAAAACTGAGTATTTCTCATGCGTCTATAAATTCATAACAACTTATTTATGCCTAATGGTCTTGCTCTTGTGATTTACTTCGTCACAATTTTGATCTAACCTTTGTCTCAAGAAAAATTTCGAAAAATAACCCACGCTTACAACTTGTCACCAACGACCAAGAAAATTTTCTGCAGCCTCAACAGTGTCAAAAGCATGGCCTGAGTGGCTATACTATACATGCTTGGCCTGACAGCAGACTAACTGAGTGTATTCCTTTTTACTATAACATGTAGGTTACCACCACTGTAAGTATCTTTTATCCTCCCAAGCTAACCCCCTAGAGTATATTTTTTTTTTATCATTATATACATGTTTTCAGTTTTCCAAGCCAAACTATTAGTCAGTCTCAATATGTTAGTGGTTCTTGAGTTTGTATTAGTCTGTATCCCCATCAGTTAGCAGTTTCATGAAATATTCAACTTTCGTTAGATACTTCAGTGATCCTAAATCAGTAAGTGATCTTCATCAGTATTGGTTTTCATTGGCCTCCGTCAGTTCTTGGGCTTTATCATCTGTCAGCGGAATTCATCTATTATTAGTTTTCAGCAACCTGGGCTTGATCATCTGTCAGTGGATTTCATTTATCGGTGGTTTTCAGTAGCCTTCGTTGGTCAAAGTATGTGTCACTCAACAACCTCTGTTTATCAGTAGCCTTTATGAGTTGGCAGCCTTCATCATTCAACAGCCTTTAGTTAGGGGCCTCTATCAAAATCAACTTTGGACAAACACTCAACTTTCTAACACCAAAATCTATACCTCTTTTTTGTAGGTTGCATCGCTTGATTTTTCTTATAGCATGAATCAACACAATGATTTGTTTGCACTAACCTTCGCAGGAAGCCAATCTTTTGATTTTCAATACTACAAACCATGCCCATAAGCATGAAGATTCTTGATTGGCAGCCTTTCGCTAGACACATAGGGATTTGATCCTTTTTCTATTCAATGTTTCAAGTCACATCTATTACCATGCATGTTCTTGAATAGCAATCTTCGCTAGCTACCCAAATTACAACCCTCTCTTTTCGGGAATAATATTTCTGATATGCAGAACTTATCTTTTGTTCAATTATAACCATCATTTTTGCAAGGCATATGAGATATTTACCCCTTTTAACATTATCATGCAAATGCACTCATTTGCACCATCACTTACATACATTTATTGCATAAGTACATTTCAATGAATGTCCCGAGCCACCTAGAAGTCCCAAAATATACAGACACCGGGACTCTATGCATCAACATCCTGAAAGAAGTCCCAGACTTTCATGGTCTAGGTCACGAAGCTTAGGCATTCAAGCTTCTTTCGCGTAGTATATAAATAATTAACCATCTATTGCAGCAAGTAGAAAGCCAGTGTCTTTTCGAGTGTCGAAGGACTTGCTAGCAAGTCAATATTCGATGAAGCTATAACGCTCAACCTAAGTCCCTAAAAATTGCAGGAGATCAACTTAGGTGCATTTTCATGCGACTTCTTTGGCCTTCAGTCCGCGGAGTCAGCGTCTACCTCTACGCCGCCTTCACCAAGCTCTTCGAGATGAGGGGCTTCCCCAACATTTTTATGGCTTCACCAACACGCCTCTGCCAAAACACCTTTTTTAGGAGGGCATGCGCCAAGCATAAGGGGCTTCATCGACACCTTCGTCACCTACACAATGACACGAGGGGCTTCATCGACACCTTCGTCACCTACACAATGACACGAGGGGCTTCATCGACACCTTCATGCCTGCACAAGGCACAAGGGGCTTCATCGACACCTTCATCGACCACTTCGACTAGAGGGGCTCATCGACAACTCCTATCCAAACATCTACATCCACTACTTTGACTTCGTCAACTACGCCAAGCACCGGATAAGGATTCAGTCACAAGCACCACCCAAGAGGGGCTATGGGAGCACACTAGAGGATCAACCGTCCAGAGCATTAAGTCTTCTATCCGACACTTGAGACCCACATTTGGAGGCCTCATGGTAACATTCAGCCACGACTACTTAGACCATGATGACTTGAGATGATACCATAGGTGGAGGCCTTGGAGGCAAAGACCTGTGCGCCCATATATGACAGAGGCCTTGGAGGTGAAGACCTACTTACCGAGATGACATCGGAGGTGGAGGCCTTGGAGGAGAAGACCTGCATGTCGAGATGATGCAAGAGGTGGAGGCTAGGAAATGAAGTCTTGCACCTAAGAAGATGGAGATGAAGACCCACGCACGAGAAGGTCCATAGTTCAAAACCTATGTGTCGAGTAGAAGGAGATGGAGCTCGACGACAAGGAAATCCAAACTATGAAGGCACTTGGAGCTATAAGCCTCAGGACTTTAGAATATGTGTAGGCTAACAGATGCTTGCGCGTAATCTTTTCTCCATGCCCTTTTTCCCACTAAGTTTTTCGAATGGATTTTTAGCAAGACTTACACGTGTGGTTGTGAAGGACAGTCCTTGCAACCAAGGTCTGAGTTCTATTGCACCTCTTTTAGTATGTGCATCAACTAGGACATGTAGTACAGGTCATAACCTAGTAGATGAGAGGCTACTTTTGGGACTTGCATTTCCATATGGCCCAGCCCACTGGAAGAGACCCAATTAAGTAGTGTTAATGGAGTAACCTATAAATTCAACACCCACCTAGGGGACCATGTAAGTCTCCCTTGCCTATATATATAGAGTGCCATGAGCATGACAAGATGGGCTCCAACACACACAAACCCTAACCCTAACCAACTCTCACCTCCTCTCTCCACGATCCGTTCAGAACCAAGGTTCCAACACTTCGAGAATAGATTCGTCATATGTAAATCTTTGGAAAGATAAACTTCATGAGTTTTTTTATTCCTTTTTTCTTATTTCATTATTTTAAAGGAATGGAGTATTAGAGATATCCATTGTGAAGTAATCTTGCTACATTGTTTAGTTGTTAAACAAAATGGAGATGCAATACTTATATTGTTTATGATCATTACAAACAAGATCAAACATACGTAAAATGATTTTGTGGTCTATCTATTTATGGGTCCTTTGTTCTTACATTGAATTTGATACTCGTGTGTAAAATATATAGTACTGAGTTTCTAAATGTATATATAGATAGTATACACTAGGATGACTAAATACAAGTCTAAGTACACTCTCACCAAGACAAAAAACAAAGAGTTACATAAATTATGTGATGAGCTTTTGGGGTATCACATGATGATCAGTAGGGCCCCATCAAAGAGAGGTTGTTGCTGAGGCATTAGAATCAGTTGATGGATAGAGTTTATTTGTTAACCGCTTAGATTAAAAGTGATAAGGGAATGCCGCTACCAGTGCCAAATAAACTCAAGAAAACTCTCAAACCAAAATTAGTGTCGTGATTGTTCTACTCAGAATCGGCAAACTTCTGATCACATGATAAATAGTTGAATATTTCTATAATAAACACAATGTTCTCAATTTGCAATCTTGCTTTAGTCATATTGATGAATTGATGGCCTTTAATATTTTTGCTAAGATGATATGGTTGAGCATTTATCAATTAAACCAATTGTTTTCAGACTATGATCAGAAGATTATGAAATAGTATTTTTTTGACATTTTTTCTAGTTTGATCATAAGATAGCTCGTGAAATTGTTTGATCTTAGTGGAGAGAAACTATCTTTTGTCCCATTGACAAAAACGTGGTGGAATGTGGTGTCACTGGATGAGACTTTCACCGTCAGTCTGAAGAGGCAGGCCGCTTGGCGGTGGCTCCAAGCCACCATCCATTGGGTATGAGAAGGCGACAACTCACAATAGGGACAAGACAAGGTCATCTAGTGACATCATACAAGAGGAGGAGGAGGAGGAGCACTACTAACGAATTGATTTTTTGCGTGATGCCTCCGTTTTATTTTTCCGTGGGCGGGCACGAGTTTGCCCGCCACGCAAAATCAGCCCGATTTTTTGGATGGCGGGCGTTTTTAATTTTACGTGGCGGGCAATATGGTCCGCCACAGAAAATCAATTTACCGTGGCAGGCATCTTAAATGGCCTGCCACGGAAAATGGAAAGGCCCGATAGACCCAAAATGAGGCCCGATATCATCTAAGCATATATATAGCTAAGTTAGGGTTTGGGGGCATTCTCACCCGGCCCGGCCTCACCCGTCTCCCTCTCACCGCCCCTCCCTTCTCGAGATCCGTCCCCTCCCCTCCCCCACTTTCTCTCGAGTCCCGAGCAAAGCCCGACGGCGGCCAGGCGGGCGGCGCCCCCTCCCTTCCCTCGACGGTGGTGGATCCGGCTCCCTTCCCCGATGGCGGCGGATCCGTCTCCCTTCGACGGCGGCGGCGCGAGCTCCCCGACGGCGACCTAAGGCGGGTGGCGCCCCTCCCCTTCCCCGGCGGCGGTGCCCCTCCCATCCCTATGCGGGCTACATCCGGCCCGCACGGCGGATGCGGCACCGGCGCCGCGGATCCGGCTCACTTCCCGACGGGCGGCGGCGCCCTCCTCCCGGGCGAGCTCCAAAGACGGAAGCGGGCGCGGCGGGATCCGCACGGCTCGAGCACGGAAAGTGGGCGCGGCGCGCACGGCGAGCTCCAAAGAAGGAAAGTGGCCACGGCGGCGGCGGTATCCAAACGGCTTGACGGCGGCGCGGGCGGATCAGCCGGCCCAGATCCAAGGCCCGTTTGGGCTTTTTTTTCTTTTTTTGTTTTTTATTAACCGTGGCTGGCAGACCACGGTAAAAAATATTTTTGCGTGACCTTTGGTTGGTGACGGCAGGCTTGCCCGCCACCCAAAATAATTTTGCCCGTCACCCAAAACAAAATTGGTACTAGTGGAGGTCATGCACATGTTGCAGATATAATTCGAGCAGGCAGCGGGCAACAACATTGCAATGAACAAGTTGGAGGAGCTGGACACGTTGCTCAAGGAGGATATATAGGCAATTATAGTGGGAAATGAGATTGAGGAAGGGCACACACATCTTTCAGTTTTTGATATTGTGCAAGCGTTTTTTGATATACTTTTGCACTTATAATCTCTCCATTTGTGGATAGAAGTTATTTGTGTTCTTCACTTTGTAAGGTTTAGCTAAATCTTCTCCTAAATGATATTATTTTTTTTTTTTTTAATGACCGAGATAGTAACCGACAAATTTTCAAAACTAAGAAATGTAAACTAAGAAATGCAAGTCATTTGTGTTTTTCATTTTGTAAAAGTTTGGCTAAATCTTATCCTAAATGACATGTTTTGATGTGCAAAGATAGCACTAGATACTCCATTTGTTCTAAAAATATAATTATTTCTTCTAATTTCATAAATCAAATTATCCTAAGCTCAATCAATGTTTTATAAAACTAATACTTCTTGTGAGGAAGAACAATAATAATTGCAATATCAAGAAAATTCATTATAAATATATCTATGGTTTATTTTTCTAGTTCGTAATGATGTCGGTGCTTTAAGGTTTGTTTGGCTCTCGCTTTTCTGGCTTCTCGAGCGAAGCCATGTCAAACACGGGCTCAAAAATGGTTTTAAGAGAGAAGACACTATGGCTTACTTTTCTAGTTGGTAATATTGATACTATTAAGGTATATTTGGCTCTGCCTTTTTGCTTCTCATGTAACACTAACTCAAAAAAGGCTTTAGAGAGAAGCTTCAGGGGAGAAGTCTTTATGGTTACTTTTCACAGAGAGAAGCCCTATCAAATACGGGCTCAAAAATTGCTTCACAAAAGAAGATCCGTTGGGGATTTTGCTGATGGTTTATGGGGTTGATAATTAAGCTGGCTGATGTTGTTTTGTTGTGAGGGAAATACACTATATCTTGACTAACAAGTCGGATCAATAAGTTCAAACGAAGAAGAGGGCGTAAGATGGTAAAAAGCCACCTAAACATTGGCTTCTCTAGCTTCTCTCATGCTTGTTAGCTGGTGATAAAGAAGTCATGTCAAATGATGCCTATTATTTCTATGAAACTTATGAAAATAGTTTGACTTAAGAAATAAAAGATAAACTGAACATGCTTATATGCCTTTTAAGGGAGACATATGCGACTCCAAATAAATACACGGATTAAAATAGAGTAGAGACTAGTGAGATGAGAGAAGCACCGCACGGGACAGGGAAGGTCACACGTCACCATCCTCGTCTGGGACATGGGAAAGCAGGCACGGAAATCTCAAAAAGTCCAAAAAAGGCCGTAAGATTATATGATGATGCCACAAGAACGATTTGGAAAACGATGAAATGATGCTACTATAAAAAGAATTCATGATAAGTACTTGGAAAACGATGAAATGATTGCTACTATAAAAAAGAATTCATGATAAATCCAATGAAATTTTTTTTTATATATATAGCAAACATATTATTTATCAAAGTTTGAAAGGTTGACAAAGACAGATTCTACAAAAATAAGATTCTACAAAGACAGATTTATCAAAGTTATAAGTGTTGAGTGCCGACTGATACTAATTAGATCTGTTCTTCGTGCCCAAGATGAGATTAGCCTAATAGAATTTTGTAATACAACTTGACGTCTTAATGTAACTGGACATTATACTTATCCCATAGTAATATAGTACGATAATATAGTATGCTTTAGTACAAAGTTGTTGAGACCCGTCATCCTACCCTCTGAACATTCCAAAACGCTCACCTGCACAACACTCGGCCATTCCGGTGCACATGGCCATCTGCTGTGCACTCTCAGCGTGGGCTATCGGGCAGATCGACAAGAGGCGTCGGGCCTTCCTTTGGGCGGGAGTAGAGACGGTCGCCAGCGGCAAGTGCGCGTTTGCTTGGCCCATAGTGCGCTCGCCCATGGAGTACGGCGGGCTCGGCCTACCAGACCTCAAAGTCCTTGGCTTCGCACTCAGGCTACGAAAGGGAGTGGGCACGACGAATTCAACCACATGAACTTTGTGCTCATCTCGCCCGGCAGGACTGAGAGGGCTATTGACAAGATGTTTGTTGCATCCGTTTCGGTGGTCATCGGAGATGGTGGCGGGCCAAGTTACGGGACAGATGCCTGGCTGCCCGATGGGAGCATCGCCACCACGGCGCCCAACCTGTTCCACGTTGTGCCAAAGAGAAGAAGGGGCTGCACAGTCCGTGAGGCCTTGCAAGGGGGACGCTGGATCCAGGACGCCGTGGCTACGCACTCTTGGGCTGCGCTTCGTCGAGTATGCAGAGGTGTGGCAAAAGGTACAGGCGGTGACACCGCAGCCGAACGCACCGCTGACCGTTTCGTGTGGATGTGGACGGCCAATGGCGAATACACTTCGCCTCCGCTTACCGAAGCTTTCTTCGTCGGCTCCCACCGTTCATTGGGGGGGCCAAGGAGTTGTGGCGCATGGCGGCACCCACAAAGGTCAAGTTCTTCTTTTGGTTGGGGTTGCATGGCCGATTGTGGACTGCTGAGCGGGCGGTGGCGTCATGGCCTACTGATCCCTTCGCGGGACTGCATCATTTTCTTGCAGCAGCATGAGACCATAGACCACCTTTCGCCGGGTTGCGTCTACACGAGGGAGGTTTGGTTCAGCCTTCTTTCTCGGGCCGGGATGCAGCACCTATGTCCATTACCGGATGACACCTCGGTGGAATGGTGGCTCAACTCCAGGAAACAAGTGCCTCGACTTTTCAGGAAAGGATTCGACTCCTTTGTGCTTACGGTTTCTGGATGATATGGAAGGAGAGGAACCAACGAACCTTCCAAGGCCGCCAATGACCCGGCCGGCTCATCAACATCATCATGGAGGAGGTCCAAGAGTGGGTGACGGCAGGATTCCGGAACCTGGCGCTACTGTGGCAAGCTGTGCAGCAGCGGTAGTATTTCTCTTTAGAGTCACCTTCTAGTCGCAAATTAGTTTCCTTTCTAATCACAACCATTTAGTTGCGCCGTGGAAGTCGGTGATATCTGTATGTGTGTGCCCTGGTGCGTGGCGGCCAAATGTTTTGGCTAAAACGTGCTTTGTATTCAAACTCTTACTTCCCTTAATGAAATACGTGCTAAGTGCACGCTTTCGAAAAGAAAAAAAATACCGTTCAAAAACTTTGTACTAAAGCATACTATGTTTACTATGTAGATCTATTCATGCAGAGTCCAATAAAATTGGATTTTCTATTTTTTATTTTTTATATGATTTACTATGATTTTTCAAAGATTGGGCAAAAAAAATAAAAAAAAAAAAAAAAAAGACAAAACCGCCTGGAGGTAAGTTTGGACGATTTTGGACCCAGATGAGCAGTGGAGAAAAATTTAAGGACCTCTATGACGCATTTCACTCTTAAATAAATTATCATATAATACACGGCCTGCTAATAATTAACTGCAAGCATATTATATTCGGCCGGGCCCTTATTTGACGGCGGTGGTATATATCTAGACTTTCTGATTTGACGCAATGGGGGCCCTTATTTGACATTCTCATTTGACGTATATATCTTGGATAAACAAGACTGCGAGGGTAGTAAACCCTTATTTAGCCACCGATCATGGAGGAATCCAACGACGAGATCGAGGCGGCCGCGGTGCCCAGAAATCCAGCCACGAATAGCGAAAGGAAGACAGGAGCGTCAGGCTCAGGCATGTGCGACGACGTCGTCCGCAGCATCTTGGCCCGTCTACCGGCGCGCACCTTGGTCGCCTCCACGACGCTCTCCAAGCATCACCGCCACATGATACTGTGCCCGGAGTTCAGGAACCTCCACTGCCGCCTCGGTCCGCCTCTGTCTCGCCCGCAGATCGCGTACATCGCGACGGCCAAGATAGCCAGGGGAGGAAGAGTCGTCAGCAAGTTTCATAGCTTCCACGTTGCCGGCGGCGCCGGCGCCCCGACACGATCGCTCACCGGGACAAGGTACCTCGGCATGAAGTACGTCAACACGTGCCGCGGTGTCTTGCTCCTTGCCAACTCATCTAGGTGCGTGTTCTGGAACCCCTGCGTTGCCAACGGCGAGAAGATGGAAGTGGCCATCCCTGGTTCAACCAATGGAGATTGTGTACTGGGGTTCGGCTACGGCATGAGAAGCCAAACCTACAAACTACTGATAGCGCGCAAGTGTCCGAACAGTTCCCGCTATAAGGATTATCCCAAGGATCTGCTGGTCTACTCACTCGGAGACACTGGGGAGCAGCAACCGAAATTGTGTCGGACTGTGTTATCCGGTGACCAAGAAGGCGAAGGTTTTTTCTATAAGAAGTATGATTCTTCTCAGAAAGTTTTCGTCAACTCACTTTACACTGATGGCATAGTTTACCTCCTCCATGTCTCCGAGAAAGTTATTTTCGCTTTTGATGTCGATGACGAGACTGTTGTCACCATCAACTTACCCGGTAATGGCAACATACCTTCTAGTTATCTCCAAAAGTCCAGGCTCATGGAGGTACTTGGCCGTCCATGTATAGAAACAGATCACTGCAGCAGCAAAACCTTGTGGATGCTCACGGTGGATCACCAATGGGAGCACATTTGTGTCTTTGATAAGAAGAAAACTAATACCGAACGTTGCTCAATCACTGGCGCTTGGGACTGTGGTGGTGTGGTAGTTCTTCACATGGATGGTTTGTTCAGCGATCCCGATAGACTCTACTTACTCCGTCCTCTAACCACGGAGATTTTTTGTACAAACCTACCACCCAACCTGAAGCCAGAGTTGGAGGAATATGCATTTTGCTGGGGTTACAAACCCACTCTCGTGCCACCGGGGAGCGTTATCGGTGAACTCAGCCATGAAAAGAAGAAAAGTCGAGGCCGTATAATGGATATAATGAAGCCACTAGAGCCCCTCAATGAGCAGGAGAAGAGGAAAGGGCAGGAAGCAACGCTGACCGTCGTGTGCCTGATGGACTTCTTGGCTGGTGTCATGCGCAGACTACCGGAGAATTTGCAAGAAGTAATTGAAGAGCTACGTGAAGTTGTTTGAAACTTTTGTGCTGAAGGTTTCATGTTTCCACCTCCTTAAATGTTTACATTCCTAATTTGGAAGCTGAGACTTCACCTTTCTACATCCTGAAAAGCTTAGCTTTTAGAGTGTACCAAGCTTTTTGAACCCCTATTTTAGTTCATTTCAAGTGTATGCAAACGAGATTTATGTTTCAACTGAAATTAGATTTAAAACGAGTTGCATTGTTGTATTGATTTCTTTTGTCAGAGTTATATTATTTTCTTTGTGAAGAAAGAGTTAGTTTCGCTCACGGTTCGTAAGCAGTATTTATTTTCATTCATTGCACTACTTACGGTTTATACTAGGGCTATTCCTCATCTATTTTCTTTTCACTACTTGTGGTTTTGTAGATGTGTTTTTTTACGACAATGAATGTGTTTTTATTTATCACATATCTCAGTTTTTACAACAATAATGATTGATGTACTAATTTATCATTTTCGCTTTGACTTCACACATGCCAACTCCTGTCGAGTGTTATCTCTCCAAAGCAAGGTTTGCATTTGAAAAATTAAATTTATGTACTATTGTTTGTGAAGACTCGTACTATCTGTGAAGGTTAGCCCTACATGAATAATTTCATGGCAGTGCAGTAGTATTACTATCATTTGAATCGATCGATTGCATGTATCCTCCAATCAATTTCGTATCTTCAACATCCGAATCAATTTCGTATCTTCAACATCTGAAAACACGACGTCACAACTAGAAACCTCGAGAGGATCAAGTGATGCACGGCTGGACCAGCACAGACATTGATCATCATCATGATGGTGTGGTTGGTCGTTCTTTTGTGGAACTAGTGTAATGACCGTGCTAACTCTACGGTTTAATTATGTAATGCCAATTAAACAACCAACAGTCGATTAATAGGTAATCTGAAATTCATGTGACACTTTGTTGATGCGAGTTAGGGTTTGCACCAACACACCGGTAGGGCCTTGGACGTCCGCGAGGTTACGATCAACCTGTAATGGACAGCACAACTCACAGCTTGATCACCAAAACTGATCTAGAGACCGGTAGAGGCGATGTAGACCTTGATCTTGGCTGAAACGAGCTTCAGAACAACCTCCGGAAGGATCCGTCTGGAGGATGCACACGAAAGGGTCTTCTAAGGATCGGGCGAGGCCACCTAGAACGCCAACAAAATTCGTCGAGAACGTCACCGAACAGCAGATTAGGGTTTGGAAAAGGGTAAAAGAAGTAGGTAGATTGAGTGTGTTCGATTGGATGTAGATGGGATCAAATCGGTCATTAACCTCTCATTATATAAGGAGGGTAGTCTTATCCCCTTAGAAACCACCCTAGATGTGTTTCCAAGCACCAACGCCTTCCAAAAACCGATCCACGAATAAGATCGGTTCGGACCTGGCGCGTCGCACACGCGTCGGGACGCGCCGGTCGCCTCGCCGGACTCGGTCCAGAGGACCCTGCAGCGGGCGCTCACGCCCGACGCGGTGGTCTGGCCTCGGCGCCTCTCGGACGCATCCCGGAGAGGTCTGCGACGTGGGTCTTCCGCCCGACGCGCGAAAGGGAGCGCCGAACGCCAAGTGTCTAGCGACCGGCGCATGCTTTGCACCTCTGGCTGGGCGCCAAAGCGTCCGCCGACCTCGCTACCGGGACGCGACTCGTTGGACTCCTGCGTCCAGCGTATTTTTGCCGGATCCTAAGTCGATCATGTTTATGACTACTTTGACGCGTCCAAACTGTCAAAAACAATATCCGGACATTTTTGGGTGTCAACACACTTTTGCACAGACAAACAGAATTGTCACAAATATGATTCCAATGCCTAGAATTTGTGGTGCAGACTCGAGTGAATTCCTGATTCCTAGACCCATTGTTTTTCTTTGCGAGCAGGTGATCATCGATATGGATTTGAGACTCATTCTTATTTTATTTCAAGCAACTCATAGTAGAAATTTTTTGTTCCAATCCAATTTTTGTTTCCTGTTTGTCTCGGTCCAGCTACCTAGCAAATTATGATTCTTCTTACTATGTGCCAACGCCCCTGCCGCCGGGGGTGAGAGGAAGAAGTTGGGAGCACAAGAGAGAGGTCATTAGAGAAAGCCGAGGGACAATAAAGAAATTTACCTCTTTTGCTCTCGGTCGAAGCCGGCGGTGATTAGAGAGAGGAAGAATTAGGAAAATTATGGGGTACGCCCCCGGCGTACCTTCCGGCCCGTACGCCTCCTGACGTGTCCAGTTCAGATTCGCCAGTCCCGGCGCTCCGTCGCGCGTCACGCACATATAATCACGGTCGATCGGCTCGGCTCATTATCGCACGAGGGGGGATCAGATCGGTTCGACATCGCGGCGCGAGCTCTCCTTTCTCCCAGCGACTCAGCCTCTCGTTCTCGCATGCACCCGGCGCGATTGCCGGTGTGAGCGAAGCGGCGGCGCGACCGAATGGATCTGGCAAGGCATGACCGGTGCGAGCGGAGCCGCGAGCGGCCGCGGCAGCGCGAATGAGCGCGGCTTGCGACGGACGCGACCTTGGCGGAGTGGCGAGCTGATGCGCCTCCAGCGGGTGAGCGCGCTGCACCAGCAGCGAGTGCGGCGGCTCCAGCAACGAGTGTGCAGACGGCTGCTACAGGTCGGTCGCGGCGGGCGTGGGCGCGTGTGAGCGGACACGGCGGTGCAGACAAGCTGGGCGGCTGCTAGCGCGGCCAGCGCGAGCGGATACGGCGCCGCAGACGAGCAGTGCGGACGCGAGCAGGCCAGCGCGAGCAGACGTCGGCGCGATGACAGCCAGTGCGAGGCACGTGTAGCGGTGTCCGAGATCTCGCGGCGGCGACGCCCAAACCGGCCAACAGAGGGAGAGTGCGCAGGCGTGGCTGGCGAGCGCAACTGTCGAGCCGTGCTATTTGACGGAGCTGAGCTGAGCCGGACGTCGCGCGCTGGGACATGATCGAGCTGCTGGGCCGTGAGAGAGAGAGAGGACCGTGCGATCCCCGCCAGGCCACGCGTCGTACATCCAGGTTAGGGGCGTATGGTCCGGAAGGTACGCCGGGGGCGTACCCAATAACAAGAAGTATTGCCGGCTAATAATTGAGTCATGCATGCAACGGATTTCTAGGGCTGCTGGGCGTAGGATGGCTTTTTTCCCAGAACATTGGTCATGGCATCAAGTTTTTGGCACGAGGAGAGAGCTACAATTATGGGCATATCGGAAGCGCTGGTCAGAGGAAGGCGAAGAAGGAAGCGCTGGCCACAGGACCACACGGTTCGTCGTCGAAGGGGTCCTCCACTAAAAGGAACGCGACGAAGGATCCGGTGTCTCATTGGATGTCGCCACTTCCACACGCCACCCCAAAGGAAGAAGGTGAAAGATGATATGTGGAGGAGCAGCGGCTATGTGGAGGCCTCTAGGAGAAGAGGAGGAGGAGAAGTATCGGCAGCTGTCAAAGGTGGACATACGGTGATGGGTGATCCTAGCTTTGAAGCCGATGAATTCCCCAACTCGATTTGCTTCCCTGGAGTGCAGCAATCCAGACTTGACGCCGCAGCTGTCAAAGGTGGACATACGGTGATCCTAGATTTGAAGCCGATGAAGCCCTCAACTCGATTTGCTGCCCTGAAGCGCAGCAATCCAGACTTGACGCGGTAGCTGGGTGAGGAGGCGGATGAGGACAAGAGGAGGCTCTGCCGCCTGGCCAAGGTGTTCTTCGAGATGGAGGAGAATCTCCTTGCGACGCAGGAGTGGGTGCACACCAAGCTCAAGGACAAGGGCTATGTACAAGTGGATCGGGAGAGCGCCAAGCACAGGGCTGAGGTGCAGACTGTGATCGACCGAGAATGGCCAACAAGCAAAGAGAAATTGAAATCCCTTATCCTCTGTGAAAACGTGTACCAAGCTGGTGGAGGTGGAAGAGTGATTCAGATGATGGTGAAGGCTCTGATGGGAGCGAAAACCATGCAAGAAGAGAATGAACAATACTACTAGAGGATGTGAGCAGTTATGATGAGGGTGAAGAGGAAGATGACAAGTGAAGTAGAGGGCGTGCTCTAGAATGCAACGAGGCTCGTAGTTTAATTGATAATATGCTTGAAGTTAGCAGGGTCTGAGTTTAACTGAGTGTGCAAATGTATATAGATAGTGCACACTTGAACTTATATTTATCGGTCGTGCCGGGCGCTGGGACGCCCTATGGCTTTCAGGCCCATAGGACGGTCCCTCGCAAGCCCACAAACGCAGCGCAAAGGAGGACCAACAGCCAAACAACCTGAATCGCCCGAGACATCTTCCCATGGCGCGCCCGTGCAGCCGGCGCTTCGGGCGGCGTTTCTAGCACGCCGCAAGAAGCACCGCGGAGCGCTGCGCTCCGCCATGGCTCCTTCCCCTACCACCGATCTGATTTCCCACACCCCCTCGCCTCCCTCCACCTCGCCGCCTCCCTAGTCTCGTTCGTCTACACGGCGCCAGTTGCTTCCCCAGCCCATCGCTGCCTCCCAGGACATGAGGTACAGCGAGCCCTGAGCTCTTCCCCCTTCCTCCGAAATCACAGCACACGTGGCCCTGCAAGCACCCCCTCCAAGCACGTGGCCCGCGATCTTTGATTTTTATTTTTGAATTTTGAACGAAGCAGATTAAGAAGAAAGCTCCCCAATGTCTCGCACTCACATACTACTTGGGATTGAGTTCCCCGGAGAAACATCCATATGACCGCCGCCCACCACCCATTGTTGCACAAGATTCAATGGATATGTTCTATTAGGCTCAACCTCGTGGAGAAGCTGCTTTGAGCAGCAGGTTATCGGATCTTCAATTAGATGGTGGAGATGGATTGGCTGACAACTCCAGGAGCATGCATGGCTTGCCTGAGGTAAGGCATATGATTCACCGATGATTCAAACTTATTCCCGATCCCCGACCTATGTTTGGATTAGTGAATAGTAGATTGCAAATTGAAACAGATGGTTATTGACCATGAAACATGTCCTTATAAAGTTTTCGCAACATGAGTTTCAAAAGCAGTTCGTGTGGAATTTTAAATGTATTTACTTTGTGTTCATATGATGTAGTCCATGATTCCATTATCGCTACATAACATGAGATAATAAAGAACAAAATACGGGAACATGCTCTACTTTGGTAGCTAGTAAGTAGTACTTAGAGATATTACTGAATAGTACTGAACACAGTTGGATATATACATGTTGCCTAGATTCCTGTGGATAAGTTAGGATTCCTGCCTAGGATGTACAGTATGCGTGATTCATTTTTGTTCTATTAGGTTCAGGCTCATGGAGGAGGTGCTTCAAGCAAAGAAAGTTACTGTGTCATGGAGGAGGTGCTTCGAGCAAAGAAAGGTTGTTTAGGTCAAAGTTTAGATGTTGGAGATGGAGTGGGTGCCAGTTCTAGGAGGGTTCATCGTGTGTCTGAGGTAAGGCCTATGATTCAAACTTACCTGACCTATGTTTGGATTCGTGGAAAGCAGATTGCTATTTGGAGACATTGATTGATGAACAATGAGACATGTCCTTAGAGAATTTTGCAACATTAGTTTGAAAAGCAGCTTGTGGGTTTAAAATAAAAAGTTAACACAATCTTCTTGTATATATCCTACTTGTAGCATTACATGTTCTCCCACTATTTTTTTCGGTGGTCGAAAAATTGTGATTCAAATATTACATTTATGTTGTCTCGAGTTATATATGATTCCAATTGAACAACAAGTAATCATCGGTGTTTCAATACATACTATCCAGATGTAACAGAAAAGCAAATCACGTTGTTCATGACCATAATTTAGTATGCAACATTTCATTCAATTATTTTTTGGGACATACAATCCAATATCTTTTGCAACACATCTACGAGTATGAAAACAATGTTATTTCATCAATGAAACAAGATTACATGTATCGGGACTACCACTCCCTTCATGTTGCTTCAATTCAAATATATCATAACTTATATATAAATGTATTGTTTCTCTAAGATCACCAACTAACACTAGTTTTATTTTCATGTCAAATGCTATAAATTATGAACACTAACACTACAAACTTCAACTCTGTTGCTTTCATTGCCTCCATTAGCTCTTTTGCTTTTGCCAAGTATTTGCACTCTTCCACGATGTGATCATCATCGTCATAAAAAGTCTGCATTTGGGAGCTTTCTTTTTCCCCCTTCTTCGGACCAATCGTTACGCTTCTTCTTAGCTTTCTCCTTCTTTTGCTACACAATATAGTAGTTAAAGTAGTGATTCCTTCAACATATTAGCACTGCAACATGGTTGTAACAATATTTGGAAAAAGGGCTAACATCTAAACAAACAAGATCGGCTAGCGTGTGGTACCAAACCGGTACAATAGCATCAACTCATGATTACATAACATCAACTCGACTCCATATAATACAAGAAGCATTCAAAGTTTGTCAATCCATCTATCCTAGCAAGCTAAGAGCAACATGCTCATTTCTTCGATCAACTTATATTTCTCCTCTAAGGACTTTAGATCGACAACATTGCGCTCGATAGAAGAAGCCGTGGCAGCAACTTGCTTCCTGAACTCGAGTGGAGTCGCCTATAGGGAAAAAAAGGAAGGCAAGGGCAAAGTATGAGCAAGCATGTTTATACATTTAAAAAAAAGAAAGCATAGCCAATGAGAACATCAAGAATGGGAACACATACTTGTTGAATAGCCGAAGCAACGATTTCCTTCCCATCAAATGCATCCATATAATCTATTACATAGATACCACAGTCATACCTTTAAAAGAAGAAAGGGAAGGGCATAGAACAATGATGAAACATCTAGTGAGCATTACAAATGATGAAACGAAAGAGGATCAGTGAACAAAAATATAAGTGAGAAAATAACATACATATTAATTTGGGTAGGGTAGGATATCCACTAGGGAAGTCCCACTTAAAGTCCGAAAAGTCAGTTTTGAGGAGTTTTGCTTGAATGGTCGTGGATTTAAAATTCTCAACTGAAATCAGAGAAACAAAACACGGGATCAAATGAAACATTGTAGAAGTGCTAGTTAAACAAAAATGGACAATGACCAATCATGCTACAAAACTGCAGCATATGAAAGATCAATTGAAAAATAGTGGTAGGTACGTAAAAGTTTAAACGGTACAAAGCATTGTTAATGCACGTGGGCTGCCATCCCAAATAGGAAATGAAACGAGTGTAGAAGTGATAGTTGAGCGATGCAGGACTACCCATCAAAACAAAGAGGAGACACTTACCACTTGCTTAGCAAAATGCCGTACATGATTGATCATTGTCCATTTCGGAGGCGGGGGTTTCATCTCTTCCTTGAAGAGGGCTCCCCTTCCCGCTTGCTGAAGGAGACTTTTCGGGCTGTAGATCGGGTACCACTACCAGAAACTGGAAATTTCGTGAGAGTGCAAAAAAGTCACGAAAAACGGTTTTACTCTCACGAAAACAATGCGTGAGAATACCCCGTCACGCATCACCTCTCACGATATTAGACTCATGAAATACACATTTTCATGAGAGTTCACCGCCATGGATTATTTTCATGAGAGTTCTGCGTGACGACCACTCTCATGAGAATAACGTTGCCACCAGATTTGCATTAGTATTTTCATGGCGGTTTTTAGTTGTATTTCGTGAGAGTTCACCATCATGAAATCATTTCGTGGGAGGAAGGGTATTTCATGAGATCTCACCGTCATGAAGTTAATTTGTGAGAGTTGATGTATTTTGTGAGAGTTCACCATCATGAAATCATTTTCGTGAGAGGAAGGGTATTTTGTGAGAGCTCACCGTCATGAAACTATTTCTTGAGAGGAATGGTATTCCGTGAGAGCTCACGGTCATGAAGTTAATTCGTGAGAGTTGTTGTATTTTGTGAGAGTTTACCATCATGAAATTATTTCATGAGAGTCATAGTCACGCAATAAATTTCGTGAGAGTTTCAAAGGTGACGAGGATTTCATGAGAGCACACCATCACGAAAAACATGTTCAAATCATCACAACAGGATGTTTTCCCGAGAGTCGATGCCTTCATGAAAATTACATAACGAAGCATCTCGAACCAAATTTCAAATGCACAAATGATCCAAATGACGATCCAACAAATAAACAAACATGCATATATTTGTCCGGTTCCAATTGCAATACATTCCAACTCCATCCAAGGGTCCTCCAAGGTCCAACCATTATAGTAAAAGGCCTAGTCTTAGACATCCGACATGATAAGTTCCAACACATAGTCCTATCCTTCCAATACTACAAGTTCTAGGACATACACATGATACTACAACACCAAAAGAAGCACAAAGTTTCAACACATACACATACTTTCTCCATCTTGTGTTTAAACCAATGGCAAGCATGGCTACTTAGCAAAAGAAGCCAAAATGGTAGAAATGGTCAAGTTTAAGTCACATCCATTGCATCAGTTATCACCCCCATTGTTATCACTGCGTCTTCACTGCCCCTTGAACCATCAGAACCACAATCATCTTGAGTCCTCATAGGTATTGTTAGAGTCATCATCTGTCATCCATCTCATTGTAGTTGTAGTCATCGTCATCAGGGACTATGTCATTGTAGACTGGTTCTTTGTCAAATATAAACAAAATAGATAGAAGCTGGCTATATGCTTGGCCAGCACAGCATATAATTAGTAGAGTAGAAACTAACCTACTTCTTAGTAGAACAATAAATAGATATTTATATGGTCATCAAAACAACACCTTTTAGCAATTAAAACTAGGTAGCGTACATTCTGTTTGCATCAGATAGGTGGAGTAGAAGAATAGATAGAGATGGCAGCAACCCCTAGAAAAATCTAATTCTCATTAGAATGGGGAATGGACGGCACGGGTATTGAACACAGCCGTTACGGGAGTTTAGATGGACCAGAAGCTCCCGCGGCCCAACCAGGAACCACCGTCCGTCGGTAGGGACGACGACACAAAGCATTACCGTTTTTTTTTTTTTTTTTGTCCAGGCTTAGACTATCCGCACCGCTAGAACTGTAAAAATCGAACTCTATACATCTTTTTCATGGTCCCCCACATGTTTATATTCGTTTTTTTTCGCAGCCGTGATTACTCTATCCCATACTTGAGTATCAACTACCACCGCGCGGTCATGGAGGGCCGCCGAGGTCATTGTTGGCCGCCCGTAGGAGTTGCCAGCGCCAGAGGCGGCCACGAAGCGCGCCATGGACGCCGGGCCGCCGAGGTCGAGGGCGCCATCTCCGGCGGCCTCTTTTCCATCTCCGACCTGGCCGATGAACACCGCCGCGCGACAGCCTCGCCATGAGCGGCCCACGCCTCGCGCCGGCCATCCTCGTGGAAGCTGCGCAGATCCGGCGGCACCCCAAGCCCATGGTCGCGCTCGTGCGCCCGCCGCAAGCCCGCCAAGCTGGCCTCGGCCCGCGCGCCGCGGCGGCTAGCCGGGAGGAGCTCCTGCGGCTCGCCCGTCGCCGGCGGCCGGGCGGCGCGGGGCAGCGGCGGAGGCAGCACGACGGCCAGTGCGTAGTGACGGGGACGTCCTCGTGCGGCGAAGGAGGAGCTTCGATGGCGAGCTCGGACCGGCCATCCATGGTGGGAGCGCGAGCTCCGGCGAGGGGAGAAGTGCGGGGCGAGGGAACCAAGGGGTGGAGCGGGGCCGCGCGACACGAGGTGGGCCACATTGGCGTCTTGGAGAGCGCACGCGCGAGACGCGTTGGGCATAGCGAACGGGCGAGCGGACGCCCTCCGATGTGGCGCAGCTCGGTCGTGCGCTTAAGTGCTCCTCCAGTACGCGTGTCCCGTACGCGGTGCGGATAGCCTTAGGCCCAACCGGCGCGAAGGAGACACGGAAGCCTTTTATTCCGTCCGATTCCGAGCCTGGATTACGGTTTGCCTCCACCCGCGCCCATATATAGAACCAGACCAAGAACACCCCCGCCGCCGCATCCCATTGACAGCTAGGGTTATTAGATAGATCTCATCTCGATTTCGAGGTTTACCCCGGCGGCGGCGAGTCAGCTATGGCAGGCGGGGAGGGTCCCCTCAGGCGGCGCACCGCCAAAGCGTGGAGGCCGCGGCGGCGGCGGAGCCGCAGGCTCAGTTGAGGAGGTGCTCCACCACAAAGAGGAAGTCGTCGGGGAAGGAGGCGGCGTCTGGTCGGACGCCCCGTCCGCGCGCCTCAGGAAGCAAGACAACAAAAGCGGAGGCGGAGGCAGAGAAGGCAGCCGCAGGGGTGAAGCAGAAGCGACGGTTGCCCACGAAGGATGTCCAGTGGATCCTGGCCCAGCAGACGAGGGCTCCGCCGGAGACCTACCAGGCCCTGAAGCGCAACAATCCGGAGCTGGTGCCGCGGCCGGAGGAGGAGGGCGACGAGGACCTGGTGGCACTCTACCTCGTGGCCAGGGCGTTCTACGACCTGCAGGAGAAGATCCCCAAGACTCAGGCCAGGGTGCGCAGTGAGCTCCAGAAGAAGGGCTACGTTGAGGTTGACGATGATTGGTTCAAGCGCAAGGCCGAATCGCAGGCGGTGATCGACGCAGAATGGCCCAGAATCAGAGCAATGATGGAGGAACTCATCATTGAGGAAGGTGGTGGTGATGAGTGCAAGAGTGACTCTGACGAAGAAGACGAATAGATGCCCTGATTCAATGAAGAATAAGGATTATATGTAGTTAATTAACTGCACATATAATCTATATATGTATGCCTGCACTGCTTGTTTCAAGTGTTGTCGAATGACATGGTAGTGAGCTATATATATAAGCAGTAAAATTTCTTTTATTTATAAATTAACATGAGTCTCTTGTGCTGCGTTGACTTTGCTTGTAAGTGGCTAGATGCCTTGATGTTGATTTCAGGGGTGCCTTGACCTTGGAGGTGCAATTGATATTCAGAAGAAGCACAATGCATGCATACTCTGGTTGGCTCTGTGACTATTAATTCAGTGATGCCCAAGCAAATTTGTTGAAACATTGAAGCCTACCTCATGCCTATTTACCTCAAATTCTGTTATTGCAGGGTTTTTTCTTTTTTTATGTGTGCATTTGAAGTTTTGAACTGTATTGTATTGGTTAAAACTCAGCTGTTGCATCTTATTTGTGCATTTGGACTTAGTATTCATCCAATGCTTGCCCAGCTGACTTTCCCTTGGTCCAGTCTTCTTCAGTTATGCATCACCTTCAGCTGTTGCATCTTATTTGTGCACCTGTAGGTGTCTTGCAATGTTTATTTCTGTGTGAATGTGTGCTTCGTTCGGTTGTTCTTAACTACCCTTACTAGTTGGCTGATTCATCGGCCGGTATCTTCATTTCTTGTTATAGTTACCATCATTTCTTTTGTTCAGAATGTGCCGTTGGCATGCTAAGATCTTTACTCACTAATGGCATTCTAAGATCATTAGTGATGATGTTGATGCTGTCGTGATGCAGGCTACGCCATGCCATGTAAGGTCAGTGTGGATGGGAAAAGCATAAGATAGATGTTTTGCTGTATCAATCTTTTCAGGTGGATCAGGATGGTATAGAGTGTGATCCTGTGAAGAAAAAAAAACATAGATATATGTTATACTGATACTGAAGAAAGAGTTTCAGAGATCTGGATGGTGCTGAAAAGTCATATGTAAGCATTGATGCTATTGCTTCGGAACAACTGAAGATAAATGTGCAGTCAATTACATATGTAAACCTTATAGTGAAAAGAAAAATGTGCAGCTGTGTCTTTACTAATTAGGTGGGCGAAGCAGAGTCTCAACTGTAACTCTGGATTAGAGCTGGAGTTACAGGGCAACTTACTAGCAGAAATTGTGTCGCCTGGAAGAACGCCTGAGCCTCTCCTGGTTCAATTGTGTGTACTGTTTAACACTCTTTCTTATGATAAACTGGAAAGGGAGCCAAAAAAAATAACAAGAACGAAATACTAGGATCTGGTATCTGTCCGGAGCATATCTCAGTCTTACTGTTTCTAAATTTACATATCTCGTCTTACTGTTTCTAAATTTATCTATACAGCATATATAGAATCGCTGGTTACATAAATGTTGGGTGTTGCCATGCTCAATGTTATTGTAATGGCAAGCTAAGGATGAGTGTCAACCAATTGACTATCAATGGGAATTCTTGGTTCAAACAAACTAATTTGACGTATATGCATGCAACAAGAGCTTATGGGCAATAAATCAGAACACCACTCATTGTGGCACAAAATAAGGGTAGCCTGATTTTATAACATCTAGATGAAATTGCATCATAGGAGTAATAAAAATGTCCACGTCAGGGTGACAAAAATGGGGGGAAAAAACAGGAAATTGTAAGCTTTTCTTTCCCACTTTAAATTGCGGCCACACAACCTTAATGTGCACACTGTTTCAAGTTTGCAGTTTGCCAGTTACCCAGCACATATGCACTAGAAAATGAAGTTAGCTTCGAGGTGCCTATGAAAAATATTCATCGTCAGTGACCTCCAATGTATAAAGACTTCTTTTTTTACTGCACAATATGTATAATGTCATTTCTGTCCGTAAGAAAGTTTCCCATTTAGACGTTCAAAATTTGGCACCCTATAGCACAAGCTAAAACATGACAAGTTGAGTGCGAAACAACCAAGAAAATCAAAATATCATGGTCAAGAAATTATATAGATGGTCCCCATTCCACTTCATATTACCAATTATGAAAAGGGTACACTCCGATGGTACCGCAGCCCATAGATTTCTATGACATAAATATCAATTAATAAATAGGTTACAAAACACTCTTTGATGCTCAATTTGACAATGAACTTGATTCATGCACAAAGGAATGTTTCAAACTTATCACGGGTCTAGTGCAGCATCCTTGCATCCGGCACATACAAATCCTACCAATGATCTAAAAAAAAAAATAGCGTTGGAATGTATCAAACTAATCACGAATGTGTTTATGGTGTTGGACCATGTCTTCATGGACAAATGTAACCAAAGAGATGCCGATTTTGTAGCCTATGTGTTTATGATGTCGAACCATATCTTCAGGTGTGAAGGTCACCAAAGAGATGCCACCAACACTGAGCAATCACTTCTTTTGAGGAACCAAACCCAACAAAACCCATCATGGATGAATGTCTTCATATCCTCGGGTTCATGTTGGACTGCCTGTTCTCTCTGAAATCATTTGATGCCAAGTGGGTACTAAAACCTCCACGGGACTGTGTCAGTTATTATTTTCAGTTCAAAAGGAAAGCAGGACTTAGCAACAGGCAACAAGTAGAGATCTTTGTTGCATTGCTGCACTTATCTCTTTACTTTCTTCTTTTTCTGTGTTGGGGCTTCCGCTCTTCCTCTTGTTTCAATCTTCTTTTCTATGCTCCCTATTTCCCTAGAGTTATTGCATGGAAAATTTTCATTCTAAATGGTATACCAGGCAATGAAACTGACAGCATATATAGAATTTTTCACTCTCACCATGTTCAGTAAAGGTGCTTGGACCCTTCCTCTTCCTAATAATAAATGCCCGAAACCTTTTCTGAACCTGCATTTACTAAAAGAAAATAAAAATACAGTGAGCATAAGGCATCCTGATGATACACACTAGTGGCTAGTACCTTTGTGTCTAATATTCTAAGCCAACATAGCTAATCTAAATAAAAGAGAATAGACGTTGTAGAACAGAATTTGTTAGTCAAACTGTTAGTACCTGATTGCGAAGGCTATGTGGTGACCGAGCTAAACCATTTAGAATTGCATATATCTTGCAAAAAATCAAGATACAGATATGACTCTTTTGAGGCTTTCTTGGGAAGTTTTCGTCTTTGATTTTTATGCATAAATGTGAAGAGCTGCATTTCAAAGTTTAGAAAGAGTTGAGAAACCGAATCTTCAAAGAGAATATATCATGTTAACTGTTAAGTATGGAATACTAGTCAGACAGGCAGAAGCTATACAGAAGAGGCAAAAAAAAAAAAAAGGTTCCAGCAAGCAAAACTGATTTGATTATCCTCCCAGCTCATCTTGCGAAACAGAAGTAAATCGATGCCTTTGTCAAGTGGTGTATCATATTTATGGATTCTTTGCTATCAAATTATTGCTTCTATTGCAGCTTACTGCTGCTCAAACTCTTATGAGTTGTATTTCACCTATTAACAATTCCTCCTCCATTTGCTTGAATAGGTAGCAAATTTCTCACCTATCGTGGCAGTGCGTCAAGGCTTTAAATAGAATTAAACCAAGAGATGACACTGCTTCTGATTTATATAATCGATCAAAAGCGAAAAGCCTCTTAATATTGACAGCACTATTCAGATAAACCATGATATTTTTACTAAGCGCTGTACACGACCAGATGTTGTAGGTAATACCTGAATTCAACCCAAACCACTTAAAGATACTTCATTGACAACCAAAGAATGAAATCCTTGTTAACTCAGTTATATTTAAACTCTTTTACAAAGACTTGGTGTAACATGTATTTTCATTTCAGTCTTCCTCAGAAATAGATAGCACGAAAAATATAAAAATGCATGGCAAATATCTGAATAACACCTTCAGGCTTCTAATTCTCTACTGCCGAAGGTATTTGAATCCCCAGAGATAGGTTGGTTATAACTCAAGGTCCAGCTTTAGTCTTCCCAAATTATATAGGACCATTTTTTAATAGTTCTTACTAATGTTTCCCCGTGCATGAGTATATTCTGATTCTTTTTTTTTTCTATTCGATTCAATATCTGTGAAGTGCTTACCAAAAGTCCAAAATCATATGCTCATCAGCATTGTTGCCATAAATAAAACACAGCATACTCTAATTTTCAGGGAATTTACTTTTCTCTCCTATTTTTATCAGTTTACTCTACAATTCTTCTTCATCACAGACAATGTCCCACTCTCAATTACCTTTTCTGCTGATTTGTGATAATTAGATGCTTTGACCCTTTAACTATGATGGCTAGTAATTTTTGAGTAAACAGATTCCATTGTTCTCATGATACCTATCACCCAAATTTAATCACACATTTCTTGAAACAGGGATGTCTAATTCTGAAAATATTCACCATAAACTAACAATACACAACTCTTGAAATTGGGAATAAATATGAATGCTTATTTATATTTTTAGCGTTTGGAGAATCCTAAACAACAAACAGCAATATCTTCACAAATCTTCTTATGGCTATAAGCTAATGCATACTTTTTTACTTGTGTATGTATTTTTTCTACAGAACAGTTTCATCAGTTAGAAGTCATGCTGTGATTTTTTATGATGATTCTCCAATTGCTTGACACCTTGTTGATTCAATGTCGTTAGGTTGCACTTCTGCTGCACATCCAATTGCCGCATAGTTCTGAAGTTTATGAAATTGTGCCACCTATTATTGTCTATATATGTACTACATGAATTTAGCACTCCACATAAAACCAAGACTTTGTACTGAAAAAAAGTTCAAAGGCTTCGTGTGAACCTAAAAAATGGGCGATATACAAATCATATATGTCCAAAGTTCTTTTTTTAATTAAATGTTTGAATTTACTGGAGTATCTAATCTAATTGATTGGTTGTTTTTATAGTTTCCATCTTTACGAGGTACAATAGGCAAATCTAAATATAATATTACCAATATAACTATAATTTGTAGTTGAATATCTGCTTATTGTTGACCACAAAACTACAATACATATGCAGAGTCAATTCCAGTTTTTAACTTAGTAGTATCTAAAGTTTTGACACTGCTGTAATAACTGATGAAGGTCTATAATGGAGTGGCCCATATGGACAAGAGAGATTCATGGGTTTCTTTGCTCTAATGGGATGCATAACTGGGATCCAACATTGGCAGGCGCGCGGCAACGCCGTGCATAGTTTCTAGTATAAACAGAAGTATGCGCCAATTGCAAAGGCTAATTCAATAGCACCAAATCAAAGCAATGCATTCATTGAGCAATGGCACTGAACGATTTGTCCATACCGCAGCAAGAGAGTGCAGAGGAAGAGGGGCCAAACCTGGAGAAAACGGTGCCGTAGTCAAAATGGTGCGGCCTGCTGCGGATCTTGGAGAAACTGCGGTACAAGAATGAGGGCTTCAAACATAGCAAGGACAGGGTAATGAAGAAGGGGATGAATCGGAGAAGATACACACCTCGAAGAACCTTGAGGCTTGAGCCGCTTGCCTTCTGACTCGATGCCGGCAGTAGCAGCCGCCGACGTGGCTACTCCAACCTAGTAGGAAGGGGAAAAAAAAAAGGATGAGGAGAAGAAGGGGATGACATGACGCCGGGATAAGGGGGCTGCGCACCTGGAACCGGCAAGAGAGGTGGCGTCGCGTCGTGGGTTGCCGGAGCGCCGGCAGTGTCCTTGGCGGCGGCGGCGGCGCCGTCGTTCTCAGCACGACGCAAGAATTGCGGGGCTCGTTGCTGCTTGCTAAGCCTCTCGGCTCGTTTTTTTTTTTTTTTTTTTTTTTTTGAGATTAACCTCTCTGGGCTCGGATCGGCCGGACGGGAATGGTTGTGACTTTTTCCTTGTTCTATCTATTCTATTTACTGCGTTGATTGGCGTGGGTTGGGCTGTGTTCCAAGCCCGGCCCGATTCAAAGATGCATTTCGGTCGGCGTTGGTGGTTTTCTATAATCTTTTCCAACAAATTTTATTATTATCCCCCTGCAAGTGCACATTGGCGCACCTCGGCGATCTTCTACGACCCAGCGCCCGACCACCCGTTTTGGCCCGCCCAAGGCCCAAAAAGCCCAAGGCCTTTCGGGGAGGGACGATGCCGCCGCCCTGTCGCCGGCCGGAGACGACGCCGCGAGCTCCCGGCAGTTAGTGTCGCGTTCCTCCACCCCCTCTCTCCATTCTATTTGTCGATGCGCCGGCCGGCGGCCGCGGCCGTCGTCACAACGCGGGGCGGTGAACTTGGCGGCGGGGGCACCGCCCGAGCCTTAATGCGGGGAAGGACCCATTCGGTTTGGGTATGGGTAGGCGGCGGGGAGCGGGAGGTCGTTGGAGCCGAGAGAAGATGGCCATGGCCGAGTTTCGACGGGTTAGGGTTCTTTGGGCCCGGGAGAAGAAGGGAGGGGAAAGGGACTGCCGCCGCCCGGCGCCTAGGGCTCGCTGGAGCTCCGGCGAGCTAGGGGCCGTGGCGGCGGGGGCGGGACAACGCGTCTCGAGGTTGACGACGAGGAGCGACGGGGCGTGCGGGGCGGGCCTTCGTGGGCCGTGGGTGGGCGCTGGTCGGCGCCAGCACGCCACCGCACCTACCTACTACCAAAGATCGCATGGTTGAATTTGTAGGTTGAGTAGGTTGTTACCTCTTGAACCAGGACATCCGGTTTCCAACCGATTGGATTATTGGATAAAATCGGGCATTGGGTTTGAAGTGATTTTCATTGCAAGTTTGTTTATATATATAAAAGAATTTCAGACTTAGTCCTCTTCACCCCTTTTTAGGCCCTCTTTGATCCTTTCATCTTAGGAGCCATGTTCCAAGAATGATAAAAATGGCAAACATGCATGGAATGATCTTAAAAAAGCTCGGCCGGTTGGGGAAAGACCACCCCCACGGTATTGTGCTTAAGAAGAAGCTCTCGGCTCCCCCGACCAGAAAATCCCCAACCCTAGCCCGGCTCAAACACTTGGACAAGCCCCGTGGGGACCGTAACCCTAGGCCAAAACACCATCAACGGGCCCCGTGGAGGCCGTAACCTAGGCCAAAACACCATCAACGGGCGGTTTAACACCGTAGCCGGACCAAATGCCACAGGCCTGTCACCACCAGCGCTTTGGCACACGGGGCTAGCGAGGGGATTTTTTTTACCTCCGGCCTGAAAATTCGCTCCCGATGGGAGTTGAACCCAGGACCTCGAGGGTGCTGCCGGAAGCGCTAGACCAACTGAACTAGCATCCTTTGGCGCGTGGAATGATCTTCGTACAACAATTTTAAAGATTTTCACCATGGGAATTGGGAACATAACTGTCCATGTTCCTGTAGTGATAAGAATGGTAAACACGGAACTATATTGGTAGGATACTTTTAAAAGATTTTCGCTATGCAAACATAACTCTCTGTGTTCTGGGAATGATAAGAATGGCCGACATCAGTGGCTGGAATCATATTGGTACACCATTTTTAAAAGTTTTTCATTGCAGGAACGTAACTATCTCGAAACACGAAACTGTGTCACTATGCAAATGACAACAATCAATTACAGAAATAGAGGGAGTATGTCAACAGAGAAAAGAGTAACTACCTCGGTGTCGTCACCCATGGAGCCGACAGTGACGAAGCTATAACAAATTTGAAGGGGTGTCTTTCTCTTATAGATTTCAAAATTTAGTCTAAAACCATGATAAAAAAGTGTTTCTAATAGGGGCTTTTCAAAATTTTGTGGGTGCCTAAGCACCCACAGTAGTAATACACGTAGCTTCACCCTTGGGCGCCGAGAAAAGGGTTCAAATTTTTCAAGGATACGACCAGGGGTGTTTGCACGAGAATCTTTCAAAAAAAAAAAACAGGCCAAAAAAAAAAAAAAGAAGGGGAGCGCCGGCCGAGTGAAGGAGCGGGCGGCGGTTTTCGACGCCTGTCGACCGTGACGGAGCCACCAATATGGCGTGGTCTGGCAGCTGCCATACCTAAATCACACTAAAAAACGAATATACATAGTATATATGAATATGAATCTAAACCTTCTATATGGGAAACCCCCACTAGGAGAGTTCTCTCGACATGCAGCTACGCCACATCAGCATCAGAACGCCAAGGTGGTACCGCACGAAGGATTCGTCGTCCTCCTGGGCTAGCTCTCGAAACTAAACCGTCGCTGCAACCATCCACCGGCGGCCTCCTCGCCTACCTAGAGAACTTTAATCATCGCCCCACTAATCTCAGCGCCACACACCTCCCCGTCTACCTCCACTTCCGTTGCCGGCCTTCCGCATCCTTCTGTCCGCTCCACTTCGCCTTCCCACGAACGTTCTGGCAGTGCTTATAATAGACGGAAGAGCCGTCGGCCTCCAACCGCCTCTCTCTCTCTCTCTCGCATGGCAGGGGTTCGAGGACTCGCTCGGCCTCGGCCAGGGCTCCACGCAGCTGTATGCGACGGTGGACCTCGGCCAGGCGCGCGTGGGCCGGACGCGGATCATCACCGGCGACCCCGTGAACCCGCGCTGGTACGAGGCGTTCCACATCTATTGCGCCCACTTTGCCTCCGACGTCAGCTTCTCCGTCAAGGCCGCGCAGCCCATCGGGGCCACGCTCATTGGCGCGCCTACCTCCCAGCGCCGGGACCTCATCGCTGGCCGGGAGATCGGCGTCGCTCGACATCCTCGACGCCAAAGAAGAAGCGGCTCCCGCACGGGCCCAAGATACGCGTGCGCCTGCGGTTCCAGGGCGTGGCCGCCGACCGCCGCGGGTGGGGACGGGCGTCGGCGACGCGCGTATCCAACCTAACCAGCGCGAGCACAGTGTTCGTGGTGATCTTCCGGTGCCAACCATGCCTTTTATTTGATTTGTACTGCGTCAAGTTCGCTGGAACGTGCGTCGCCGGCGAGCCGTGCTCTGCTTCGCCGCCGCGGGCATGGCCGCGTCAGTTAGGGACCAGTTGTGGTTCGATTGAGTGAGGGGTTTTGTTCGCCGGAGTGTTCTGGAGCTATCTGTGTATTTGCCGTCGCCGGGGAAGTCTCTGGTGGCCGCTTCTACCGTCCGTTCGAGTGGAGGACGCACGGCTTTCCTTTCTCACGAAGCCCAAAGCAGCAGAGCAGCAGCGGCACCGAGTGCTCCTCTGTCCTTTGTGTATGTGCACATTCAGATCAGTTGACTCCCAGCTTTTTCTTTGGTCAGCGAGTTTGTAGAGAAGCAGCTGCTGCCACCTGCCATCCTTTTATTTTATATTTCTTGAATGCCAAACGAGTGGACAGCAGCACCAAGACAAGAGCATCCTCAACATAGAAACATTGAGCAAGCCAACCTATGACAATTCAATCAATCATTTTGTCTTTTCTATCGCATTTGTTTGTAGTTCTAGAAAGAAATTAGAAAGAATAATCTATCATTTTAGCATTATTTATTTAAATTGTAATTACATCTCCAAATCCCAAAGCAACGTGTAGGGTAACGCACCTGAACATTCTTTCCCTAATCATTAGTGGTTAACATGCTAACACATTTACATTCCTTCTCATACCCGTGGCAATGCCCGCAGCAACGCGCGGAGTGTTCTTCTAGTATATGTGATGAGTAGGTACATATGTATACACAAATATATGGTATGTTCACTACATTTGATGGGCCATAAGCAGGGGCGGATACAAGCCTTGGGCCACTAGGGCCATGGCCCTCGGCGTGGCTTTGAAAACCTTTTACCAACCTTTTATCCCCTATGAAATTTCTAGCCTAATTAGGCGTTGGCCCAACATCTTAGGTAGCTCTACCCCCAAAAAAAAAATGCTTGCCCGATGCCATTGTTTGCTGGTTGGGTGCCAAATCAAGGGGCTGCGGCCGCTGCCTGCCTTTCAGCACACGAGCACATGGCGGAAAAGCAAATAGGAGAGGCACGCTTGCCGATAGTAGTAGCTGAAAATTTAATTCCCTGGTATTCCTAAATTCCAATTTTCAGTTCAATGTCATATTCGAATCCATAAATATTTATGAATAACGATGTGTCTTTGTTGACCTTTTTTTAGAATTGTACAATAAAGATTACCAAAATGTTTATGCACGAATGTGTATTTTTCGAAGTTGTATTATATTGAGCTGATATGTTCTCGCAACATAAAAAAACAAATCTAATGTATTTATATCGCTATATTTTTTAAATGTCAAATTATCGTTACTTGTATTCCTTTTTTACCTGTCTTGTCTTCATTAGTGATGTTCTAGATTTATAAGCGTGGAATTGAGATATAATCTAAATTAATATATTTATAAGCTACTTTTGATATCTACTGCTATTATAGACACGTTTATGTGATACAACCCTTTAATAGTGGCTCTAATGGCCCTAGATGCTAAAATTGGTCAGCTCCGCCACTGGCCATAAGCCAGTTGCCCACAAACTAGAAGCCAAAAAGGCCAGAACGGTGGGGGAATAGGGATCGACGTCAGTTTCATAGAAGTTTGTTACCCTACCGGAGGGCAATGCGATGGAATGGTGGCTGTTGAACAGGAAGCGCGTGCCAAAGCAATTCCGCTGTGGCTTCTTGGCTTCTGGCTTCTAAAATGCCAAATGACTTCTCCAACAATTCAAAAGAGAATGCAAACGAATTAGCGGAGGGGGTTAGTAGATCAATAAAGACAGAGATGGGTGTATGCATTTTTATCCAATTGCCCTTTATTAAACCCGCCACATTTGAAGATAATTCCTGCCTCTATATGTCTGTGGACGATTGACTTTGATTCTTTTTAGGAGTATAAGGCCAGTCTCAATGGAGAGTTCCACCTCCCGGTTTCCAAGATGTGAAACTTTGGTATGAAATAGACGTCTCCCTCAATGTACAGTTTTATTGCACAGTTTCATAGGCTCACGGGTCTCACAGCCTCTATCTCATTGCATAGTTTAATTGCATAGTTTCATGGTGAAACACAATTTACGTCTCATGGGGGTTTCACACCGTTTCCAACGCACGTGAAACAAGTGCCCAAAGGTTTCACCATGGTGAAACTTTTACTCTCTCTTATAGGAGTTTCATGCAAAAAGTGAAGTTTTGATGATGTGGCGCTACATTTAATGTGCATGAAACACTCATGAAACCTCCATTGAGACCGCCTAACGAAGCTGTCCACTCCTGCATCTGCATGCACCTCACATGCATGTCCCAGTTGCGCCCAGGAGCACTCTCCAACAGCACCTATGCAAGGAACATTTTAACAAAGTCAAAAGAAGGTCGGCTCCTGGTCATCCGGTCCCTCTCGTAGCCTCAGTAGCTAGTCCAAGAGGATGATCAGCCACATTAGGACTGAGACATCCAAACTCTTACGGGAGGTAGCAGTGGGGAATTTTTTCAAGAACGGCCGAAAAGCCGAGCAATATTATTTTATTTATTTTCTAGAATTGTATTAGTGAATGACTCTTAAATCGGTATCCCACATTATTTTGAATGGCGTAATAAAATAGAATAAGAATAAATGTTTCATAATCAGTATATAAGGAAATAATACTTGTTTTTCATAATTTTTCCATTCTCTTTGTAAATACCGTAATATGGGTTAACAATCAATAACATCTTCACCATTGAGAGACTAAGTATACAATGCTCAAGAGAAAATATATTTAAATTTCTTTCCAATATGTCTAGGAGATTTGAAGAATATGATTAGTTATGGAAAATATTATTTATAATGTGTAGATGTGATTTAAAAACAGTTTAGTAACCTTTGTAGTCCTTAAAAGTCAAACACCTAGACAAAAAGTGACTAAAGTAGTTTTTTTTTTTTGACAAGAGTGACTAAAGTAGTTTAGTCCCCTTTAGTCCTAAAGGGGGTGACTAAAGGAACCAAACACCACCTACAAATTTTCTTACCACCAAACAAAAAAATTATGGCAGTATCACATAAATATTAATGAAATTTTTTTTTGTTTAACACGTCCTTGTTTGACCCAATTTGATGAATTTTAATGATATTTTCGGACACCATGTTAAAAATCGTCAAAGAAAAACCAAGTTTTTTTTTTTTTTTAGGGGGAACAAGAATTGTGTTAAATGAGAAGCTGGAAGCCTTTTCGTTACGCCCGTCCCACGTTGGGCCCGGCCCAACTGGACTCCAACACGGGCTGGACCGACCGACGATGGCAGCCTCCAATTCAGCCTTGGTCTTTCTCCCCGAATCCGACCTGAAATCAGGGTTCGCCTCTACCCTATAGATCCAGACCACCCCGCCGCCGCCAAGCCATCGACAGCTAGGGTTGAGAGTCCTCACTTCCAATCGCTGTGAGATTCGAGTTCCCGGCGAGAAGGTTGCAACCCGCCGGCGATGGAAGGCGGGGAAGGTTCGCTGAGCCGGTGCACCGCCAAGAGCGCGCGGCGGCGGCGGCGGTGGCGACGGGACCGCGGGGCCCGTTGAAGAGGTACCCCGCCGGCCAGAGGAAGGCGAAGAAGGAAGCGCCGGCCACCGGACCTCGCGGTTCGTCGAAGGGGTCCTCGACCAAGAGGAAGGCAGCGGCGAAGGATCCGGCGTCTCGTCCGATGCCACCACTTACGCGGGCCGCCCGAAGGAAGAAGGCGAAAGATGATGTGTCGTCGGACGCCACGGCGGCTATGACGCGTGCGCCAGGAGAGGAGGAGGAGGAGCTCGACAAGTACCGGCGGCTGTCGAAGGCCGACATCCGGTGGATCCTGACTTTGAAGCCGACGAAGCCCCAGCCCGTTTCGCTGCCCTGAAACGCAGCAATCCGGACCTGACGCCTCAGCCCGGTGAGGAAGCGGACGAGGACAAGAGGAGGCAATACCGCCTTGCCAAGCTGTTCTACGAGTTGGAGGAGAATCTCCCTGCCACGCAGAAGTGGGTGCGCACCGAGCTCAAGGACAAGGGCTATGTCGAACTTGATCGGGAGACGGCCAAGAACAGGGCCGAGGTGCAGGCAGTGATCGACCGAGAATGGCCAGCAATCGAAGAAAAATGAAATCCCTCATCCTCGCTGAGAAGGAGTACAAAAAAGGAGTACCTAGCTCGTGGTGGTGGTGGTGGTGGTAGCAAGAGCGATTCAGATGATGGTGAAGGCTCTGATGGGAGCGACGAAGAAGAGGATGAACTGTACTATTAGAGGATCTGAGGATGTGAGCGGTTCTGATGAGGGCGTGAAGAGGAAGATGACAAGTTGGAATGCAAGGAGGCTTATATAAATGTATTTATTTAAGTGCACTTGTCTTATCTATCTATAATTTGCTTGCAGTTAGCAGGGTCTGAGTTAATTGTGGGGTGGATGACATTTGTAGTAAGTTAAGTGCCTGTTGGATGCATTGGCGTGTATTATATAATTATGTGTCTGTTACTGATTATGGTATGCTGCAAAGAGTTTGCTTATAACTTCTCCACTATTACATTGCATTGACCTTGAAGTTGTGAAGCAAAGTGTTCGAAAAAATCACAATGTTTGGTTGGTTTTGGCAGTTAATTTGGTCATGCCCCACTAGATTTATCCTTGTAACACTGAAATGCTTTGGTTTGTTTGTCACATGTAACATGTTTGTGTTTCTAATTAGTCTGCCAGGTATCGTACCTGGACTTCCTGATCATACCCTTGTATGTTAAAATTTGTTGCTGCAGTATTTTTTGTGTGTATTTCAACTGTAGGTTCAAGGTCAATGCTTTGGCTCAGTCCTTTTCAGATGTTACATGTTATCATTAAGTATATACTAGGGGCATGACGAGGTGCCCTATTGATATTTGCTTCTTAACTCCAATTTCATTTGACATATATGTAGTATCTTGTTACTTATTGTGTGATTCGTCAGCCTTGCTCTCACTTTCCTGTGAATTACCCTCAGTGATTAATGGTGTTATCAGATTAGTAATCAGTAGTTGTTTCTGCCAGACTGCCATACTCTTTTCTCCCTAGGCACACTTTAGATATCCCCTACATACTAGTGCAGGAAATTTGGTTTCACTGGTATGAAGAAGGGTTCTGTGAGCATACAAGCTGATGCTGAAGCTCAAGTGAATAACAGCAACTGAGCAACCATAGATAAATGAGGACATTATGATGCAATAGCGGCATAGACAGCAGATATTGTGCACTAGACTAGTAGTTTGTTGCATAATTCCTGTCATTGGCTTATCAGCAAGTGCATGTGTGTTACATAATGTGTGAGCAGAAGCCCCTATTCGTGTCAGTTCTTGCCATGGTACATCAAATTCAGTTATTGCAGTTTATTTTTCTGTATTTGAACTGTATAATATTAGTTCTGTGCTTCAGTTAGTCCCCTGGTACTTCAAATTCAGTTATTTGATTCTGTGTTTGAGGTTGCCGAGGCTTGCGCTCTTTTTTTTTCAGATGTTCACATGTTGACATTAATTAAGCATATATGCACTTGGAGTTGAACAGTGATGTTCTCTGCGCATTTCAATGACATAGGGAAATGGTTCAGACTTCAGAGAGGTTTGGTCTTCGAACTAATTCTCTGATACGGTAAACAAGGAGGATATCACCAAGCTGAACTAGCATCGACATCAGGTGGTGCATTGTATACTGCCTGCCTTAGCGTATTGTTTGTCTAGATGATACCAGCAACGAAAAATGTTATCAGAAAGACTTAACTTTGAGCCTGACACAATTCATTCTTCCGATATGATTTTCAACCTGAACCTTGAGCCTGTCGCAATTCATTCTTCCGATATGGTTTTCAACCTGAACCTTGTGTCCTTGTCCGGAATCTGGATGGAGCATGATATCAAGCTTAACTCGTAGAAAAGTCTGGCACAAGCAGTGTATCTCGTGAACCTGATGGTATCTAAACCTTCTATATATGGGAAACCCCCACTTAGGAGTTACGGAAGACGAGGGCATGCCACATAGACAACCCATCAGTTTCTGTTTTCAGTTATTGACCTTCCTTCCATGCATTGCCCCTCCATGTCCATCGGCCGGCCATCGGTAGTAACTATCTCCATGCATGCATGCAACACAAGCTATCAATAGGTTTGTTAATCTCCTCATCTCCTGTAACTGATTAGCCATAACTGCATGGAATCCTTCGAGACCAACAATTGATTTGTTCCACCACAATAATAATAATCCACCAGGACGCAAACGCATGCGAAAGGAATTGAATCATCACATTTGTAGAAACGTACTCAACCATCAATTAGAGGGCTGTTGCCCTGAGGTTATATAATGACACGAGCACTTGCGCCCATGCCTCAGCTACGGTAGAGAGACAAAGAACAGAGAGTCAAGGGAGGGGTCTGGCAGTCCAGCATAGGTTGTTGTGACCTGTGAGGGCGGCCAAGCGAGGATGGATGTGCGGATGGGGAGCATCGCCACGGGGAGCATGCGGCGGACGGCGTCGTCGTTGCGGGGGTCCGGGCGGAGCGACGTGTTTGGACATCCGTGAGGGAGGACGACGAGGAGGCCCTGAGATGGACGGCCACCGAGAAGCTGCCCACCTACGACCCGCATGTGCAAGGGCATCCTCACCGACGCCGGCGCTGGTGGTGGCATCGATCGAGGTGGTCGACACCGGCTCGGCATGCAGGAGCGCAAGAACCTTATCGAGCGCCATGTGCTCACTGCCGAGGAGGACAACGAGCGCTTCCTGCTCAAGCTCCGCGACGAGTGGTGATCGAGCACTCACCCATTCAATCAATTGTCCTTGGACTAGGGACAAAAAAAAAAAAAAAATCAGATTTCACATGGATTTGGGAAATCATCTGCACAAGCATCAGGAATCATTCATTTCATTAAGGTTATATAATGACACGAGCAGCCAGCGGAAACCTCGATCAACTGCCGAGCGCCAGTGCCCACAACCCGCCGAGCCATGGCCCTTCCTACTCGCGCCGGTGAGCTGCCTTCGTCCTCCGCGTATATGTATCATGGAATACGGTAGAGTTGATAAATACACCATTGCTCGATCGATTTAGCCATGGTATGAACGAAGTATCATCCAGTCAACAATAACACACATATGCTTTCTGTTTACAGGCTTTCAAGAATCAAGAACCATCGGTCCTCTAAGTAGAAGTCTTATTAGTTTGTGCCGTATACTGCTGCGCCATAAATGAATTATATTCTCTGATCATGTAATTTTGTTTCATGATATCTACGTGTAATGTGTATGCTATTACATTATATAGTTTTTTCCCTTTCCACTAATTAATGCCACTTTTATTTCCAAAAACTTACATATACGTAGTTCACATCTTTTATTCATCAATCAAATATCCACTTAAATTGTAACATCAAATTACCGAAATACCTTATTGGGTCAGGTTTATTAAAAGTAGTATATTACAAGCATCCATGAGATGACAACCCTTTGTATTTTTAAAGCAAACACATATATCTATTCCTTCCCGTAAAAAAAAAAAAAAAGTTCCTTCCTACACGATTTCTATTTTGGAACGCATGGTTTTTTGCATTCCCGCAAAGAACGCTTGGAGAGTTCTCTACTAGTAATAAGAGATGGTTAGGAACCATCTTATTATCTAGAAAAAGGGCTGGAGCCTGATGGTATAATAAGAGATGGTTAGGAACCATCTTATTATATCTAGAAAAAGGGCTGGAGTTAAGAGTTGCTGCGTGCTGGCCTTTAGTTAGGAACTTCTTTCTTCTTCTTTTCTTTGGATCCAAAATAGAAGAATAGAAGAATAGGTATAAGAATTAAGTTAAGAGGACTCTTCCAACTAGATAAAAATCTATCATGGTCAGCAAAGTTGTTTCTTTATTTGTGTTTGTGCTGTTAGCTAATAATTTCAATTTCATTATGAAAAACAAACTAAATAAATGTAAAATAAAAATCGATAGAATTACTTTTATTTTTTTATTAAAATCCCATGACACAATACATTGTATCATGAAGTAATTTATTTATCTAAAAATAAATTGTAGGAACTTTATTGTTTGTCTTTTCTCAAAAAATAAAAAATGCAGGAACTTTATTTTCCTCAACCAAAGAAATTTTTTTTTCTCTAGACCCTAAAATTTAGCATAATACCCTAGATCTCCCCAATCTCCCCAAAGATGATAAACAAAAATAAATTATATTTAGAATAGTTATTCTACAATTAAGGTGTAGAATAGCGTTATTCTACACTAGTACATAAAATTACTGAATAATACCGGCCATCAATACAGAGTAATACTAACCCATGTTCGCATCGAGGCACGAAATACCGACGTGTGAGACAAGTCTTGAAATTTATTTAGTATAGTATAACATCAAACTGACCTCAAAATACTGAATAATATAGTTAATAATTGTAACACTCGAAAAATTTGCATGATTTTAAAATAGTTGAATTGAATTATTTATGCAATTTTTGCGGTGCATTGAATCTAGGATATGAATAATTTAATGAAATGAAAATCAACTCTAAGTCTAGACATGCTTGTGCAACCATGCTTCTGCATTAATGTTTTTCTGATGACTGGATTTGCTTGAAACAGAAAAGTATTTCAATTTCTTTTGAAAATGTTATTGAAATCCGTTTATATGAAAAGAAAAGGCATTCTATTTTTCTTTCCCCTTTCCTGGAATCTGGCCCGTAAACCTGTCTCCTCTCTCTATTTCGGCCTGGAAGCCATCCGGCCGGCCTATTCCCTTTGCTCTCGGGCTCGAGTGGTCATTTGTTTCTTTTGGAAAAATCCGCATTCCCTCCCCAACTATCATAAAAGTTCACTTTTCCTCCCTCAACTCTAAAACTGGACAAATTACCTCCCTCAACTTTTCAAACCATGCATTTTACCTCCCTCGAGCGGGTTTTGAAGGCGGTTTGCTACAATAACCGTGGGTTTGCTACAGTGCCAATGCCTTTGTCTTTTTCTTTTTTAAAAAAATTTGGTTGAATCTTTGAAAAATCATAGTAAATCATAGAAAAATTATAAAATAAAAAATCTAGTTTTGTTGGACTCCACATGAGTAGATCTACATAGTGAATATATAATATAATATGCTTTATTACAAAGTTTTTGCTACTGAAGGTTTTTCTTTTTCTTTTTTATTTATTTGGTTGAATCTTTAAAAAATTATAATAAATCACAGAAAAATCATAAAATAGAAAATCCAATTTTGTTAGACTCCACATGAGTAGATCTACACAGTGAATATATAATATGATATGCTTTTAGTACAAAGTTCTACACAGTGAATATATAACTAATTAAAATAATTCATAGTCTGTAACTTCTATAATTATTTTGTTGAACTAAAGTATACCATATTATATATTCACTGTGTAGATCTACTCATGTGGAGTTTAACAAAACTAGATTTTTTCATTTTATAATTTTTTTATGATTTACTATGATTTTTCAAAGATTCAACCATAATTTTTTTTTTAAAAAAAAAGGAAAAGACAAAGGCACTGGTACTGTAGCAACCCAACAGGTACTGTAGCACACCCGTGGTTACTGTAGCAAAACCGCCTTCAAAATCGCTCGAGGGAGGTAAAATGCATAGTTTGAAAAGTTGATGGAGGTGATATGTCCGGTTTTAAAGTTGAAGGAGGAAAAAATGAAACTGTGTGATAGTTGGGGAGGTAACGTAGACTTTTCTTTTTTTTTTTTATGGCCCGCTCGTTTCTTTGCTTCGCTCCTGGGCCACGGCCCAATCTAGCTCACAAAGAGAGCAGCGCAGCAGCGCAGCACCTTACCTTCCCCTCGCTGTGACTGCCACGCCGGATCCGCCTGTCAGCATCGCTATCTTCCCCTCGTCGCTCCTATAAAGCTCGAACACCCGCAACCGCGCTACCTTTCGCAACCCTAATTCGCCGCAGGCCGCAGCCAGTGCCTCGCTCAAGCATCGGCAGCCGAGCCCTAGACCGCCATTGCTGGACTCCGCCGCTGGAGCTCTTTTGCCGCAGCTGTTGCCTCGCCACCGCGGTGAGCTAGCGCATAACTTCGAAATCACTTTGCGAGCACGCCTGTGCTATTCTTTTCAATCAATTTTGCTCACGTCACCATCGTCGCTGTGCGCAGTTCGTCGACGTCCGCCAACCCGAGCCGTACGCCGTCCTCGGGTCGTTCCTGTTCGCGATTTCTGCCTCGGTGAGATTACCTTGCCCTCCTACTTTGGTTGGTACCGACCCCGAGCCATTTGGTAGACTCTAGGGCCGGTTTTGAATTTCTCCGGCGTGCTCAACCCGCCGGCGACCATGGCTGCCGCCGTGTTGCTTTCTTCCCCGTCGAGCACTCTGTTTTAACATTGGCCGATCTGAAGTGAACCCTTGATTCGAGATCTGACGGCCCAGACTCGAAGTTACCCCTTCGCTGGCAATTTTGTATAAAGAGTCCCACCACTTTTATAGATTCACGGCCAAAGTCCCTGGAATCAATTTAATATCATATTTCATTTATTTTATTCCAAAAATCCATTTGATTTTATTCAGTATTGCCACTTTGCATTCAAATGCTTATAAAATTGTCATTTTGAATCTAATTTAGTCCGTTCAAGTTGCGTTAGACTCTATTGCCAAAACCTATATGTTAATATTACTTTTAATTTCGAGTTCATGTTTAGTTTATTATTTTATTAATGATAATCTCGTAAAATTCGTAACTTTATCGTTTTAGGTCCGCTTTTAGTGATCTCTATGTCACGTGTGATCGTGACAATATGTAGATTAGTTTTACATACTTTTCAAAACCGTTTCTTTGTTGTTGGTGTATTGTTAGCTTATAGTGTCCTTGTTGCTTTGCTTCGTGTTTGATTGCATGTACGAATGTGTGTTGTTGCGTGATGATTTATATACTCGATGAGCAATTCGAGGGGAACGATCAAGAGTTCTTCTACGAGCAAGACCAAGCAATAGCAAGTATAGCATGTGATTATCTTTGTTGTCCTAATCACCTTAATTAATTAATTTCATGTTGCATGTGTCCACCTTATTTACCCTTTAAGGATTTCCTAGTCGTTGTTGCATTGGGTAGCATCATGCAGTGTTGAACCAATAATTATTATTTTGGTACTTGATTAATTGTTGATGCAATTAAAGTTAAAAAGATGAATTTTTAGCAACTTGAATTTAGAGCAAGGGAACGCATGTTGGTACATGTAGTTTATGGCTCTCCGTAAGGACTTTATTCATTTGTGAACCTCCGAGGATATATAGTATAACTATGGGGGTCATATGGTTCTAGCTTTTTTTCGATGAAAGGACCTTGTCTATCTTTGTTGACGATTTACCGGAATGGAAAGAGAATGGGTTGGAGCCCTATCGCTATTAACACTTATAGATGAACCTTTGAAAGGTTTTATATGAGTTTTCGGCGTTTTGGGAATCGAGAACCCATGCAATTGAAAGTCATAAACCGTAGTGAAAGTGTACATCTCTGCGAGCAAAATTTGTTATAACTTGGCCGTGTTTGCAATTATGAATGGCCTTGGAGGAAATGTATGGATTAGACGAACAACTAGTAGTTGGCTTGTTTCCTCAATGTTCTAATTCTAATAGTAGGGTCTGCAATCAGGTCATTTCTCTCTAATCGCTAGACTAGAGGATCAAGCCATACACTCAAATTGGTAGCTCCTTGTTGTCGGGTTCTAATAGTAGGGTCTACAATCGGGAGAAATCAAAACCGATGGCTTATTCGCTTGCTAGGCATGCCCTTTCTAGTATTAACCGAAATCTACAAACTCGAGGTCATGTTCATGGGTGCCCAATGCTGAGTGCACTCCAACTTGACCATTAACTCTAATGATTTTAACAACCTCGTGTTGTTAATCTTCAATGAAGTCGCCACTCAAGTTTCAAAAAAGGTCACTAGCACTATGGACAAGCACATTATTATAGATTTTAAATAGAAATCAAGGAGTAGGAACTTGAGTTGCATCCCTCAAAAAGTTTAAAGACACTCCTATAGTTGATGGACCCAAGTAAAATCCTCAAAACAAAAAGTTAATATAGACCAATGATGTATGCAAGTGTTATTGTAAAAAATATAACTACATGATTTATCCAACAATATTAATTTGATGTAATAAATTTGGTATTTTTTTCTATAAGTTTGGTTATAAATTAAAACAAGTTAATTTAATTTAGAATAATTTTTAAAAATAACTGGACGAGGACGGAGGGCTTGTGTGCGTATCCAGATATTCCAGAGATGACGCGGCGCGGTCACGGTCACGGATGCCCAACCGGAGTGGCGGCGTGCGTTAGATTGACTGCGCGCACGTGGTGGTCACAGGCCAGTGCTCGGAAAGGCGTGACGATACGCGTGACACGACATCTGACGGTATTTGTACTATATTCTGGTCAGCCCAAAACGAAAAATTCGGGCAGGCTCCGTCCGTCTTTTATTCCGCGACGAGAGAGAGGAGACGCGGCTGCATAGGCCTCTTCCTCTTGGTTATCCCCAATATACTCCTCTTTCCCACCAGAGACCTCGCCTTTGCCCTCTTCGCCTTCAATCAAATCTCGCACGCCGGCAATCGGGCAACGACGACGACGGACCTCCGCGCGCGGCCACGGTTTCGTTGACGTCTCTGGACAGGACGTCCAGAGGTGAAAGGGGTGGCTGGCCGGCCGGCCGGCCGGCAGGCAACAACACGGAGTTTTCGTACATGCGCGCGCGTAAATCTTCTGTCCCTAAAGCCTGTCTAATGTTATTGTTGTGATTGTTGTTCCACGGTTTGGAGCCGGTCCCCGGGCCTTGGATTGGAGGCTCCATGGATCTGGTTCCCTTGCATGGAAGGGAAGTTGTCAGATCCAGGCACCGTCAACTCCGGATCTGGACTAGTCCCCTCATCAAATTAATCGAGCTGTTGTTTTTGCCGAGCAGGAGGACGACCGGCCGTCGTCGTCGCACCGGGCAGATGGAGCAGTATATTAAGGTGAAAACAACCAAACCCTAGCTATAATCTCTTTGGTTATTTTCATGTCTGCCGCGCGCAGCAGCACCCTCCGGCGGGCGGTTCACGGCCGGCATGTCACGTGCAGATCTGCTTCGCTAACGTACAGTACTCGTTTCCGTCTCCATGTGAGACTGTGCCACCACCATGCTGCTTTAATTTCTTCACGGCAAGCAGTAATATATGTATCAAATACTCGCCGACGGTGGAGGATTCTCATGATGGAGTAGGAGCTGCGGGCGGCGGCGGAGAGGGAGAGAGGCAGAGGAGGCAGGGTTTATGTGGAGTGTCTTCAAATGAACCTTTTTCCCTTTTCATGACCCCTCATCTTCTTTTGTTTTTTCTTTTCTTTTAAGTATTTGTACATGTATTATTTATCTCCTAGAAAAATGCCTAGCAATGCCTAGGCACGATTACTCTTGACTAGGCACTAGGCCGAGGGTCAGCACCTAGAATTCGCATAACGCCTAGTGGAACAGGGATTCTCATGATAGATATACTATGGAAATATATTTTATAATAAATTTAATAATCTAATGATACTGATTTGATATAATGGATATATATTAGTAATTCTTTTGTATCGGTCATCGAATAGAAGATAGTTTGACTATGCACTATAATTATCGCATTGTATTCTTGCTTTCATGGAGGGAATAAATATATGACGATCTAATTTTATTATAGTGCACAACGCTCAAAAAAGTGTGGAATATTTTTGTTGGAAAATATTCGACGCTCCCTTTAGTGGTAAAAACCGAACCTTTAGATGTTGTTTTCGCAATAGTATATTTGAATGTGCCGTCGCCCCTGTTAAGGGTGGGACTAACCATTGATGGCCCCTGTTAAGGGTGGACCTAACCATCGATGGGTACTTCCTTGTTCCTTTAAATTAAGTGTTTTATTATACGATGTTGTTAATCTTTACTTTTTTTTTCCCCTTGTTACAAAAGGTGCTCAACATAGACACCATCGATGACTCCAAACAGAATATATATAGCTAGCAATTGAAGAGATGAGTTGGCAGACAAAGTGCATCTACACCAGAACAACTGAAATAAGTGGTATCAGATGGTCTTTTGTTCAAAAGGTATTTTCCTTGTTCGCATATTCTCAATGTTATGGGCCCACAAGTACTTACTTTTATACTTATTTTATCTACTAGACTACTAAATATTATGTCACTATATGTCCTGAACAGATAACTTGTCTAACATGATTCTCAAAAAAAAAAAAAAAAAAAAGAAGATAACTTGTCTAACATGACAACACTGCAAATGCTTTGAGATAATGGAAATGACCAAAGAAGGTGTTCATGTCCATATTGTCTTAGCAATTGGCTTGACATCCACATGTAACATTCTTCTTGCCTAACAAATTTATTATTGCTGCTCACAAAATGTTATTGATTTGACAGCTTTATTTTCAAAATAAAAGGTGGAGTTTACTCATCCTTTAGCAATTGATTACTAGAGTGCTACTTGGTTTCATATTGCTAAGTTACAACCTCTACCTTAATTTGTTTGGAATCCCCACATAGCTCACTTTTTAGAGATTCCTTAAATTACTGATATATTCACATCTAAAAATGTTTTAGAACTAGTTGATGCATTTTGCCTTTGATGTCAGACCTTGTGTTGCCCCTTTTATTGGCTTTCTCCAATACCACATTGTGGTGTCCTCATAACTCTAACGTAGGTTTGGATTCACCCATGTCTATGGACCTTTCCATCTCTACTATGTATAGACAAAAAATTATAATGCTTGTTCTCTTACTGCATGTTATGTCATCCTTGACAACTTCAATCTAATGTTTCCTTGGAGAATGATCCAAGGACATTGATGCCTAAACAAGAAAAACCATGACGTATGATATCATCCACAATCTTCTTCTACAAAAGCCCCATTTTTACTTGTTTTATTTACTTGGTCAAAGCATTAGCATTGGCCAAATTTTGTTCACGCTGACTACTTTCTAGTCAATACTTCTTGGTGTCTCTCTTCATATTCCAAAATGCTTATTCAAGTACAGTACTTTTGTGGCCTCTAACAATTCCCTTTCCTGACCAATTAGTATGTTGCTTGCTCTACCGTATTTCGATTTAACAACCATCGAGTATTAATTCTTGCATTTGGCCTAGTTGTTTACTAGGATTGACACAACATTTTTCATGGTCAAAACTCATTGCTAATAGGTGCCTAAGATTTTTTTTTTTTTTTTGTTTAAGATCAGTTAGCTCTTAAGCATTATGAAAGAACTCTGTATAGGTCTAAATCTACCTTAGAAATAGCAAGCTTGTTGACTTAACTATGTTTAAAAACAACAGGGAATACATCATGTGCTCTCTCCATGTCAAGTTTAGCTTTGAGCAGATGATTTGCAGTTCCACCTAGCTTTGAATTTCTTAACTCGATCTCTATTTGTAGACATTAGGTTGAAAGGTCATTTTCTCTGTTTGCATGTAGCCTAGCTATAGGCAAACCAATATACTAAAAGTACACTTGTTTTAATCCAAGATGGGTAGGATACCATCCTTAATACTACCTACCAAGACTTGCTAGGAATTGGAGATTAATGAAGTTGCATAAAGCCTTGAAGAGGGTGTATTGTTTTGTTGCCCGTTGGGTGCATGTTTCTGTTATTGTTTGTGTTGTGTCGTCTTGTTTTCTTTTCTTGTAGGGAAGCCTACCAAAGTGGGCACTATCATTAGAAAAAAAATGGTTGGCCTTATCTGCGAGACCTTGGTAATACTCAACCATGGCCAAACTTGAGTAGTGCTACTAGGCAGCATCCATTACACTTTTTTGATGGATTATTGTTTCAAAAAAAAAAAAATATTTGACACACAAACATTGCTGTAGGAGACAGTAGGACATCCTCCTCTCCTACAATATACAGAAGTACTAGATTACTAGATTTGTAGCATTCAAAAAAGATTGACACTTAATGCATGCTAACCAAGATGTAATATCGAGAATAAACAAACTGTGCATTATTTAAATTTTCTCAAACATAATTTACATGTCCTTTCTTTTTCATAATTTTTAGGGTATTAATATTAGTTTGTTCATATTTGATAATATGCTATTGACCTTGCATTTTTAGGACCACAGAAGTCATATTGCTGATGAAATGAAAAAGGATGCTCCAGCAGATCAAACTTTTCAGCGGAGTTGGATCATATGATGTTTATTAGGTGAATGTCCACAGCTCAGTTGCTTTTGTAGATAGCATTTGCTAGCAATATGAGGTAGAATAACATTGCTTCAATTTTCAGGCCGGGTCTTAGTAAGCTGATCTCGTGGATGCAATAGCATTTTCTTTGTTGAGAAAGAATGGAGCCTACGGTCATTGTGCAGAACATGTATTATCAGGTTTAGTGCTGGCCCATCAATGAGAGCTGCAGTGCACATTGGCGTGTGGTTCGAGTTGAGTTCTTGCTTACACGGTTACACCTGAACTGACTGCTCCATCATACACCACGTTTCTTCGTGTTGCATCACCCATATCATCAGTTTTTTCCCGCAGAACTCTAGCTAGGGAACAAGTTCAAGTTCATACATGCAGTGCAACAGGACAAGGCTAAGCATTTTGTTATAGACCAGTTCAGCTTGTCCAATCCATCCAAACGCTCAAATAAACTCAACAGGTACTTTACATCTCAACCTTGGTCCTCCTTTTATCTCAGAATTATCGAAAAGTCAAACTACAACTCTATAGGAGAGTAACACATAATACAAATTAGTTATACATTGAAAATATATTTCAGGATGTGTATCTGGTGATACTAATTTGATTTCATAAATACTAGTACTCTTTTCATGGCCAAACTTAAAATGGTCATAAAATAATTTGACTCCTAGAATCACCCAAGGTTGAAACATCTTAAATTTGTCCAGCTGCTGTATAGGAAAGAGTAACATATATGACACAAAGCATACAATGAAAATAGATTTGTAATGTATCTAGTAATATCAATTTGATTTCATAAATATTAATATTAATGCACTTTGCAATAAATTTGTCCAAAGTTAAAATAATTCTAGAATAACTCAACTCCTAGAATTACCAAAGTCAAAATATCGTAAATTTAGGAAAGAGTAACACCTGACACAAATAAGTAGACTGAAAATACATATCATGATGTAACTACTGATACTAATATGATTTCATAAATATTAGTACTATTTAATTTAATCAAATTTAAAATAGTTTGCCTTAAGACAACTGTCGAAGATACTTGTTTTGAGACCAGATAACATTATATGTAACATCGAGGACCCTCTTTTGGGTTTCTCTTTTTGACTATTTTATTTCTCTTTATTTACTCCATCTATCCAGAAGTAAGTGTACTTCTAGTGTTTGAATTTTGTGATTTTTTTATGGCCATTTATGCATTTTTAGAGAAAAGTCGAACCACAAGATATGTGCTATGATTTTGTATATCCATGATATGATTTTGTATATCCATGATATCTCGGTGGCCATGTATAATCAGCCATAGCAATTTGCTATATAGGTTTGTAAAATAGCAAGTATGTTCTGGATGTCTTTTATTTTTTAAGAAGTTTTCTATTATATATTATACAAAATTGCTAAACAATGAAATTTGAATATTAAGTTTAGCCAAGCTCTGGAGTTGCTCTAAGCATCTAGAAGACAACCATTTTTTTTTTTTTTTTTGAAAATGTAGGAGCTCTGCTATATCTTATAAGATGGAAGCAAATCAGTTACAACAATTTGGTTTACATTATTATGACCACTCAAACTCAGAAGCATGGAGGAAGAGCACTTATTTTGAGACGGATGTTAACTTTCTTTGTTCCTTCTAAAAAAAGGAAGTTTGCAAGTTCTGTTGGTGTGATTCGTTGCACATTCGAGTTGTACACCGGTCAGGTCAAATTTATTTGTTTTACCCTTGAATTCGATTTGTTTGTTAGTTGTCCAACTATGTATTTTTTGTAACAATCTTGAACAGTACTATGTGTGTATTAAACAGAGTATGAGAAAACTCTGTAGTTTCCAAACAGGTATGCGGCCCGGAAGACAAAAAAAAAAAAAAAAAAAGAGGCATGACATTTTTCTTCTGGGCCTGGAGAAAACCAGAAAAGACCCATCGCTCTTTTACACAAAAATATATATAGAATAACAAATTACCGTGTTGCCCCAATCCCCAAATCCTCGCTGGAGCCGTAACTGCCATCCCCGTCTCGAGCCGCCGCCGCCCGTCGACGCAAGCAACCTACCGTCGAGCCCAGATGGCCGATCGTCCGGCGGGAGGAGCCCTAGGCGGCGGCCGAAACCCTGCCGGCACCCGTCCCCTCGGCCCTCGCGACGTTGAGGTAGACCCTCCCCATTCTTCACCTCGCTGGGAACGATTTTTGCAAGGAAATGCACGAACCACACGAGAATGTCACGGCAGCGTGGCGACCAAAACCCTGTCCCCGCTCGTCCCCGCCATCGAGCAACAGGGTATAGATAGTCCTGACCCGTCCAGATTCCCGATTCTCCACAACCCTGGGAATTATTTTCAAAGAATAGCACGAACCACACGAGAATCTCGCGGTAGCATCTGGATTTGATAGGAACTTTTCCAATTTAGATCTAGTATTCTGAATGGGCCATAGTTTTTGCAATGGAGTTTCAGGGATTTGTGTATACTCGGTGAAGTATGGTGGTATGGCTGCAGTTTGAGGTAGACCATCATGCCAACATCAAATTCTCCCTATTTTCTGTGTTTCTCCGCTTGATGCTTAGTTCGGGATTGAGCTTCGTGAAGGTTGTCCTTAATCAACTGTGCGGCCAATTTGCTTGTTTTGGAGCATTAATTGACATTAGTATCATCAGGGCAGTCCAATAGTCCTACTTATGCAATCATAGGAGAAGGGAAGAGTTGTGGTATGCGGTATTGTGCCACCATATATTCAGCCATAGAAAGCCAGTAGAACCATCTTTTTGGAGTTGTGAAGCACATGTATCTAAGATAATTTTCCAAACACTGCTTAACCCTCAGTCTGCCATGCCCATCCGTTGCAGGATGGTATGCGGTGCTGAAATTCAATGAAACTATAGTTTTGAACAAAGATTGGCACAAGCTGACAATAGGTGCACCATGAAGTTTATAATATGATATTGTCCATAAATTGGTGGATGACATCTAGCACTGTGAATGGGTGGATGAGGGTGAGGAAATGTGTACATTTGGTGAGTCTGTCGACCATTACCAATGTTACGCCTTCACCATTTGATTTGGGAAGGCCTGCTATAAAATCCATAGAGATGTGTGTCCAACCAATGTCAGGTATAGGGAGAGGTTGTAGTAAATCTGGGTATGGTACATTTTCAGACTTGTTCTTTTGGCAGACTGGACATTCTTGAACATGTTGCTTGACATGGTGCTTCATTTGTGTGGCCACTAAAAGAGTACTTTCAGTCTGATTAGTTGCTCTCTCCCCAGAATGTCCCCCCAAGTCAGATTGGTGAAATGCTTCAAGTAGTTTCTGTCTTAGAGGACCATTTGTTTGAACTAAGAGTTTGCCTTTTACTCTAAGTAGGCCATTTGTTAAAGTGGTGTACTGTACTGCTGTAGGATCAACAGCTAGCTTTTCCATCAAACGCATGCAGTGTGGGTCACTAGCATAACTGTCGGTGACCTGTTGTATTCATTGCGCAACTACTGTGGGTAGTGCTAGGATTTCGTGTTCTTGTGGTCTGCGGGATAATGCATCTGCAGCAATGTTGTTTTTCCCTTTTTTGTATTCCACCTTATAGTTGTGTTCCAACAATCTGACAAGTAATTTATGCTGGATGCCTTCCACAAGTCATTGTTCCTGAATATACTGCAGCCTTCAAAAAAAAAAAAAAAAAAAAAAAAATATACTGCAGACTTTGCTGATCTTTTCTGATGGTCAGTGAAGAACTAGCAACACAGTGCTTCCATTTTTTTAAAGCTTCCAGTATTGCTAGGGCTTCTTTCTCATAGGTAGACATAGCTGAAAAATCCCTAGTGTCCTACTCATGAATGATATTGGCTTGCCGTTCAGTACTGCTCCTATGGCATTTCCAATAGCATCTGCTTCCAAAACAAAGGGTTGAGTAAAGTTTGGTAGTGCTAGTACTGGTGGGAATGACATGGTCCTTTTGAGTTGTTGAAAAGCCTGTTGCTGTTGAGGAGTCCAGTCAAATGCATTCTTCTTTAGGGAATCACCAGTGTAAACTTTCTTAACACCTCTGTAACACAGTGTTCATGAGGGACTGAAATGTAACTGGTGCATTTGTCAAACCAAATGGCATCACTAGAATTCATAGTGGCCCATATGAGTGGAGAAGACAGTCTTCTGAATGTCATTGGGATTCATGTGTATCTAATGATATCCAGAACACTAATCAATCTTTGAGAAGACTTCACCAAACAGTTCATCCAACAAATCTTCAATGATTGGAGTGGGATATTTGTTTTTAACTGTAGCCGAATTCAGCTTACGTTAATCAATGCACATTCTTCAAGTTCCATCTTTTTTCTTGACCAATATGACAGGTTGGATAATTTGTGCCTGCAACATTTGCTTGATCAAATCCTCTAAATGTGTCCTTTTGATAGTGGGCAGTCTGTATGGTCTTTGATGGACTACTTTAGTCTCATCCACCAGCTGAATAGCATGATCAATTGATCTTTTGGGATGTATAAAATTTGGATCAGCAAAGACATCTTTGTACTCTGTTAGAAGAGACTGAACCATTTGACGTATCTGAGGTTCACCAGTAGAGGGGACCATGACTGCACCAACTGCTTTCTTCTTCAAAAGTTGGCATAATTTTTTTTCTTCTCAATTAATGGAATGTTATCGGGAATACTTTCATCCAAAAAATGTGATTATCTTTGCCATCCTTAGTGATAGAATGTTATGTATGTTGCAGGTTGGTCAGGGAATTAGGGACAAGTGGCCGCTCAAAAACCCGAACAGAGCTGTACCAGAACAGAAAGTATATTCTCTTCTTTGCTCCTTTTATTTTTGCATTTGATCCTCTGAGTGTCAAAATGTATATATATAGTGCACACTGGAACTTATATTTAATCGTTTATTTTGTCCCTTTGAATGTATTCATTTTGGTGCTGGCTGCAAATTAAATTAGCACATTGAAATTTTGAGAGCATATTCATTTATATAAATGCTAGACTTCATGAATTTTTATATTTTTTTTTCCGAAATGTATATAGGCAGTCTACACAGGGAGTAAATACAGATCTGAATATACTCTGACCAAGACGAAGAATAAAGAATTGCAAGAAATCTTTGATGTGCTTCTGGGGTACCATGTCATGATCAACAGGTCCCCTTCAAGTGATGCTATTACAGAGGTCCTAGAAGATTACCATCGCTTGATGGAGAAAGTAGGAGAGCTCACCGCTTTGATTAAAGCTGATATGGGCATGCCGCTGCCCCTACCTAAGAAGCTGAAGAAATCACCCAAAATCAAAGCCATGAAGTGATTGTGGAGTGTACCAGCTGAATACTCGATCAATTGATGTTTTGGGAGGTTTTTGGATCAGCAAAGATATTACTCTGTTAAAAGAGACAACCATTTGACCTCGTATCTGAGGTTGGCCTGATACATGCTTATGTTTACCCCGTAGAGGGGACCATGACTGCACGAACTGGTTTCTTCTTTAGGAGTTTGGCACAATTTTTTGTCTCAATTAATGGAATGTTATTGCCTCATAAAATTGTGATGAGCTTGTTGCCATCTTTAGTGATAGAAAATTGTCTTGTTTTCAAGTTTTTTTTTTCTGCAGTGAATGTGTGACCTTGAATTGTGCGTGGGCATGATAGGCAAGCTGTCTGACTGATATTGGGTTTGCCATTAGCTGTTGCCACATAGATAATTGGTTTGCCATTAGCTGTTGCCACATAGATTTCAGGAACAGTAGATAGTGTACATTGAGCTTTGACAGCAAACTTTGCGTTGATGAAAGAAATATCACTACCGCTATTCACCAGTGCTACTGCAGTTTTGTCACCAATATGAAGTTGTATAGTAAATGTATATGGGAGGATGGATTGGATCCAGTTATGGCATGCATAGATATTTGGACCGTAGGAATTGTGTCGGTATCCTGAATTTTCATTGTCAAATCCCTTCTACCACAGTGACTTCTCCGTGACCCATGTCATTTTCCATCACTATGACTGTATATGACAGATCGAATAAACCCGTGAAGCCGGACGATGCCATCAAAGAAGTCGCCGGCGACAGAAGCTGCTGTGTAGGGGTGGCTGAGCGCGATTAAACACGCATACTTCGAGAAGCAGTCGACGACACTGAGGATGACCGACTTGCCGCTGACCTTCGGCAACCCCACAATGAAGTTCATGGAGATATCTGCCCACACCTAGTAACCCCGTTGGCTGAAGGTTGCGGTTTTGTTGCGTTGACATGTGCAGCTGCGCACCCAATCCTGCACCAATGAACAATCACCCTGAATATAAAAATCCGAGCGTAGGCGATGCAAAGTGTTCTGGATCCCCTCGTGTCCAGCCCTATGAGCCAACTGAATGGCCTGATGCCGAAGATCACCGAAGTCGGGGACGAAGATGTGGGAGCCGTGCAGCAGGAGCCTCACGTCCTCACGCTAGGGGAGCAGCCAGCTCACCCACGTGCAGGAGCTCCTGCAGCAGCGTCGGGTGCAGTGGCTGTGGCGCGGTGCACGTCGGCAATGTAGGCGAAGGACGGCCCATAGGGCCGCCGCGGTTGTTTATATACAACAACATTATGTTGTTTGGGCTGATAATAACTATATAAAAGTGTTATTATGTTGTTTGAGCTGGTTTGGCCATTTAATTTCCAATGACGTGAATAAGTTCCTGAGCTGCGGTACACATAAATATAATAGTTAGTTTGGCCATTTAATTTCCAATGACGTGAATAAGTTCCTGAGCTGCGGATGGGCATATATAGACAAAATCCTGAAGAATATAGCAAGGTTGGAATACTTATAGTTCTAGAATACTTTTAGTTCTTGATATAAGAGACTGTTGACACCTGCTATGGTAAATATTTATTGGTCAACTAAAATATAAAATAAGGGCATAAAATGAATATATACATAGACTTAGAGCTTTTACTAACAATTTTCACGAGTTTTGGTGATTTATATATTTTCGGGATTAACAGAGAAAAAAACTCAGATTTTGCAATTCATAATGGCAAAGACGTGTCCCGAACGTAATCCAACTTGGCTCCTACGAAAGAAGACTCTAGAAGACACCAGGCACCACCCCATCCAAGCTGAGACCCACATATTAGAGGGACAGGTCGGCCGACCATGAATTGGGTGGGTGCACATGTCTTGGTACACATAAATATAATAGGTGGGGGCCGACCTATGGCCCCACCTATTAGCCTTTGCCTTGTTATGTCGGATCAATATCGTCATTGAGAAGAGATCTACACCATTGATCAGGGTCGGTTTAATCTAAGGGCTAACATGCATCCTATGGGGCTATATAACAAGACCCCTTGCCCCCGGGTGAAACCCTAAGTTATTCTAATTCATTATTCAGAAGAGAAGCAGGCAAAAGTAGAATAAAGATCCTCTCCACCAGAGAATAGGATAACTACTCAATTGTTCTACAGATAGGCGTGCCTTGTGCCTGTTGATAACGACTCAGATAGGTTATTCCTTCTACAGCTAACATTGGTAGATTCATCAAACTTAATTGCAAATAGTTTGATGACCCATGATGCATTTTACTCTATTTCTGTGCTATTAGATGGTGGTTAGGACCAGAACTCCTATCCTAAGTAGCTAGGATAAAAGCATTATGCAACTATAGTTTTGGTTACGATAAAGCAAACATAAAAATATCAAAGAGTTTTGATATATTTCTATGCTCAGTATGGTATACATGCTAATATATCATGATTTTATCTGTGCCTACTACCTATTTGTTCATTCTGCATACAACATGCCTTAGTCTAGTTGGTATTGCCCTTTACTTATGGTATTGTCCTTTATTGTGATTGTGCCTATTATTCATTCTGCATACATGCCTACTTGTGGTCAGCATTGGAGCATTCTTTTGTGCCTTGGTCATTTTCTCCACTTTGTGCTGTTAGGTTGCTACGAAGCATGATTTGGTATTTCTCCTAGACATGTCTGAGGACTGATGGGTTAGTGCTTTCAGAAATCTCACAATCTAGCGGCTCAAGTTTGGTAAACCTAGAAAGCTTGTTGTGATTGCTGAGTTGAGGTCTACCTGTCGATGGTTGTCTTGGCTGAAGCCCAAAGCCCTTTCAGGATGCGGCGGCGTGGTGGTCTTGGTCTTGGTCTGGTCAGGAGTCTGTATGGGTGCAGGCGGAGGCGAAGCGTACCTTTTTTTTTTTTGAGATTACACAAGACACGCAGACGCCAACACCCATGCACACTCTGAATGGTGTCTGCGTGTTAGATTTCTACATGGCAGTTGGACTTGGGCCGGCCCAACGTGGGACGTGTAAGTACCGTACGTTGATGAATACTCCATGGTTCAGCGTTTTGCAACAAAAGAAAAATTTATGCGAATTGGCATGTAGTCCAATGGTAGGACGGTCCAGTGGGACGCTACCCACCAGGGTTCAAATTCGATGATGTCTCGGACTTTTCCTAGGATTTTCCTAGGATTTTCCGGCGTTAGGTGTTAAGTGGTAAACGACGTTCGTCGACGACGAGGCGCCCAATGGTGATTTCAAAAAAAAAAGAATCTCCGAATCTCCGGGCTCGCCCTTCTCATTTGAGGTGCTCTAGAGGGGTAGGGTTTTTACCGCTTTGTCTTCATAGGGGGTGAGTGCGGCAAATGTTGTTGTTCAAGCCGTTGCTGTACCGTGCCATTCTCAAAAAAAAAAATAATAATAAAAAAAAACTTATGTCACATGGGCTTTATCTTCTCGTTTATGTCTTCAGTTTTGTCTTCAAGTAAGCGCTGTGATGTAGTCCTTCGTGCCAGTTGGGCTTGGGCCGGCCCAACATGCGACGTAAGTATGTAACGAAACGCTTCCAGTTCCTTTTTTTTTTTTTAAAAAAAGTAGAAAAATCAAGCTTATGCGTCAGCGTTGCAACGGAAAAACAAGAAAAATACCGTGGCAATGCATTGGGTATGAAAACGAGAAGGCTAGGGTATAGGGAGGGAGAAGGTCATCCATAGACACCACACGCAAGAAAAGGAAGAGGTCGGTCCGCACATGCCTGCGGATATCTATACCTGCTAATAAGCGCGAGAAAATTTTCATCGTCTCCCCTCTAGAAAATCTCCTCAGCCATCAATTGGCATCAATGGCTTAGATCGCCCAAAATTTTCGGCCCAGCCTTGTTTAGCCAAAATTTTTGTGTGGCCTCCGACTGAAAGTCCTCACCGCTACTTGATGGACTCCTATTCTATTCTATTGATGGACTCCTATTCCTATTCTAGCCTCAGGCCGAAAAGTCCTGAACGGCTCCTTGATGGACTCATATTCCTAATGCAAACTTAAACTGGACACCAACCAAACTATAATAAATACAAGGCATCGACTAGGTAGAGTATTGGCCCTGATCGGAGCTGCTACTTCTTGGTTAACTTGAGCTTTGCAACGACAATAGCAAGATCAGCAGATCAAGATGATTATTTGGTTGTATCAATTCAATACAGTCTCTTTATAGATACCAATGTTTTTTTGTAATGCCCCTTGATTATAAGATACGAGGGGTCTACTGTTACTCTTTCCCTCATAAATAAATTGCCATCTATGTCTTCTAACAGAAATACTGCGAGTTGTTCTTTTGTATATCTCTTCTTGTTCCTATTCAAGGAACTAGATTGTGGTACACAGGTTGGACACATCTCTGGAGCATAAAAATGTTGCTGATTATTACCTTCTTTGCAATATAGTTAGTTTTCATATATTGAAATATTATTGGCTTTATTTGGTTCTTTTGTGTTTCTATCTGATAACTGATGATTAAGGTTCCTTATTTT